>CM070022.1:23152819-23266548 GCA_036247105.1 Cirrhinus mrigala | reverse complement strand
ATTACCATGAAGAAAATGGAGATAAACATGTGCATCAGTTCCTTGTTGTTGTTGTTTATTCACATATTGTCGGCAGGTGTAAGATCCATAATCTTCTTTTGTGACTTTCTTGATGTTCAGAGAACAGTCAGAGCCCACACTCAGTCTCTCATGTCTCTCTGTGTCATTCTTCTTTTTCCCTTCAGCAACCAGTTCAACTGCCCCTGAACGTCTGTTATAGTTCCATGTAGTTGATGTGCAGCCAGAAACAGCATTATTACAGGGCAGACTGACATTTTCACCAGAAATGCAGAACACATGAGTCTCATTCCCTTCACTGCTACCTGAAACACAGTACAGCTGAGTAATTAATGGTATATAATTTATAGAACAAAAATAAATAAACATAGCGCAGAATACAAAATATTTAAAACTTATTTTTCTTTGCTTAAGGCAAATAGCAGAATAAACTAGTGTTCTTATCAGAGAATGTGCATCATATTTCTGCATATAACACTATACCCAGTATTAGTGCATTTAGGAATAATACAGTATGTAATGCAAGTAACACTACTCAACACGGAGATCACAATATAAATAGCTGCAAGAATAAACTGAGCTGATGTTCAAACAAAATCCCAGACTAACTCAACTACCCACAGATTTGTAAAAGAGAAATAGATTCCTTACCTCTGAGAAATGAACAGAGAATTATCAGTCCCAACAGACGGATATAACACTTATCAGCCATTTTATCATCCGCTTAAGACAGTCTACCTCAATTCAACCCTAATAGGTTACACCTCCTCTAGAGAGCCAAGTCTTAGCTTTTGCTGACTGTGGAAAGCCCTTCAGTATAGGAACTTACATGTACTGGCTCAACCCACATGTGATCATTTCTGAACCCAGTTTAGAGACGTTTGTGCAGAAGTGCACCACTGTTAGTTTCACTTCTTTTAGTTTCCCACATGCCATTAAATTCTAGCAATACAATCATTAAATTGTTCCTAGAATGTGGCTGTGACGTGCTGTCAAATTTTCTGAATTAAGTCACAATGAAAAAATATTTTCCATTTTTTAAAAGCTTAACAGCAATCGAGTGGCCATTAAACATCTTAGAACACTTGACTGAGCGAACAAAAGAGAGTAATGTGTTGCACTACTACTTGCGTTGAGCTTAGTAACAGATTTCAGTTTTTTAATAATAAGGCTTGCTAGTTTTCAGTGATGTACATTTTCTATGTGCTGTGAATGCCCACAAGATCAGTTTGTGACTCATCACACTTGCAAAATCTTCCATGAATTCATAAGTAGTGCTATATTTAGCCATGTGAACCAAGTGTCAACAACCACAAGATGACCTTTTTGGTCTTTGTAGAACTTTAATTCAAATTGCGACAAAAGTACAATTTTGTCTGTTTTCATAGACTTGCTGACCAAACAAAAGCACATTTACACAGTAGCATACAATGACAATCACAAAACCATGAGTAAAATGAAAAAGAAAAAAGATCCTCATTATAAAAACTACATATATAAAAGAGAAGCAAAAGATTGACTAAGCAAAACATTAGGGTATTGAGATTGATGTATAAAAAAAGAAACGGGTGTTTACAGAGAGGATTGCATAAACCATAATGATAGATGTCGTGGGGGGTTTAAGGCGGAACTCTGTGAAGCAGGGCAATTGAAAACAAGCATACATACAGTTTTTTACAACTTCACTAAGTTCCTGAACAAATTCCTTTTTGTTCAGAGTCTGCTCAGTTCTTGTCAGTAGCACAGACCTTACTGGATAAATCCAACTTCCAGAAGCTCCAAGTAAGTGTTTACTGGGATGTCTACAATAGGAGGTACATTCAGTGCATGTGTGTGTTTTACAGCAGTCGTCCTCTGCATTCTGTTGATCCACAGCAGCACAGAAGCTCCTTGCCCTCCACGCTGCCAACTTCATAATTATAATCCCACGTCAGCTCCGTCCCTGCTCGGATTCGCCTGTAGAAACACACAGGTTAATACAGAGACCGCAGCTATGTTTACATTCAGCATAATAATCTATAAATATTCTGACTAATAGTTCAAACTATAAACAAATCCTATTTGGTGGAAACTTTAAAATATGTTTATTAAAAAGAAAAATAACTGTCATGTAAAGACCTGATTAGTTCAAAATTAAGTGGAACATGATGAAAATTTGTGCACATATAAAGTCTATAAGGAATGTTAAAACACACACACACACAAAAATAAATTAATATTATGGCCAGTCACAGATAAATGGCTGGTATTAAAATTCTGTACTATTTTAATTAAATAATAAATAAAGCTCAAAAACTAAATCACATAAATATGTGAATTCATGCATTACAACATGATAATGTACAATATGAAAAAGATACTCATTTTGAGATTTGCTAAAAATTTCATTTAAGTGTTAGTTAATCTTTAAAAACATTAATGATTTAATAAGTGAACAGTAGATGACAGTATTACACAGACACCAACATTAAAAATAAATTAAAATAAATAATAGCAGCCAATAATTGGTAGGTAAATTTAAAATTTGAATGATTACTTTCAAATGTAAAATAAAATAAAATATTAATACCAACTAATACCTGGTAGGTAAAATTATTACATTTAATTAATTAAATTCAAAATGTAAAATAAAATAAAAAATAAATAGCAACCAATAACTGGTAAGTAAAATTATTAAATTTAAATGATCAAATGTAAAATGTAAAATAAAATAAAATAAAATAAAATAAAATAAGCAGCCAGTAACTGGTAGGTAATTATTATTATATATCAATGATTGAATTTAAATGTAAAATATGATCAAATAAAATAAAATATTAATACCATTATTAAATATTAATACCATTATTAATTATTAAATTTAATTTATTAAATTCAAAATGTAAAATAAAATAAAAACAGCAGCCAATAACTGGTAGGTAAAATTATTACATTATTAAATAAAAAAAATAAAAATATAAAACAAAAAGTAAAATAAAGGCCAGTGTTATGCTTACTTGCTAGCAAAGAAGGCCACCCAGGGAAAGCGGAGGTCATGAGTATCCACAAACACATTCTGGACAAACAGATTGGGACTGCAGCTATGCTGTGGGACGAAGGCAGCGGAAGAGGAGCGGATATAAACACAGTAGTTACAAACTATCACTGAATTAAAAGAATCATACCCTGAGACCTTACACTTGTGTAAATGTCCAATGCAAGTCACTCATATCTGGGTCTGTTGTACTCACATTGAGGTAGCGTCCGAGGTTGCCCTCCAGTTTAGCATCAATGATATAACAGGATTCCTCCCCATCAAAAAACTGGCGGGTGTTTTTAGGGCCACTGTCGGCCCCATCACCTCCCTGTCTGTGAGATGGGCCTGAGCCACCTCCTCCTGCTCCCCCACCCCCAGTTTTCACCATCAGACTGTGGGACTTCAAAGCAATGCCACGCGTGGACTTCACCGCCACCTGCCTCTTCACCACAGCTGAGATAGATAGAAGAGAGCTTGTTACTGGGACTTGATGAATGCAAGACTATTCAACCTTTTATTTGTGCTAGTGTGGTTTTCATAGCCTGTTACCATGACAACACCTCCAGAATGAGCATCTCATTTGTAATAAAGCGCTTGTTAAAAACGCTTTCTGGTTGTCTGTCTCTAGTACAAGCTGATTCAGTCAGCTGAATGAAGTGTACCAACAGTTACTTTGATATGAGGAAGTCCAGTGATGTAACACAGGAAAACAAGCAATTTCCCCTTTCCTCCGTCTTACCCTGAGTCTTTTTCTCTCTCTCCTTGTTGTCATCTGATCCCGAGCTTATAGTTTGCACATCATCACTGTCAGAGAGGGTCATTACATCCTAAACAAAAGACAGAAGGTAAGATGATAATAAGAGTGCAAGATCAGAGAAGAAAAAAACTAAATGGAGAGAGACAGCAGAGTGTGTACTATAGAAAGAGTGAGACAGAAAGAAAGAGGAACTGACAACTGGACATTTCATGTGAAAACTTAAACAGGAAACACGGGTGTGTCAAACTGACCTTCTTCTCTGTCTTCATCCCTCCCTCCACCTTGACGCTCTGATTTGCAGAAGTGGAGGACTGGCTGGTGAGCCAAGATGCCACTTTACTCTTCCCAGTCTCCTCTGGCATTGGAGGTGGCTTCCTCTCCTCACCCATGGACGCACTCAGTCCATCCTTACTGTCCTGACTCTCTACAGAGTCAGAGAATGATGGGAAAGTCAAATATTTACTGAAATGAACAAATTGGTGAATAGTGGTCAAGATTTTTTGAGCAAAATAAAGTGCATCCATCCATCATAAAAAGTGCTCCAGGGGGTTAATAAAGGCATTCTGAAGTAAATCGATGTGATTGTGTAAGAAAAATATCTATATTTAAAACTTTATAAACCATAATCTCTTGCTTCCTATAACTGTCGTATGCACATTCACACGAAAGTGGCGTTCCAGCGGATGACGTAGGACGTAGTCATAGCATAAGTGATGAATGCACATACGACAGTAAGCGGAAGTTAGAGATTATGCTTTATAAAGTGTTTATAAAGCCCCTGAGCCTTGTAGAGAACTCTTTATGATGGATGGATGCACTTTTTTGTGCTTCAACAATTTCAACACCTATTCACTTCACCATTATAAAGCTTGGAAGAGCCAGGAAATTTTTTAGATAACTCTTTGTCTGAAAGAAGAAAATCATATACATATAGGATGACTTGAGGGTGAGTAAATCATGGGGTAATTTTTATTTTTGGGTGAACCATCCCATTAATAATTAGTAACTGTTATGAAAATCCTACCTAGACCTTGTGACAATTTAAAAGACTTACAGACAACTGAATTTCTACTCAAGCCTGCCCTCTAGTGGCCTTTTGTCTCGGTTTAATCTATCTGTCCTCTCCTGCTCACCTTCCTTCATTCCCTTGGCCTGTCTGCGGGTGGTGTAGCTCCTCCATACTGAGCTGGTGGAGTAATAAGTGTCTTTCACAAACGTGTCATCTGAACTGTCACTCTCATCCTCGTTAGACTCTTCGTCTTTGTCATCGTCGCTGTCTTCAGATGAATCGTCTTGGCCTAAAAAGTAGGTAAAAACAAGTATTATATACACATTTGAGAAGATTATAACTTCAGCTGCTGAATATACATTGCAGCATGATTAAAGGAGATGTTCACTTCCAGAACAAAAATTTACAGATAATTCACTCACCCCGTTGTCATCCAAGATGTTCACGTTTTTCTTTCTTCAGTCGTTAAGAAATTATGTTTTTTGAGAAAAAACATTTCATGTTTTTATGTTCACATTTCACTTTTATGGTGCCTGTGAGTTTGAACTTCCATAATGCAGTTTAAATGCAGCTTCAAAGGGCTTAAACGATCCCAGTTGAGGAAGAAGGGTCTTATCTAGCAAAACAATCATTTATTTTCTTCAAAAATTTAAAATGTATATACTTTTTAACCCCAATAGCTTGTCTTGTCTAGCTCTGCTTGTACTCTGTGTATTCCGGTTCAAGACATTTAGGGTAGGTCGAAAAACTCCAATCTTATTTTCTCCTCCAACTTCAAAATCATCTTACATCACTCCAGAAGGACCAACACAGTGTTTACAAAGTGAATGTGCAAAGAAGATCAAACACCCTTTACAAAAAAACCCTGATGTAGGAAGATTTTGAAGTTGAGATGTTTTTTTTCGACATACCCTAACTGTATTGAACCGGAATACACAGAGTACACACACAGCTAGACAAGACAAGCATTTGGGGTTAAAAAGAATATAAATTATAATTTTTTTTTTAAAATAACCGTTTGTTTCGCTAGATTAGACCCTTTTTCCTCAGATGGGATCATTTAGAGCCCCTTGAAGCTGCATTTAAACTGCATTTTGGAAGTTCAAACTCGGGGGCACCATTGAAGTCCACTGTATGAAGAGAGATCCTGAAATGTTTTCCTCAAAAAACATTTTCTTTACAACTGAAGAAAGAAAGACATGAACATTTTGGATGACAAAGAGATGAGTAAATTATCTGTTCATTTTTGTTCTGGAAGTGAATTTCTCATTTAATCTGTGCTTAAAAAATAAAACAAAATAAAATTAATTAAATTAATTTTATTACAGTACATTAAAAATAAAAGAATGTGATCAGCAATTAAAAAAAATAAAATAAAGCACATGGTATTTATTTTAAAAAAACATAAGCAAAGTTTTTATTATATTTCTGCTAAATATTTCACAAAAATTATTTAAAGCTGCAGTCCATATCTTTTTCTGTTCAAAATTTACAAATTTACATTATGTAAATGTTGGATACATCATGAATCCATTTTCCAAACCATGTTTTTAGCTTATCCTGAATCGCTATGGTACATCTATATTAAGTTTTTATATTCAGGCTATTTCAGACTGGTTCTGGTAGGAACCGCTGCGGAGTAGCCCAGTACCCGTGTGATTCATCATAGACATAAACAGAGAAAAGTAGCTTTGGCTACAGTGTTCTTCCGCAAGACAAATGCGGCTCTGTTTGCTAACCACGAGGGCATCAAAAGTTATGGACTGCAGCTTTAATATTTAAAAAAACTAATGGATCATGTTTATAGTTAATGTGATGAACTACACTTGCTAGGAGACTTGTGTGAACTTGAGGAGAAGTGACTTCACACTTAATCACCTAGAGAGCAGTTAAAAATGATTGTTGCAAAGGTATCTCTGAAAAGTTATTTGTTTTTAATGCAATAAAGACTATCCATCAATATGGCTGAATAGGATGATTCATGATTGACACCCAAAACCACTTGTTTCTTTTGACATTACAAAAACTGGTGTTGTTCGTTTTCCCCCATTAACACTGATAACCCCACAGCCATTCATTTTTATAACAAGCAGAATAGTCAAATGTGTGCATAGGTCTCTCACTTTTGCCGGTAGTGCTGCTGTTACGCTCCTCCATCTTGGTGGCGGATTTACCGTGTTGAGAGGAAGCAGGTAGTTTAACCCTGCTCATGTCCACCCCGCTGCCCTCGCTGTCGGAGCAGTGGGCCTCACTCTCATAACCTTCCTTAAAGTTCTCCACGCTCTCAATGTGGTCAAGATTGGCAAAGTATTCATCACCCATTTCCAAACCTTCTTTATCGGCAAAGTCATCTGTCAGGATTTTACCTGAGAGAGAAAATAACAATCATTACTATATATATATATATATATATATATATATATATATATATATATATATATATATATATATATATATATATATATATATATAAACAAACAAACAAAACAAAAACTAACGGCTCAGTGCTGTTATATGTGCACCATCAGCAAAAACACAAAAATTGGGCTGCTTTGAGTGTGTTACCTGCATAGATACAAACAAATGAGCCCTTGGCGATGTCATCAAGGCAACGAATGCCCCAGCCCTTATTCTGGGTCTTAAAAAGTTGCAGTCGGACCTGCAAACCGTGCTGAACCAGACGGTTAGTGCACATCTGTGGATTACAGCGGCAGCGCTTATTGCATTCATAGATCCTGAGAGAGAATAAAAAAAGAGAGACAGGACAATTAAAAGGAGGCTGGTGACATGAAGTTGAATGGTCATGATACATGATAATGACACTATGGAGGGTTGGTTATATATCACAGACCCTGTAGGGAGACACTCTTCCAGTCTCTTGTGGTGGTATCCAGCGTTGGGGTTGATCTGCCCACCTGGTGCACAGCCTGTAGCCTGCAGAGTCAGCTGATGACATGAACACTTGGATCTAAAAACAAGCAAAAGGTACAGAAAAAAGGACATAAGGTACTCTTCTTATCAGTGTTAAAAAAAACTGTGATGTAACAAACAGGTAAAAAGTAAAAACAGTGTTCAGAATTATTTTCATTAAAGAGCAGGTCATATGGGTTTTCGAAAAATCTTTTTTTGAAGTTAATGTTATACTTCAAATGTAAACAGTCGGCAAAGTTGTTAATCAAAAAAAAAAAAAAAAAGGTGCATGATAAAGATATTGTCTTTTAAAAAGAAAGAGTCGACTCAGAGCCTTAACCTTAACAAGTCGTCATATTTTCGAATCTTCTGCCAGTTATACCAGTTATTGAGTGGTCAAAATAGCAAGTTGTTTGTGTATGTGATGTATACCTAGTGCAGCTTTAGGTTTCCAGATAAAGCACAATATTACTGTCTTACTCAAAGAGTTGTGATAATTCGCTGTGAACCCACTATTTCCTAAGAATGTGTCGATTAATGTAGACCATCGTTGTTCTAATTACTTCATGTAATAATAAAAAGAATGTAGACATGTTTTGGTTTATTCTTTCTTCAGATAGTCACGTTAGCACTCAGCTAACGTATCCACCGTTATTGTTTGGTTAAGTGTTTACAGTTTAGTAGCTTTTAACTTTTCCTGACGTTTCCTGTCACTACTATACTGTCCTATCAAAAATAATTGTGAAAACGCCAAAAATAAATCTTAAAAAAAAAAAAAAAAGTGTTTAAAATATTTGTATGTCATTATTGTAAGAATGAATTAAAGCAATATATTATCGTTTTTTTTGCATGCTTTGGCAATAGAAGCTAGGGTTGCCAGGTTTTCACAACAAAACCACCCAATTGCTACTCAAAACTAGCCCTAAACTAGCCCAAACATGTTTTAAAGGGGGTCCCCATTAAAAATTGGGTTCGGGTCGGCACAACAACGCTCATGGTGACTCGAGTTTGAATCCCGGCTCGTGGTCCTACCCTGATTCCACTCCCCTCTCTCTTCACCCAATGCTTTCCTGTCTGCTCTATTGTATTTTATTTTATTGTATTTGATTAACTACCTTTACCTGAAAATTGTATTATTTCCTATTTAATACTGTACAGCCACTTTGTCACAATTCTGTATTGTTAAAGGCGGTATATAAATAAAGGTGACTTGACTTGCTCTACACTGTCCTCTCCAAATAAAGGCATAAAAGCCCATAAATTAAAAAAAAAAAAAAAAAAAAAAAAAAAAATCATGTTCAGGGGTATAAAATACATGTTTTTTTTTGGTCAGGGTTCCCCTGGTAAATTTGCTTGCTTGAGTACTCTTCTCTGTACCAATCACAACAGGCTTGGCCAGATGACTAATCAGAGCAGAGTAGGCTTACAGAAGGGAGGGGTTTACAGATCTTACGCTCAGAACTGATTGAAGAAAACATTGAGAAATTACTTTATGTATAAATGCATATTAATGAAAAAATTACAATGTTTTCTGACCTTAGATGCATTTAAACCTGTTGTAGGGGACTCCAACACAGACAGAGAAAGGGGGACTTTGACAGAATTTTTTTTAATATATAATAATCAAACTTTTTTCTTTACCCTGAAATTTTTAACTTGACAAAGTTTTGGTTAAAAACCAATCGTACTAACTTGTCTCTGCAGCCATCAGTGCAGTCACAGCCCACCAGGAAGTCTGGGCTGGTGTTAATAAAGACTCCATCTTCTGGGATCCTCTCTTTACTGTAGGCCACCCTGGGTGGAGGAGTGTTGTCGATCTCATTCACACAGGACAAGGGAATGTCTTCGCGACCGCCAGTGATGTCCCGGATGAAGTAGAACGGCCTCTGGGGTTGGAATCGACGGTCCACCAGCACATATGGGTCCAGGCAGAACATCTCCAAAAAGATGAAGTCACAGTGTGTCTGAAAGAGGTAGCGCTGGATTTCTGCCATATTTCTCAGACTCAAGCCACACGGGGACTTGTAGATGACATGGAATGACATCTGAGGGAGAGAGATGAAGAAAGTCAAATTAGTAATTGTGTTTGAATTGAATCATCCATTAAAAAAAAACACTTCAGGAATGTTAGTTTCTAATTTGGGCGACTTTCACTGGGAAAAAAAGCCCATTGTTCATTATTAATACTATAGTAATGCATAAAGCACAGTTCACACATAAGTCACTTTCAAATCAAGCAGCTTTGTTTGTCAACTTGAACCTGATGCAAAATCTCCATGGGGAAATCTTTCGCCCTCACACAAAACTTCTGATCACTTAGATTCCGATCAACTGGATTTTGAACGCAAAATTTTGCTGAACAGCAGTAAACTGCTGTTGCACCACAACCTTAAGACATACAAACCTTGCGGTTAAGGCGTCTGCGGGCAGTCATGCGGCGAAACTCGTAGAGCAATGGAGTAAGAAGTGGATTACGTCCTCGATGCAGGTTGTGACGGGTGGGTCGGATGCGCTTTAGACAGTCTGGCGTGCAGTTGTGCATAAGGTAGAAGAGTCTGTCATTTGGAGCCTGGTACGACGGCTCCTGAGGAATACGTTCACTGGTGTAGCTTGACACAGTTGTCTGCAAATTATGGGGAGCTGGTGTGATTGGTGTCAGTGTATGCACAGGTCCAGACTGCAGAAGAAAGAGCCTGCAAGAAAGAATACACTGTGTTTCCCAAAATATATTTATTACATTTAAAAACACTACAAAATACACTGATGGTTAAGCAGGCAATCTGCACTATAGGATAACACAATATGGTTTTAAAAATCAAAATATTGATTGGACCACCCGAGACACTAATACCAAGCACAAACGCTGACAGAGAGGCAAAGTCCAAAAATGTGGCATATACAGTGTTAAGCAGATACATAGATCACAGCAGTAACAAATACCAAGAGCCTGGTTGTCACACTAACCTGGAAGTATTAGTTTGGTGAACAGTGCCAATTAGTGCTTTGGGCTGAAGGTCAGTGGTCACGGCCTGACGAGGCTGGAGTGCAACCTGACCAGTGCTCTTTTTAGCCATTTGACTCTTTAAACTAGGACTCCTGAAATGGAAGAGACATAGATAAACATGGTTTAACACTTAACCTGGATTTATAAATGCAATATTATCAAAGAAGAGCAGCTCTTGAAGCACCCACTCAGTGCGGGAAGGCTGTAGGGGTCCGGCAGCCATTGGCTGAGCTGGTGGGATCTGTGGGGCTACAGGCCGACTGGAAGCAGAAGCACTGTTGTCACTAGTGTACTGCACAACAGGTCCCTTCGTCCTTAATGCTCCTAAAAACACATACACAGTTTTAGTAAGATAAGAATCGGACAGACCAGTAAATACTTAAAATACTTTAAAAAGTTGTAATAAAGACTGTTTGCGCATATAATATCGCATAAAATTGTACAAATTAATGCACATTTCACAGGGCTCCAGACTGTGACCAAAAATATTAATTTAAGAGTGACATTTTTGCTGAGTTCGCACAATGGCGACTATAGAAATGTACATGTTATGACTTAAAATTTGCATGCCTCTTTTGGGTTTTGTGATCACATCTTTTGTTATATTGATGTAATAAACTGAGACGATGCGCATCAGAGTTTTAATTAAAAAAAACACACACCTGCTAAAATCAGTTCCAGCTGTGACACATGAGGGAGATCGAAAATGACGGGCTTGTGCTAAGTAAGAGTGAACTGCAGAAAAGACTATTTCGAGCACAACTTGAACAAATACAATAGGTAAAGCTGTCAGCTGTGAGGATATTGTTGTTAACAATATTGTTAACAATTCTCATTCATAATCTATACTAAAATGGCTGCTTCTTGTTATCAAGATATATAGTCTACATGTCTGTTAATGCTAACTTTATATTATTTTTTGCGCACATGTCATCCAGTAATCGCAATAAGCTTTGTGCTCTGTTACCTTTTAATAAACAAAGTATCAGCTTTAAAATTACTCAGAGTCATAACGAAATTTAAACAATAAATACTGATTTGGTGGTCGTAAATGTAGCATGAGAGAATGCTTTAGCGCCTCAGTTCAAGCGGTAAGTTATGTAAACCAATCATATATTCACTCTTTACTAGTATAGTACGAAATAAACATGAATGGACAAAAAAGAAACTAAGACAGCCAACAATACAAATTTATGAAATGTTTCTTGTAATCGTGCATTCAGAGTTTCAAACTGCGGAAAACGTGTAAACAATGCTTCGTGACAATTTACCTCAGAATAAGCATTTGGTGTTTATAAACTCATCAGTCAGCTAGAAAAAAAAATAACTATAAAAGGGAGCATTTTTCTAAATATATGCATTATATTGCATAGAGCTGTTCATATTTTTACCTGACCTGTTGTCCACCTAAGAAAGAATGCAAGGAACAAAAGATAAAATTCAACACCTCCAAAGAAACTGCATGTTACTAAAGAAGAAAATAAGACTGGCTGTATGCAAAACATATGACAAAATAAAGATGCATTGAGGAGGAGCCTCAATAAATTTGCACAGATTCTGTGTAATAAGCACTTCTTTTATGATCGTTTATAGTTGAAAAAGACGTTTAGCTCCCACTTTAAGTGACTTTTAGTTCCCAGGACATCTACAAGATGGATTCAAAAGCTGATGGTGTAAAAGGAGGGGAGACATAAACACATGAAAGTGTTTAAAAGAAAGAAAGAAAGAAAGAAAGAAAGAAAGAAAAAGAAAGAAAGAATGAAATATATTTATTCTGCGGCACTTAAAATAATTTGGCACCTATTTTTGTTTCTTATTGGAGCCAATTTTTTTTTCTGGAGCCCTGCATAAAATATACAAGACAAATAAACATAGACAAACACAAAGCAATCTGTTACCCATATTAGGTCGCTGTCTTTGTTGACCAGCCATTTTCTTCTCTTGACTGTTAGCCGTGTTCATTTTCAGATTAAACATGGGTTCTAGTCTTGTAGACCCACGATAAATCCACTCACTCCGCTTATCATCCTGCAACATTGAATAAACATTACTGTTCATGTTTAAGTGTCATTTAACATACAGAAAATTCTTCATATTATCATGATTGCTGAGGGATGATTAAAGAAATCTAACAATAAATGAACTATAAAAAACGTGATGCTGAGCTGACCAGGAAAAGCATTTTGACAAGGCTGCCATCCACTTCTTCCACACGGCTTTTCCACCACGTTCCCTCCCATTCCGTCTTTATGATCTGTCCCGGCTTCAACAGCACCATGGGTCTGTTGGGATATGACGTGATGTACTCCTCAATGAAATCCCTGCATGATGCATCCTCAATATCCTCCCAAGTCTTTTTTACTGAATACAGACAAGGAAATAGACAAAAATGCAGGCTAATATTTATTTTTTAATAATTAATAATGTATAAATTAATAAAATAAGTTAATTTATTTATTTAATTTATTATTATTGATATTTTATAACTATTTATGTGATTTGTTATATTTGAAAGGTCACTCAATGAAAAATAAAATCACTTGAAAATATCAGCAGTCTTTAATACTACATTATAAGAGAGAAGGCAAAAATAGAGATTAATGGAAACTTTCAAAAAAAAAGTTTAAAAGCTTAAGTTTCTCACATGGTCTGCAGATTGGGTAGAGCTCCGGCAGGCCCACATATGAGGCATAACCATCGTCGAAAAAGATCAGGAACCTACAACACATTCAATCAGTAAGCAATGCCTTCCATCCGTCAGTACTGTCTTAAGATCTTCTGTTCAGATTTTTACCTCATGCGGTTCTTGCTGTTGGGCATCTCAGCAACTACACCTGCATAGAGCCAGACCTGATTGCCATCCTTGTACCTGGCGACAACACGGGCACCAACAAAGAGTCTCTCCAGTGTTGGGTGGTAATCAAATGCCACGTGGTTCCCAGAAAGAAGACTCTTGCCTTTATTCTCAAACTTCACCTTGTACTTAAAATTGTTCCCTGTGAAATTTTGATATCAAAACAACGAATCAAGTTTTTGCATTCATTTTTATTCTTTATATACATACACATAGCAGTGAAATATACTATACAATAAAGATTATTTAATACAGGCAATAAACTCCATGCACTTACCCACTTGTTTGATGGCAACAAGTGTTCCACGATGCCATGTCTTGGTTCGTTTTTTACCCAAAAGTGTCATGTTGATTTTAATATTATCCTGTTTTAAATTAGGGTTTGGTTGAGTGGGTGCATTCCTTGGACCTGAGGACATAAACACTGCAGGAACAGCCAGAGCACCATGGGATTGTGTGGGAGGTGCCACTGCTTTAGCTGGTGTGATACTTGATTGGGCTGTTCTGTTGACAGACTGTGCCAGGTTCTGCACCTGCTGAGATGTTCTTTGAAGAGCAGCTGAAGCCTCCTTAAACTTTAAATAAAATACAGACACAACACACAAAAGGAAACATCAACTAAAGCACCTGAAAAATAGCTTCATGATGTACTAACAAGTACACCATTGTATCACATAGTATAGCTTTCTGACTCTGCATAGACAGCAACGCAATGCATTGTGGTACTCTCGTAAACATCAAAGTCAAAGACTGACATGGAAGAGTAGAAACAGTTGAATAAAGTCATTATTTTTCATTTTCTTTGCACACAGAAAGCATTCTCGTGGCTTCATATAATTACGGTTGAACCACAGATGTCACATGGACTTTTTTTAACAATGTCTTTACTACTTTTCTGGGCCTTCAACGTGTCAGTTGTGTTGCTGTCTATGCAGGGTCAGAAAGCTCTTAGATTTCAGCAAAAATATCTTAATTTGTGTTCTGAAGATAAACAAAAGACGTACAGGTTTGAAACAACATGAGAGTGAGTAATAACAACAGAATTTTCATTTTTGGGTGAACTATCCCTTTAAACTTCACTACACCTTTAGGTTGTTTTGCAAGTGTTACAAATGAAACGCTTCTCTTACCGCTGAGTCTTTGGCTGGAGTTACAACCTTCTTGGGAGGAACCACTGTGGAGGAAGTCATGCTGTTACTCTACATATTTTACATCTATAAGATGAAATAAATGAATGAAATATAGCGTCTAACTTACCACATCCCACAGCAATGACATCGTCGTCATCATCATCATCAATCTCAATGACCTCAGAAGTTTTAGCTCCGCCTCCTCCCTCATCCTCCGAGCTGCTTTCACGATACACTAGACCCATATTACTGTACACTTCCTTCACCAGAGCTTCACACTGAACCACAGACCTTTGAAAACATATTCATGTACTTATTACATTCTTAGCTCATAAAAAGAAGGCTGTTCTAATTTGTTTTCTTTGCACACTAAAAGTATTCTCGTAGCTTCATTAAATTACGGTTGAACCACTGATGTCACATGGACTATTTTAACAATGTCCTTACTACCTTTCCGAGCCTTGAATGTGGTAGTTGGGTTGCTGTCTATGCAGGTCCAGAAAGCTCTCGGATTTCATCAAAAATATCTTAATTTGTGTTCCGAAGATGAACAAGGGTCTTTTTTTATGTGAACTATCCCTTCAAAGAATAGAAAAATTGGCCTACAGCTATCGATAAAGTAGAAACTTACACCTACTGAACTTGTATTTTTGTTTATCATATCAGTTGCTGAAGTTGTTTACCATATGATATTAAAAAATTAGTATGTTGCATTTAGGGTTGAATATTTCTCAAGAAACTTATAAGAAACAGTTTGGCTGTTTGCCTGATGTCTCATTGGTTTTAATTTTTCACTCCACTTTTAGGTGTTGATCTCAACGCATCAATTCTCGCACTTTAAACTTACTCTGAGGCATTGGAGCAAAGAGCATCCATATCAGCGACCTCCTTCTCCCTCTGCTCAACCCATTCCTGCAGCTGCTCCAGCTGAGCTTTCCTCTGCTGCACGGCCTCGCTGCTGTCCACCTGCTCCTCGATCCACTTGCGCAGCTCATCCAAAGACACCCCTAACTCCTCCTCCAACTCCGGATCCAACTCCATCTCCATCCCTGAGGCCAAACTGGCATCCACCTCCATAACTCTGAAAGAAAAAGAAAGCAGTGTTAACATGTCACAGCAGGAATCATAAAACAATATCACAAAACTGTATTATGTAGCTCAACTGGTAGACAGCTACATTTTCCATCAACTGTGGATCACTCCTGCATATTGGCCTAGAGGAATTCGGACCTTGCACAACATTTCAGTCATAAGGTCAGAAATTTACCTTGGTCATTACATTTTTTTTTCTTTCAGTTGAAAGATAAAGGGTACATTTTCAACCAGTTTTTTGTTACATTGAATTTTATTGAACTTATTTTTGTAAACCTCGTTTTGCCAGCACCAATTACCCCTTTAAGTGGGTTAACAATCCCATATATTACTCTACTGTAATATGTAGTCCGGAAACATTTTGATCAATAGTTAAAAAAAGATGCACGTTTTATTTGTTACAAGGCAAACAAAGGCTGTACTGTGCCTGCTCAAAATGCACTGTAACATTGCAATGCCACATTAAAGCAAGACTGTTTTATGTCTGCTGCCAAAAATTTTCTGTAACAATGAAATGACTTCGTTTGGTATATGTAAACACAACCTGTCTGATCATGCAGGTATCATGGGTGTGTATCATTTGATAAGTAGAAAAGCAGTATTCACAACACCTGAAAATGGTCCGTATGTGTAACACATTTCAACAACCAGTTCCTGCAAGCAGGACCCCTAAACGGCGCGCAACACACGGATGAAAAGGCTAAACAAATGATTGTGTCTATTTCTGCTCAAAAATGTAAATGCACAAGCTGCACTTTAACGTTAATTGTCTTAAAGGCCAATATACGAACATATAAACAAAAGATCTGTAAAATGCAGAATATCGAGTGGGCTTTATTGAATTGTGTTGATGCTAACTGTGTTAGCTTACCTCCCCTAACGTGTCTGTCCCTCCAGCTCTTTTGCGGATTTCTCCTTTTCGCCGTGCATTAACTGAACAGAAAACCAATAATAGTACGTTTACAGCTTTTTCTTATACCACAGGCATTTTAGTGTAATTGTTTTTATTTGAAAATAAATTATCTGGTCCTCGAAAACCTCGCACACCAAAACCTCAATGAATGTGTTTGGCTGATGACGATGCAACGAGCTGACCAATTGGCTTTTGCGTGAGGAATGAATGGCAGTTGAAATGACCAATTAGGTGCAAGAAAAAGACATGAGCACGCCCCCACTATGCAACACGCTATGAAAAATGGAAAAATGCCTGCCCTGCAGGACTATAGTAGTAGTCAACAATTGAAGTGGATCAAAAATGTTAACCAAAGTTGTCCTAAGACAAGAACAGGCATTGTTTTGGTTTTAGGACAACTTTGATGAAAGGTTTTGATCCACTTCAAATGTTGACTGTACACTTAAACATACAAAGTGAATCAAAAACAGTTTAGCTCCTTAAAAACAATCATTAAAATTAAAATATTTCCGAAAATAATTTATTGAAATACTGGCTATACCGCAACTGACAGCTCAGTATTAATAAATTAATAAATTTATATATATATATATATATATATATATATATATATATATATATATATATATATATATATATATATATATATATATATATATATTAATAAAAATACTTGTAGGCTCATAGTCACAACCAATACAAGAACCTACACATTGTTCACGTATTATTAGTGAAGTAAGGATTTCTTTGTTGACTTATGTTGAAGCAAGTTGTTATATGAAGGTCACATTACAACTCATGCATTTTTTATTTTATTTTATTTTATTTTATTTTATTTATTTATTTATTTATTTATTTATTTATTTATTTATTTATTTATTTATTTATTTATTTCATTTATGTTAAAGGCGCGTTTCATTATTTTTTCCCCACATTAAAAAAATGTACACATAAAGAAATAAATACTGTGTGCTTTTACAGATTTCACATGAGATGAATACAGACTCAATTTTAGTGGCCCAACAAAACTATTTATTAGCTAATTGCCGCATCTTGTGAATTTAAATAGTAGGTAATAAGACTATTACATTAGCTAACTTTTTCAACGAGTTTAGTGACTCAATATTTAATAACCCACTTTTGCAAAGTTATGTAAATGTATTTTTATTATTTTGTTTGATCTTTTATTATTATTATTATTATTTATTTATTTATTTTGTTTATTGTAATACATTTCATATGTTGTTATGACAAGAATATGACAAAAAATAAAGCTGTTTTAAAGACTGCATTTATATAATGTTTCGTCAATTTGCAATCCAAATTGAAAGAGTTAACCCTTCAAATAGGACATTGTGAAGCGGTTCAACCAATTCATGCAAAAGATCCGACTCGATGAAATGATTCTTTAACGTCGCTACTTGTACATAGCTGAACAACGTAGAAGTTGCCCGCGTGTGGTTATAATGGGGATAAATTCAGTTTTGCCACTGTGACATGCAACAGGTACGTTTTGAAAAATAGCTGCGTCATAATTTCACGATAACGGCCGACTTTGTGAAACAACCCAACACAGGAAAACTAACGTTAAGCATAAGAAATCGACTGCTCTCTTTTCTCTGTTTCACTTTTGACAATATCGACATTTGCATGTGTACACTGGAAAGACGTTTTTTTTTTTTCTTCAGAGGTGACGCAAATGCTATGCGCCGTCCTGGGCCACTCCAGGAGTAGACGAGAATTTTGGCCAGGTAAAAAAAAGTTTTTCGCTTGCACACATAAAGCAACAATACACGCATTTATCGCTTTGTATTCACTGTAAATATATATGCGGACTTATAACTGCCATCATCATCTTATGAACTTCTTGTTTGTTGTATTATCGACGTCAGACGCTGCAGACTGCGCATTAAGCTAATCTACTGTAAGTTAGCTGTTGAGCTAGGCACTTTAGCAAGACTATTATATTGGACAGATACGGTTCATAATGACAAACTGCAGACTGACAGTTATTGCAGAACTACATTCTCTGTGAAAATAGGTGGTCGTGCAGTCGTGCAAAAGACAACTAACATACTTTTGGGTTAGTTAGCATATGGAAAGACTACTGTAAGTTCATATTTACATATCCAGTTATAAAAGCGTGCACTACCTGGTACTCCGTACTTTTACGGAATAAATTGCATCTGGGCAAAGCTACTGCGTAAATATGAAATGTCATATGCAGAATACCTAATGTTATTGATATCCTACTTCCTGTAACAGCTGACGTTTATTTCCTCCTATTTAAAACAGGTATTATATATATATATATATATATATATATATATATATATATATATATATATATATATATATATATATATATATATATTGTTGTTTTTGACAAGCATATTATGTGCCTTTTTTTGTGTTTTCCAAATGTTGATGTATCTGAACACATTTTCTACATAATTTATTTTCTACATTATGAACAAATGATCTCATCTGTGCTTTTGTGATGTCTTGTAATGCAGGTATTTATCATCCACATGGGAATGGGGGACATGAAGACACCAGATTTTGATGACCTGCTGGCAGCCTTTGACATTCCAGACATTGATGCCAAAGAAGCAATTCAGTCTGACACTGATGGTAATCATAATGAGCGTAGTGGAGTTATTGGAAAGGAGGGAAGTGGAAGTCCATGCCTAAGACCTCCAGAAAGCCCTGAGCCACTTCCTCCTCATAATGACCCCTCCATGGTCAGTGTGATTGTAAAAAATAGTGTACATTCTGATGACAAAACTGAAGGGGATGTAACTGGGGACATTTCTGGTGCTGATGCATCACATGAGTCTCCCCAGAAGGATCCCAGCGAAGATGGCCTGGTGCCTCCAGATCCGTTCATCTATAATGGACTCAAATCTGTCTCAGAAAGGGATACAGAACCTTCTTCACCACCAACTCTAACTAAGATGCAGCCTAATGGGCAACTTTGGTCCTTGTCTGCTCCAAATATTAGTAGTGATGACAACAATGATGGCACTTCTCCTAAACACCCTTCTAGCACGTTCTCCCCACCTCGGTCTGTACCCCTGCCTGATCCCCCCATCTTATCTTCTCATTTAATTGGTCCAAACTTTCCTCCAAGAGTTGATTGTGAGGAATCACAACCATTAAATGGCACTTTGAAGGCAGGAGTGCGTCGACGCTTATCTGAAGATGAAGAATCTGAACCAGACCTTGGTAGCCCTGCACTTGTCATACAAGAAAGCCCGGATTCCCAGCTGTGCTCTGCTCCTAAGGTACCACGCTTGCAGCGGTCTCCTTCAAGTGTGTTTCAGCCACCCTCTCCCTCGTCCCCATCTTTACCAGTTAGTAACACTCAAATTGAGGAGCCCTCAGTCCAGCATCCAACACTTCTCCAAAGCTGCATCAACCCAACATCTCTGACCTCCACAAATGATCTGCCAGTTGAAGAAAAAGACGTGGAGCACATAATCGAGGAGAGAGATTCTCCAGAAAGCCCTGAGCCAGAAATCCCTCAACCTCAAACATCTCTGTCATCAAATCAACAAGAAGCCAATGAGCCAGAACAGAAGGTCAGAAAAGAGAAAGCCCCTCAAGATCACGGTATTGACATGAGCGTAAGCGTGCAGGAAAATAGTGGCCTAAAAATAGAAGATGATGGAGCTAAGGAAACAGAAAAGAAATCCACCGAACCTAGTTCGGTAGATGTCAGCACGACCTCCTCCAAGCCTATCAAAGTCAAAATCAAGACTGTCAAAACATCTGCTGGAAACATCACACGTACTGTATCTAAAGTGGCTCCCAAGGGAGGGACCTCGAAGGGTCCTGGTGGCTCTAAAGTTCAAGCTGGAGCCCATAGGATTCAGAGGTCTGGTGCCGCTCCTCAACGGCTAACTCAGGGTTCAAAGGTGACGATGTTGCCGGTGTCCACCCTTCAGGATGCCAGCACAGCTATGTTATTTGCAGCCAGCAAGGCACAGAATCAAATGGCCACCAGTCTTTCCAGCACTGCAGTCAAGATCACCAGAACATCAACCCTCCCCTCCATCTCCTCTTCACCAATGCCTGGGGTTCGCTCTTTGGGGCAGAAAACGATGAATGGGAATCCTGGGACAGCCAAACCAGCCTCCATTGTGAACAGCCCGGGAGCTGTGATTTCACGCAGCCAGTCTAGCCTTGTTGAGGCCTTCAATAAAATCCTAAACAGTAAGAATCCACTGCCAAGTTATCAGCCAGACCTCTCCATCCCGCCTCCCCCAGAATGGGGTCTTCGATTGCCCTCAACAGGGTATCGATGCCTTGAATGCGGGGATGCGTTCGCTCTGGAGCGCAGCCTGGCGAGGCACTACGATCGGCGCTCCATGAGGATCGAGGTGACCTGTAACCACTGCTCCAAACGTCTGGCTTTCTTTAACAAGTGCAGCTTGCTGCTCCACGCACGAGAGCACAAGGATAAAGGGCTGGTTATGCAGTGCTCACATCTTGTCATGAGTCCTGTCAGTGTGGAGCAGATGATTGGCCAGCAGGATACCGTGCCTATAGGTTTGTGTTTCTACCAGTGTCAGTGTATTTATAGATGCACTGGGGAAAAAAAAAAAATACTTTTATGGCCTTTTCTCAAAAACTCAATGTATTTTTAGACATTATGAACAAACAAGACTTGTGAGTGAAGGAGTAAATATTTTAGGTTTACGTTGCGCATTTTGGATCAGGCATTGTCAAAATAATATCCACATGTGGATGATAAGTGGTCTGTGAAAAATTTGAGAGAAACCAAAAAAAAAGTTTTACAAAATTAATGTATTTTAAATGTTAAATTAGAATCAATTAGATCAATTTAACACATTGTTTTATTTTATTTTTTAATTTTGGTTTCTGAAAACTGGTCAGAAACCTTGACATTTGCGATTGCAGTTATTTTATTTTGTTGACCGCCCTAGATATTAACAGTAAGAAATTTGCATAATGTGCTTTTTTATTTTTCCTTGCCAATGTTACTTTTAGCTTGCTAATAATTAGTGCTCTCAAATCGATTAATCATAATTAATCGCATCCAAAATTAAAGTTTGCAGCACTACTAATCGTTTTCCCACACAGTAAAAACTGTGTTTTTACACTACAATAGAATTCATTTTCAAAGAAATGCTGTTCTTTTGAACTTATCATAAATGAATCCTGGGGAAAAAAACCCCCAAAAAAACAGCACAACTGTTTCGATATTGATAATAATAAAATAATTAAAACGATTTCTGAAGAATAATGTGACAGTGGAGACTGGAGTAATGGTAAAAGGAACAAAGTTAGTTTAAACAACAATTTAAATTAGTTATTTTAAATGGTAATAATATTTCACAATAGTATAATATTTTATCAAATAAATATCAGCTTGGTGAGCATAGGAGACTTGAAAAACATCATACTGACCCCAAACTTTTGAATTGTGTACATTGCGGTTCAAAAATTTGGGATCAGTAAGATTTTTAATGTTTTTTTTTTTTTTTTTTTTTTTTTAAAGAAGTTTCTTATGCTCACCAAGGCTGCATTTATTTGATCATAAATCCAGAAAAAAAAATAGTAATATTGTGAAAATTTATTTCTATGTAAAATAGCTGTACTTTATGTGAATATATTTTAAAATGTAATTTATTCCTGTGATGCAAAGCTGAATTTTCAGGATCATTACGCATCATTACTCCAGTCTTCAGTGTCACACGATCCTTTAGAAATCTTTCTAATATGCTGTATTATTAATGTTGGAAACAGTTGTGCTGCTTAATAATATTTTGTTGGAACCTGTGATACTTTTTTTTCAGGATTCTTTGATAAATAAAAAGTTAAAAAGAACAACGTTTATTTAAAATATAAATCTTTTACAACAACTTAAACTACCATTTAAAACTTTGTGGTCAGTACACTTTTTTCTTTCTTTTTCTTTTTTTTTTCATTAATTTTTTGAAAGAAATTAATAGTTTTATTCACCAGGGACGTGTTAAATTGATAAAAAGTGATAGATAAGCAGCACAACTGTTTCCAACATTGATAATAAAAGTAGTAAATCAGCATATTAGAATGATTTCTGAGGGATGAAATCACTGAAATTCAGATTTGCATCACAGGAATAAATTATATTTTAAAATATATTAAAATAGAAAAAACATTATTTTAAACCATTATTTTATTTTACAATATTACTGTTTATGTAAATGCAGATTTGATGACCATAGGGAAATTCTTTAAAAAAACATTAAAAATCTTACTGATCCCAAACTTTTGAACCGCGGTATACCTACTTTTATATTTTAGGAATGGAGTTCCTCACAAAGGGATCATCATACTTCAGGGTCCTTGGCATCAAAACGTTTAGAAACTCCTTGCCTGGATAAATTTTGAGTCTTAATTTGATCTTACTGTTTTCTTTGTGTCTGAACAAAACAGTACATTTATAAAACATTCCAGATGTAAAAACAGACTCATATTTCTAGGTAACAGTAGGAGTTGTGCACACATGGATCAGCGCAGAAATCAACCAGTCACGGTCTCAATCCACAGGGAATCTGTGCACTCCAAAACAAAGGACTTAAGCACTGATGTGGAATAATTCAGCTGGGGCTTGTTCTTTCTGCACGCTTTTTCAAAGAACAGTCTCTGGGCTCTTTGCATTGCAAAAGTATTCTTTAGGGAGCAGAACTATAAATCATAGTAGCTTTACAGTGTTGTAGATAATTGACCATGATAATCTACATTAGTACTTTTTATTAATAACACGTTAAATTCAGAATGATTTAGCTAATGTGTATATGTGCTTACAGTACAGTTTCTGTTACAGGTGTACTCGCTCCAGCTGCCTCCGCTCTGTCTGCAATTAAAGAAAGTGGTGTTAATCTGTCACAATCTTCTGATAACAGGTAATTGCACACTGTCAGATGATGTTTGGTTTTTATGTTTGAATGAATGAGAAATAAAGGAAAACATAGTTGTTCTAATGAAATGAATGGAGACTGAGTGATTAAGATGCTGCCTCGTATGTCTGTATACTCAATGTTCTCAGCTGTCCAGAGTGTTGGAGTCCATTCAAAGGGAAGGCAGATATAGTAGCACACTTTCAAGAGGTGGAGCCTGGTGGCACGGAAACGGTGAGTAAGTGCATGTGTGGGTGTCATGACAATAGACTTTTTTTTCGTATTGTGTATTTGGGCCAGTAGTTTTGGAGTAGTGTAGACTTGCATTTGCCCTGCTAACATTTTAGAAAAATGTCCTACATGGAAAATATGTTTACATTTTTCATTACAATTTTTAATTAATATTATTTAACATTAAAATAAGTAATAAAAATGTACAAAATTGTTATCACAAATTGTTAATATTAAAGAAATTGTTGAAAATGAACATGAAAATTAGCTGAAAATGTACTCACCCTCAGGCCATCCAAGATGTAGATGAGTTTGTTTCTTCAACAAAACAGATTTGAAGAAATTTAGAATTTGCTTGCTTGACAAAAGGATCCTCTGCAGTGAATGGGTGCCATCAGAATGAGAGTCCAAATGGCTGATTAAAAACGTCATTATGATCTACACAACTCCAGTCTATCAAGTAATGTCCTATGTAGTGACAAACTGCATGTTTGTAATAAACAAACCCGTCATTAAGATTTTTTAACTTTAAACCATTGCTTCCATAGCTTGAAAAAGTTGTCTCGTCTGAATCTGGAAAGAAATATGCACAGATCAAGCACCTTTTACAAGTGAGAACAGTACAAAACCATTCTAAACAAACATTTTGGTGGATGTTGATGTCAGGGGACAATGGTTTAAAGTAAAAACGTCTTAATGGCACACAGATTTATCCCTTCCACAAGGTGTTAAAGGGATAGTTGACCCAAAAATGAAAATTCTGTCATTAATTACTCACCCTCATGCCGTTCCAAATCTGTAAGACCTTTGTTCATCTTTAGAACACAAATTAAGATCCAAAAGCTTTCTGACCTGGGCCGAAAATTAACACTCACCAAGCGCCAAATGAGAGTAAAAATTGGCATTGGTGAGTATATGTAACAGTGTCAGTTGCCAGTTGGCGAGTAATCTAGTGAATAAACTTTTTTAAAGAGATTTGCTGGTTCTGATGTAAGCAAATAAAATGATCTTTTCCGAAGACAAAATCATCATGATTAGCTGTTCTGTCATTAGCGAAAAGACCAAATCAAATAATAGGATACAAACGGGCTGATAAGCTGTGTGATGGCCAGCTTGTCTCTAGACAAGGTTCTAATAACTTTAACCTGAGAAGATATTGCTGCTTCATTTCGGAAGATTAACTTTTCCCTTCTTTATTCTTCATAACCCGAGAATGTGGCGACACATACCTGGGGTTACGGTGCCTAAACAGTGCAGTGAAGTATAGTTTGAAAGGTTGCACATTCGGCTGTACACATACGCTGAGCCGCATCAGACAGCTCACCAGCAGTGCTTTAATGGAAAAAAACACACACAATTATATCAAAATGCACGGTTTTGGTGACTTACATCGTAAACATAGTCTTAAATGAATTATGAAGTTTTAAATGACTGTAAAGACTTGGGAGAATATTGTATATATATATATATATATATATATATATATGTCCGATCCGTGGCATGCGCATCAGGTTTTAAAGAGACAGTGCTGACTTTAAAGTGAAAAGTGCTGAAGAAATTTGAGGAAAAATGCATTTAATAGAGAAAAAAATATTGTAAATGTGTTTAGTCATTGTAGTAGTAATAACTGCCTGTTTTGCAAAAAGAGTTTCATGGCTGGTATAAAAAAAATTTGGCTGGTAAATTTCATCACGTCACCGGCCATTGGCAGGTGTGGCAGAAAGTTACTTTTAGGCCCTGTTTCTGACCCTGCATGGACAGCAACGCAACTGACACGTTCAAGGCCCAGAAAGATAGTAAAGACCTCCATGTGACATCAGTGGTTCAACCGTAATTTTATGAAGCTGCAAGAATACTTTTTGTGTGCAAAGAAAACAAAATGAACAACTTTATTCAACAAATTCTTCTCTTCCCTGTCAGTCTATGATGCACTTTATTGAGAGTACTGGATACGAGAGTAATGTCGTGAACGTGCGTCGAAGATTGACACAGAAGAGGAAAAATTGTTGAATAAAGTTGTTATTTTTGTTTTCTTTTGTTTTTTATTTTTGTTTTCGATGTCCTCACTAACCTACTGAGCTGTAAATGTGGTAATTGACCATTTGCACAGAGCGTTCTTTAGAACTTCTGCATAATGATAAGCCAGTTCGTAAATTTCCTGTGTAACTCAATTTTTATGTGCTATATATAGGCGGAGACTCTTGAGACTACTCTTCTGCCTCATTCTTATCAGAAACTGAGAAAAATAATAATTGCAACATCGTAATTAATGATAGCGGCATGAACATTCAGTTTCATGTTATTTAACAACATATAATTTAAATTCTGAGCCTGGTAATTCCAGGAGGGTACATAAACACGTAGTTGTATAATTAAATGCTGACAGCTAGACACTGTCATAACTGTTTAGGCTAACGTTAGCAAGCTAGAGAAACTTCTCTTCAATGACTTGATAATCAATAATTGCCTTTATAGTCATGAACACAATTTTAAAATCTTGTAATATTTTAAAGCCTTTATTATTTTTCAACTCTACAGCTGTGCAGTAAAATTCACTTCAAAGATTCACTTTTCATTAATAAAGACGACATGAAAAAATTATTTTTCACGGAAAACAACTTTTTAAGATGAAAATGACATTAAATTACCCTTATAACCAGAAGATGGCAGGAGAGGATCACTCATTGGCTGCAGCTGGCATTTCAACTCCCATAGTTTTTCATGTCTTGCTTTTTGATTTATTATAAAATTACTAGTATAACAAATTTTAGTACTTTTACCATACTAAAGTATATAGCATAGCAAGTGCAGAAAGTCATTAAAATAAATAAATAAATAAGCTCAGACACAAACAGCCTATAAGGGTGAATTATTTAAACATTTATATATAGTTCAGTACAAATTAAATAAGTTAAATATTAATGGTATAATAATTAAATAATGCATTCAATATGAATTGAATTGAATGGATATTTTAGATTCAATTTAATAACTACATCTTTTTACATACATTTAATAACAGTTTTATCTTGAACTGTAAAAGCTATTAAATAGCCTATATTCAACCAACACAAACTTTTTACTGCTGTAGTTTTGTTACTCTGAATTTAGTCTGAATCATTTAAGACTAAGCTCTGTTTTTGACATCAGCTTGTCAGATGTTGTTGTCAATCATAGCAATGACTCTGGCATATTTAGCGGATTTACTGGCATTTGTCATTCTTGAAACTCTATACATGGACGTTTGGTCCTGTTAGACAAAAACAAAACTTTTCTTTGAATTGTGAATGGATTATGTAGCGAAAACGAGTAAAAGACACTCCTGTTACGACACAGTACAGTTGACCGGAAATGACTGAGCTGGCTTTTCTAAAACAAGGAAGTAATGCGTGCTTATGGTCAATCTATGGAGGATCAGAAAGCTTTCGGATTTCATTAAAAATATCTTAATTTCTGTTCCAATGATAAACTAAGGTTTTACGGGTTTGGAATGATGTGAGGACGAGTAATTAATGACAGAATTTTCATTTTTGGGTGAACTGTCCCTTTAATTGATGGACTGGAATTGTGTGGGTTGTTTGTGGATTATCGTGATGTTTTTGTCAGCTGTTTGAACTCTGAGGATCCATTGGTGGGCAAGTGATGTATTTCCAATGTAGTTTTCAATTCTTTGTCATTGAAGATAGAAACTCACCTATCTTGTATGGCCTGAAGGTGAGTAAATTATCAGCAAATTTTCATTTTCACTATACCTTTAAAAGTAATTAATAGTATAAATATTAATATTATATGCAAAATGATTACATTTTGATTTCTCTCTAGTGTTGTACGCAATGTTCTCCTCCAATGCCATTGTGGAACTCATGTAGTGCTGCGGCTCACCGTCGGTTACATCAGCAGCTCCCTCCACTGGTTTGCCCTGAATGTGGTGTCACCTGTCAGTTTCACGACCTCAACACTCATCTGAATCAAACCTGCCTGCACTACTCGCGGCGCCTTGGATATAGGTATCATATAGGTGCCAGAGTACTAGTAAAACCCCTGTTTCATCTGTTAGTTTTAAAAGTGCAATTTCATGTTCAATCTCTCTCATTTTCATTGCAGATGTGCCTGTTGTCATTTGGTGTTTGGAGGAATGAATAGTTTAAATGCTGTAAAGACTCACATGCAGACAGCTCACTGTGAAGTCTTCCATAAATGCCCTTCCTGCCCCATGGCTTTCAAATCTTCCTCGGGTGCTGAAGCCCACTGCACGTCCCAGCATCCTGAACTCACTGAGACAGCAAGGCAGTCCAAGTAAGTGTATGCTGGGGAAATTATTTTGAAACGGTAGCTAAAGGGGACATCGGATGCCCAAGTTGCTATGATTCTTTAAGGTCTTCATGAAATGTCTGCAGCATACTTTGGTTAAAATTCCTCGAGTCGTGTAAAACAACAGCCTTTTTACCTGTCAAAAACGGCTCTGTTCACAGCGACCCATTTCGGTGCATGTCTCTTTAAATGATAATGAGTTACTGCTAACCCCGCCCCTCTTTTCTCTTGTTTGTGTATTCAGTGTTGCGTTACCATCAAAAACAAAACAAATACACTGCATCCTCATTGGTTCTGATGTCGGGAGAAAACTAAGACTCTTTACTTTTACATCCAGCTACAAAACACCTGCATTGCTTACAAGACATTGTCGTCGCTACAGCGCAGAGAAAATGATGGACAGTACGACCTCGTACTGCTCAGAAAACTGGCTTGATAATTGAGTTTAGTTTTTTTAGGGATTAAAAAAAACATCATGTAAAAGTCAATTTTGCATCTGATGTCCCCCTTAAACTGCAGTCAAGCAACCCATTTGAAAAAAAATTATTAACAACTATTTTGAAATTGCACTTTTTTTTATGTGCTAATAACCATTGTTTTTTTTGTGACAGGGAGATCTATAAATGTGTGATGTGTCGGACTGTTTTTACTCAAAAAGCATTGCTCAGCGTCCATATTGACACTCACTTAGCCAAGCAGAAGATGCACGTCTTTAAATGTCCCGACTGTAACAAGCTGTTCACGCAGAGAAGTTCCCTTCTTGCGCATGTTAAGGTTTGCTTTCTGTTCGGCTTGAACAAAAATAAGCCCTATTCTTTGACATTATAAGTGTTTGATCTTATTGTAATTTGTCTCTAGGATTCTCACAGGGACTCTAGCATTTATGATACATCAGCACAGAATAGCTTGGTAAAGATGGAGAGCTCTGATGGGGAGGAGTGGGGACGGGATGAAGATGAGGACAGGGGAAGAATGGCGAGAGAGAATGGAAACTCTGCTACCCAGAGCTGGAGCTGCTCACAGTGCCAGACGCACTACACAGACAAAGAGAACTACATCACCCACATGTCTGAGCAGCATGGCAAGGTCAGGATTTCATCAGGCAGAACTCCACAATAAGGAGATTACTTGCACTGACAAAATGCTTCAATGGCCTTACCTCAAAAAATATATTTTTGTCTATATTTTTTACACTACTCTTCATAGATTTTTTTTTAAAGAAATTAATAGTTGTATTCAGCAAAGATGCATTGAATTGATCAACAGTAAAGATTGTATGGAAGTATGTTTACGCCACTAAATAAAAAATAAAAAAGGTCATTAGGAATTTTTATCTTCTTAGAATTGTCTGATATAAACTCACAATCCTGAGAAATTAAATATGTGATATAAGCTCACAATTCTGACTTTTGTTCTTTTTTTCTCAGAATTGCAATTACAAGTTACAGAATTGTAATATATAAACTTGAACACATCAGTCATATTTTTCCCCTCAAAACTGGACTTTATAACTCGCAATTACGAGTTTATATCTCACAATTTTGAGGAAAAAAGTAAACAAAAAAAAGAGAAAAGAAGTCAGAATTGTGAGTTTATGTCATGCAAGGTTGACAAAAAAGTCACAATTGTGAGTTTTTCACACAATTCTGACTTTACAAGTCACAATTCTGAAACTTTTAGCTATAGTTTCAAGCATTTATATCTCACAGTTTTGATGAAAAAAAGTCAGAATTCCAAGTTTGTATCACACAAAAGACAAAAAAAGTCAGATTTGTGATATTAAAAAAATGCAATAACTTTTTTTTTTTTTTTTTTTACATTTTTTATTCGGTATAAATAAATATAAATAATATAAAGTTGTTTGTAATATGGCGAAAAAAATCCATTTAAAATATATGTTGTGTATCACTCTTCTCACAAAAGTATTAAGCAGCACAAATGTTTTCACTAATAATTGTAATAATATTTTACAATATTAATAAGCCATAAAAACACATGGATATGGTTCAAAGCATGTTGTGTGCTTTTTGTTTCTTTGTTAAATCTGAATGTTTTCCGATTTTTCTGATTTTATCGATTAATTTGAATTTAATGCTCTGCCATTGTATTTTTTTAGAAATTAAGGAATCGCAATTTTAAATAGAAATATTACCAAACTATTAGACACATTGAAAATCTGCCAATGATAACAGTAAAGAGGAAAGAACGATCCAACCGCATGTCGGTGCACGTGATTAACTGCTCACGTGTGACGCGCTCCTATCGCTAGGCGCCATTCAGAATGTACTTTTGTGTTGAACTAGTACTATATGTCTAATATTTCAGTTTGCACCATAATGATAGGCTGAAAGCTGCTGTTCATTGTCTTTACAGAACATTTTTAATAGTCTACTGGTATTATACCTTCAGTCATTTTGAATTTGAATTACCTTTACTTTTGAGACTTTTTTTTTAAAAGTATTTTCCTGGTATTATTTCTGAACATATAATATGTATAAGACAAGTTTGTACAAGATGCATCTTTTCTGCAAAGATATTTAACAAGTGTTTTGTTTAACATTTACCATTTTATCATGTTGACAACTTCATGTTCGATGCATTTGGAATAGAATTTTCTTTAACAAGAGGGTTAATAAAGAAAAAGTTACTTGAATCATGTTTTAGTTACATTTTCAAGTTTACTTGTTAAAAAAAAAAATAGAGATTTTAATAGATTTTAATGTTTGCAATAGCCCTGACTTAAACATGGTGTCTCATCATGATTCAACTCTATAATACCTGTATTAATGCCGTACAAAAATCACATTGTCATTTTGTGTCAATGTTCTTTTGTTAAAGGAACTGAAGAAGTTTCCATGCACTCTTTGCGAAGGGTCCTTCTCATCATCCTCAAGTTTAAGACGCCACATTCGTGTCAAGCACAAAGGCATCAAAAGAGCGTTTTATTGCCAGTAAGTATAAAACATATGTACAGTAGCTCAAAAAAAAAAAAAAAAAATTGGATACTTTAAATGTTTGAATAGGTTGTAAAACAAAATTTCAAATATTTGCAAACAAATCATGTTAGACCTTTTCTTACAAGTACTATCATTTTAAGTATGCCTTAATTGTATATATATATATTTTTTTTTATTCTTTTATCATTGAATTTTATTATTTTGTACTGTTCTGTGAGGTCCACTTATAATGTTATCAAGATTTTTACATCAAAAAAACATAATTTAAAAGTAATGGGGTATTTTCTGTCCTGTTTTTAACCGCCCTTGTCGGAATGCTTTGTTTGAATAGGTGTGACAGATTGTTGACTCTAAAGTAAACGTTCACTGCTGTGATTGGCTAACAGTTGTGTATGTTTGACAGCCTACATCCTTCACAGATGGATGGACGCTGCTGTGCTTTAGGTTAAAAATGCATCAATACTCAGTACATATTAAGCGATATGTAATTTAAAAATGACAAAGCAATAGTAAGCACATAAAAAAAACAGCTACTCACACTTGTGTGGTGCGACACTACTGTCAGATCCAATGTAGTCGCCACAGCATCGCCTTTCTGAAAATTCTGTTGAATTGTGCCTTGTTTATAAACAAATACGGGGTAAAATTAAGTGAACATAGGACCAAGTTCTCACTGACGTGGTCTGGAACTTCATTGAAAACAAAGTATATCCACTCTTTCCTAACAATGGGATCAGAAGGAAGGTATTGCAAAGACTGTTTTTCCACAAATTGGCACTGCACAGTGTCTTCTTGTATTCTGAGCTTGTGTGGACCTGCGTTTGTCTCTCGTTATTTACACTACACGTGTGAATCGGTGGGTGTGGCTAAACATCCAGCAATGTAGAAGCAGGCATTGATGATCTTCTGCATTGGCAGTGTTTAGCCACACTATTACGTCATAAAGTGGCACATTCCACAAGCTGTCATTTTTGCAGATTTGCTTTGATATAAACTGTTTTTAGATTAACCAGAAAGTTTTGAGTTCTGAAACTTACAGGATGTTTTTGTATTACAATGACCTCTTATATACCTCTTATAGGATCAAGAGAGTTTTGATTTCTCATTTTATGACCCTTTTAACACTCATTTCTCTCATTTAAAAGTAATTAACTGTCATTTCTTGTTATGAAGACTCTGTACAGGTGGAAAGAGGAGTTTCAGCAGTAAGCTGATTCTTGAGAAACATATTCAGTCTCAGCATGGAGGAGCAACCACACAGAGTCAGGTAAGCGCTCAAGTACACTCTCAGATGTCCAAAGCCACGATCACCTGACAGTGATTTTTGTTGCTTGAGGCCATGGTAACATTTGCATCTGGCTATAGCTTTTGAAAATCGAATTACACCTAATATTATCACTGATTATTTATATATATTAGGAAATTCAGGGACAAGCAAGTTAACGGAGGTTAACTCCGATTAATCTCCAAGTCTCCAAATGAATCAGTTATGAAACCTATTCAGTTTGTCAAAGATAAAATCAGACATTTTCCAACTTTAAGTAACTGAACTCTGTACCCACAGTAAAGCTCATTAAGAGTAAACGACTTCCTGTCTCTCTCACTTTCAGGCAGTTCCTCGATTCACAGATGCAGCTGACAGCTCATCTGAGCATGATGGTGGTCCTTCCACTTTTGGTGGCAGAGCCTCAGTTGAAGCAGAAAGCCGACTGGCTGAGAGCAGCCTGACCAGGTCTGGCAGAGGAGCTGCAGCTGAGGAGCAGGAAGCCACAGGGTTCCGCTGCATGCCGTGTGGTTTTAACACAGAAGACAGGGAGGAGTTTCTCCAGCATATTGTTTGTCACCGTGAAGGGGGTAGCGGGTTTCAATGTCAGCAGTGTGGGGCATGTTTCGCTTCCTCCCCCTCCCTCAGCAGGCATCTCTTCATCAGCCATCGCGTGCGAGATTCCCCCTCCGAGCATGCCGAGGCCTCTCCTATCACTGGTTCAAATTCTGTGGCCTCCGACCCTGCAATTACAGCAGGGTCCCCGGGGTCACCCTCGAGTGTAGGGGGAACACAGGTGGAGGATGGGGAAGGTAAGCACACCTGTAAGGTGTGTGGACGTTACTTTAGCAAACCTGCTGATCTTAATACACACTTCAGAACTCACGGCATGGCCTTCATTACTGCGTACAAAACAGACAAACCAGCATAGAGAGATTTTAAAAAAAAAAAAAAGGGTCATTAAACCTGTCAAGAAGATGTCACCCCAAAATCAACAACAAAAAATTTGAAATTATGTTTTTCTTAAAGAAAGTGAAGCGTAAGTTTTAGGATTTTTTATTTAATGGCACTTCTTTTTTAATTAAAGGAGAAGTCCACTTCCAGAACAAAAATTTACAGATAATGTACTCACCCCCTTGTCATCCAAGATGTTCATTTCTTTCTTTGTTTAGTCGTAAAGAAATTGTTTTTTGAGGAAAACATTTCAGGATTTCTTTGGTACCTCGAGTTTGAACTTCCAAAATGCAGTTTAAATGCAGCTTCAAACAATCCCAAATGCGGTTGTAAACAATCCCAGCCGAGGTCTTATCTAGCGAAAAGATTGGTTATTTTCATTAAAAAAATACAATTTAAATACTTTTTTAATATCTAATGTTCATCTTGTTTTGCTCTGCCTGAACTTTGTGTATTCTGGTTCAAGACAGTTAGAGTATGTCGAAAAACTCGTATTTTATTGTATTTTCTCCCTCATCTTTAAAAATCATTTCAAAATCATCCTACATCACTGCAGAAGTACCAACCTACAAAGTGAACATACAAAGAAGATCAAACACCCTTAACAAAAAAGGTAAAACAGCGATTTAGGATGATTTTGAAGTTGAGGGAGAACATGAGATGGGAGTTTTTCAACAAACCCTAACTGTCTTGAACCGTAAAAAAACAGAGTTCAGGCAGAGTAAGACAAGACGAGCATTTGGCATTAAAAAAGTATATAAATTGTATTATTTTTACGACAATAACGATTGTTTCGCTAGATAAGACTCTACTTCCTCGGCTGGAATCGTTTACAACCGCATTTGGGAACATTTGAAGCTGCATTTAAACTGCATTTTGGAAGTTCAAACTCCGTGTGAGTACATTATCTGTATATTTTTGTTCTGGAAGTGGACTTCTCCTTCAAGCACATAAATTCTCATTACTGTAATGCTAAAAATGTCATTTTCATTACTGTAATGTAAAAGCATTTTTAATTTATATATTTTAATTTATATAATTTATAGCTCTTTATGCTGATTTAAATGGAAAAAAAATACAGCAAACCAATAAAACACAAATTACTGTATTACAGTAATAAATATCTAAATACAGAAAATCTAAAGAAGTAACATGTTAAGATTAAGACAGTTTCAGTAAAAAAAAAAAAAAAAAACTTAATTGTATTATTTAATTTCACTTAAGTAGATAAAAATTTCTTAATGCAAAATATAATTTCTTGTATTTATTTTTTGTATTTTTGGGGTGTTTTTGTGGGATTCAGCATAAAGTGTCTATGTAATTAAAAGCAGATTTTAAACATTTAGGTTTGTTGCAGGCTTTTAACACTCCACATTCTCACTTAAAAAAATAGAAAAATACACTGCATCAGGGCAAAACATGTTTGTAATAACATGTAACTCTGCTAGACAAGTTTGGTAAAATCAGTAGAGGAGAAAAGTAATGCTGTAGAGGAATGATTAGGTTTGATCAACCTAAAAAGTGATTGCAACTAGCTTATAAATTGATCTGAGAGGATTGAGAAACACTGAGCATCATGTTCTTAACATAGTCCGAGTGTCATACACACGTTTACCGGCCCTGCTAAATTCCTGTGCCTACTGTACAGTCCGTTTTCTCTTGTGCGAAATGCAGCTGCTTATAGATAAAATACTGTAATTACTAAAATTTTAGCACAGCCAAATGCTCCCGAATCAGGTGACTCCTTTGTGCTTGAATTATTTTTATGTTTAATTGTTGTGTTTCTTCTATTTGTGTTTTCACAGAGGCATTAAAATCAGGAAACTTGCTGAATAGTTGCTGATCTTTAGAATGAGAACAAAATAAGTGCCTTCTTCATTAGTCTAAGATACATTATGTCAAGATTATTGTTAAAGCCTGCAGATGAGTTTCTGTTGAGTGCGTGATGGAGAGCTGATAAAGTTAATATGTTTGCGCTGGAATTGTTTCATTGGTGCCTTACGTATCTCCTGGTTTTCTTTAAAGATGATTAATATAGATTTGTTTTACTGTATCCTTCTGCATTTCCTGTTTTTGGCTGTTTCATATTGATTCTGTTGAGATAAATAAAAAACTGTAATGGCTAAATCACTACTTTGTCTTGTTATAGCCTCCTGTATATACTCATTTGATAAACCGATCAATAATAAAAATATACATATTTTTTTCCTCATAAATTCAAGTTTAGTCCCATAAAACCTGAAGTGGTGCTACTGTATTTTTTTTTTTTTTTTTTTATTTATTTATTTTTTTTTAAATTGGGATTTTTTATTTTTTAGCTTAGGATTTATTTTTGCCGGTGTGTTTCTGCTATTTAAAATAACTTTTCTTTTTAAAATATTTTATAAATGTAAGCATCATTACTCCAGTGTCACATGATCATTCAGAAATCATTCTAATGTGTGACCCTGGACCACAAAACCAGTCGTGAGTAGCACAGGTATATTTGTAGCAATAGCCAAAAATACATTGAATGGGTCAAAATTATCGATTTTTCTTTTATGCCAAAAATCATTAGGATATTAAGATATTTTGTACATTTTCTACCGGAAATATATCAAAACTTTATTTTTGATTCGTAATATGCATTGCTATGAACTTCATTTGGACAAATTTAAAGGCGTTTTTTTTTTTTTTTTTTTTTTCAATATTTTGAGTTTTTGCATGCTCAGTTTCCAGATTTTCAAATTATCGAATAATCAAGTTATATCTCAGTCAAATATTGTCCTATCCTAACAAACCATACATCAATGGAAAGCTTATTTATTAAGCTTTCAGATGTATAAATCTCAGTTTTGAAAAATTGACACTTATGACTGGTTCTGTGGTCCAGGGTCGCATATGCTGGTTTCGTACTTAGGATTAGTTCACTTCCAGAATAAAAATATCCTGATAATTTACTCACCCCCATGCCAAGATGTTCATGTCTGTCTTTCTTCAGTCGCAAAGAAATTACGTTTTTGAGGAAAACATTCCAGGATTTTCTCCGTATAGTAGACTTCAGTGGTGACCAACAGGTTGAAGATGCAAACTGCAGTTTCAATGCAGCTTCAAAGGGCACTACACGATCCCAGCTGAGGAATAAGAGTCTTATCTAGCAAAACGATCGTTTTTTTATTTTCTAAAAAAAGATAAAAAATGATATACTTTAACCACAAATGCTCGTCTTGCACTAGCTCGACTTAACGCATTACATAGGACTGGAAAGGTCACACGTGATATAGGCGGAAGTACCGACCCAGTGTTCACAAAGTGAACATGCAAAGAAAGTCAAATGGCCTTTATAAAAAAAAAAAGTAAAACAATGATTTAGAATGATTTTGAAGTTGGAGGAGAAAATGAGATGGAATTTTTTTTTGCCCTACCCTGCCTTTTTGAACCAACAAAAAACTAACCGTACGTGATAACGTAATGCGTGAAGTCACAGGTGTACATCGCAGAGCTAGTGCAAGATGAGCATTTGTGGTTAAAAAATCTATTGTTTTATTTTTTATTTATTTATTTTTTTTAATGACGGATCATTTCACTAGATAAGACACTATTCTTTGGCTGGGATCGTGTAGAGGCCTTTGAGGCTGTTGAAACTGCAACGTTCAACCCATTGGCCACCATTGAAGTCCACTATATGGAGAAAAATCCTGGAATGTTTTCCTCAAAAAACTTCATTTCTTCTCGACTGAAGAATCACATGATCATCTTAAGATGACATGGGGGTGAATAAATTATGAGGAATTTTTTTTTTTTTTTCTGGAAGTGAACAAATCCTTTAAACATTTTCTTATTATTATCAATGCTAAAAATGGTCCTGCTTAATATTTTAGTGGAAACCATGGTGCATATTTCAGGATTCTTTTTTAAATAGTTCTTGAAGCACAGCATTTATTTGAAATGGAAATCTTATAGAACAATATACGTGTCTTACCGTCACTTTTGATCAATTTAAAGGAGAAGTCTACTTCCAGAACTATAATTTACAGATAATGTACTCACCCTGTTGTCATCCAAGATGTTTGTGTCTTTCTTTCTTCAGTCATAGAGAAATTATGTTTTTTGAGGAAAACATTTCAGGATTTTTCTCCATATAATGGACTGATATGGTGCCCCAAGTTTGAACTTCCAAAATGCAGTTTAAATGCAGCTTCAAACAATTCTAATTGCAGTTCAGTGGTGACCAACAGGCTGAAGGTCCAAACTGCAGTTTCAGTGCAGCTTCAAAGGGCTCTACACGATCCCAGCCGAGGAAGAAGGGTCTTATCTAGCAAAACGATCAGTTATTTTAATTTTAAAAAATACAATTTAAATACTTTTTAATCTCAAACGCTCGTCTTGTCCTGCTCTGCCTGCACTCTGTGTATTCTGGTTCAAGACAGCTAGGGTATGTCGAAAAACTCCCATCATCCCCCCGTCTCAGTTTCTAAAATCATTTCAAAATCATCCTACATCAATGCAGAAGTACCAACCCAGTCTTTGCAAAGTAAACATGCAAAGAAGATCAAACACCCTTAACAAAAAAGGTAAAACAGCAATATAGGACAATTTTGAAGTTGAGGGAGAACATGAGATGGGAGTTTTTCGACATACACTAACTGTCATGAACCGGAACAAAAACAGTCCAGGCAGAGTAAGACAAGACAACCGTTTGGCATTTAAAAAGTAGATAAGACCCTTATTCCTCGGCTGGGATCGTTTGAAGCCGCATTTAAACTGCATTTTGGAAGTTCAAACTCGGGGCACCATAGCAGTCCATTATATGGAGAAAAATCCTGAAATATTTTCTTAAAAAAAAACAAAACAATTTCTTTACGATTGAAGAAAGAAAGACATGAACATCTTGGATGATAAGGGGGTGAGTACATTATCTGTAAATTTTTGTTCTGGAAGTGGACTTCTCCTTTAATGTTTCCTTGCTGAATAAAAGTATTAATTTCTAGTGTACATTGCATTTGCAAGGCATTTGGGAGACCAAATGCATTTCTATTTTAGCTTAAACTCTTTGACGAAAAATGAGGTGTAGTAGCCTTTTTGAATAATTTTCATAACTTCCCCTTTATGCGACAACACCAGGCAGACATATTAGTTGAGACAAATTACATGGCTTGTGCACCTGATGAAAGGTTGGCATGAACTTAAAGTCATCAGAAGCTAACCAGTGGGTATGTTACACCGCATGAGGGTGTGAAAGTCTCATGTTTGACTATTCAAATCTCACACATATTTTCTTAACAGACAAACCTTTATTAACCCTTATGTTTGTGTATAAATGATTACACAACTTCTAACTAATACAAACATTTAACTGGAATTAAATATTTGATAACAAAACTGCATTTTTAATAAAGTACACACAGTGTTTAAAGTCTCTCATAGAATAATAGATTTGCATTTGAAAATAGCTAAATAGCAGTATAATCAAATATAGTTTCTCTCTAAAATACATTTAATCAGTTAAAGATGGGCTACACCCAAATTTTATCAAACCACCATCTCACCATCTTTGGCTTTAGTCTAAAGTTTAAATGTGCAATTACTGACTTACTTTTAAATATAGTTTTGAAATAAAGCAAATATAACATTTCATAAATCTATTTGTTTTGCTGGTTGATCATACATCAGCATCTGAATCTGCCATCTGACACATGGCATCTGCTCCTTACAGAACGTATCCAAACAACAGCAGTGCAATGGCCTGCATGAGGAGGACAAATCCTGCCATGCTTTCTACTGCTGCACCTGGAGTAGGAAGAGACACATATTTGTAAATTTGTTTTAAATAGTTATTATTTAGTAGAATTTAAAAAAAATAAAAATCTGGATGACAGTGAGATTATTAATAATAATTTGTGGGTTACTATCACCAAACAGGTTTCCTGACCCCTTTCCCATCACTTACCTCCTTTTAGTGGCAGTGGGGCTGATCCACCGGAGCCTGGATTGGAGATTCCAGTGGAGTTTACAGCGGGGACTTCAGCACGTGCGGTTTTCAGTCCCACGGCTTCATCCAGTGCAGCCCTTTGTTCGACCTTCAGGCCTGCACGTTGAGCCTCTGTTACGGCCGCAGCATTGTCAGGACCCAAAGCCTTCAACTGGCTGACCGACAGTGCCTGAACACAATTGACAAGAGTCACTTTTTCTTTGCTTTCAAAGCAACTCAATTAAAGGGATACTCCAACCAAAATTAATCATTAACTCATGCCATCCCACATTATTTTCTTTTTTTCAGATGAACACAAACTGAGATTAAATAATTAATTCATTTTCAGAATCAAAGTTTCTAGATAATTTATTTACTCTCATGTCATCCAAGATTTTCACGTCTTTCTTTCTTCAGTCGACATTCCAAGATTTTTCTCCATATAGAGGACGCAAGTCCAAATTGCAGTTTCAATGCAGCTTCAAAGGGATAAGGGTCTTGTCTAGCAAAACGATCGGTCATTTTCTAAAAAAAATAAGTTTTTATACTTTTTAACCACAAATGCTCATCTTGCACTAGCTCTGCGATGTGTGTCTATGATTTCACACATTACGTAATCACGTTGGAAAGGTCACACGTGGTTAGTTGTTCGTCTGTGTACTCCAGTTCAAAAAGGTAGGGTAGGGCTCCATCTACATCTTATTTTCTCCTCTAACTTCTAAATCACCCAACATCGTTCGCTTTGTAAACACTGGGTCGGTACTTCCGCCTTCCTTCAATTTTTTAGAAAATGACCGATCGTTTCACTAGTAAAGACCCTTATTTCTCGGCTGGGATCATTTAGAGCCCTTTGAAGCTGCAGTTTGGACCTTCAACGTGTTGGCTCCCTTTGAAGTCCACTATATGGAGAAAAATCGTGGAATGTTTTCCCTTAAAAAACGTAATTTCTAAAGACATGAACATCTTGGATGAAATGGGGTTGAGCAAATTATCAGTAAAATTGTTATTCTGGAAGTGAACTAATAATTTAATAAAATAATCCATTTCTGCGAGTTCATATAATGCTAGAGTACAGGATCTCCAAAGCTGACGCTTCAAAAACCACACCAAGTGAACACAATGTTAATCCATACGACCCTAGGTGATGAATCAATGTCTTTAAATGAGACAACAGGTGTCTGTGAGAAAAATACTAATATTTTATACTTCCGTCCAGCTTTCAGCACGTTGTGAAACTCGTGCGAGAACTGAAGTTCCCTTTGTGCTTCCACATCATTTCTTACACAAACTATTGTTTAAAGATATTGATTCATGGGATCTTATGGATGACCTTTGTGTTCGTTCCTTTTTTACCTTTGAATTACATGGGAAATTTTTCTAAAGATCTTGTTTGTGTTTCACAGAAGGAAGTAAGTTATACACGGTTGAAGTCAGAAATTTACATACATCAACCGGTTCTTAATGCATCATGTTTCCTTTTGAAGCATCAGTGAGCGTTTGAAACTTCTGTAATATTTGTCAAGGACAAACAAGGGACTCATGACCAACTATCACTAAAAAAACACAGCTGTGGATCATTCACATAACAACACAGTATTAAGAATCAATACTGCATTTTGTATGATCCCTCTTATTTTGGTAAAATAATTAACATCTTGCATATTCTGCAAGGTGTATGTAAACTTTTGACTTCAACTGTACATGGGATGGCATGATGAGAGATTAATAATGAGATCATTTTCTTTTTTGGGGTGGTCAAAAATAAGATATGCAACAATAACGGCAAGAAATAAAAACAAAGTTTGCAAATTAGAGTAAACTTACAGCTAAGCGATCCGAGGGTATGAGAGGGATGGCAGATGGCTGAATGAATGGCAGAACGGTTGAATTTAGACCTGCCAGCTCAACAGCACTTAGACCAGCTAGACAGACATTCAATGACAAAAACAGCTCTCACATTTTAAGCTTGAACGAGTCACGTGTAAATATTCAACAGCATATCACTTAGTTCCTGTTTGCGTATCTCACCAATAATGTTGCCCATAATGCTGACTTGAGCTTCAGTCCAGGTTTCTGGTTTTCCAAATGCGACCACTGCCTTTTCCTTCAGACGCTCTAAAATGTTCAGAGGACAAGGAGCACGACCCACCGCATCTGCTGCCTCCCTGAGAAACATATCATAGGAAATCACATTGACCAGGTCTGTATATGGCATTAGATTTGTTGTGCTTTAGTGTACATAAACATGAGAATATAACCAAAAATGTGGAAGTATGTCTAACCTGAAGCTGAGGGAATTGAGCTGATCGATCTGGACAGGTTGTAGACCACAGATAAACTGTCCCAGTCCCACCATCTCCAGCTTTCCTAGTCCAGCAATGCTGATTCCAGCCACCCTTTCATAAGCCTGCCAGACTGCTGTCCTCTGCAGAATTCATCATTTTAAGTATTTATTTTTGTATGTTTTTAATTGAAATTTGTATACACTGTGTGCAGAATTATTAGGCATGTTGATATTCTGGTCATATTTTTTTTCCAAACACATTTTACCAATTCCAAACCACATCAGTCTTAATAACTACTATTAATTTTGTATTTAATCATTTGTAAGTGATATATAATTGTCCGTGAAGGCTGGAAGTGAAAAACTCCTTATATTCAGGTGTGCAGAATTATTAGGCATGTTTTCGTTTACAGCTAAAATGAGCCAAAAAAGAGATTTAACCCAGACTGAAAAGTCCAAATTATTAAATGCCCATGAGAAGAATGCAATACTAATGCATTACAAGAATTTGCAAAGTTAAGGCTTGACCATTGGACAGTGAAATGCTTGTTGAGTCTGCATGGTCAGAAAAAACAGGTGGAGAAGAAAAGATGCATGTTAACTGCAAAAGAATTAGGAATTAAGGTGAAGAATTAGGTGTGACACCATCAGGAACCGTTTCCAGTTCTCCAGCGCCACCATTTTCCAGAACTGCAACCTACCTGGAGTCTTCAGAAGTGCAATGTGTCAGGTTCTCAGAGACTTTGCTTGGTAAAAAATCCTAAAAAATGCCCCTGACTTAATAAGAATAACAAGCTGACGTCTTGTGAAATACATGAAGACAGTTTTTTTTTATAGGCGTTATAGACAGATAAGTTGAGAGTGACTCTTGAAGGACAAGCATCACATCCTCTTGTGCCTCTGATTCAAAAATTTATCTTCCAAAATCTGGCAGTAAGTTTTGGGAGTTCATGTTTAGTCTCCTATCCTGAAAAGTCTGACTTGCAGAGATGGACTAAAATGAACTCCCAAAACTTATTGCCAGATTTTAGAAGATACATTTTTGAATCAGAGGTACAAGAGGATGTGATGCTTGTCCTTCAAGAGTCACTCTCAACTTATCTGTCTCTAAAGCATATAAAAAAACTGTCTTCATGTATTTCACAAGACGTCAGCTTGTTATTCTTATTAAGTCAGGGGCATTTTTTAGGATTTTTTACCAAGCAAAGTCTCTGAGAACCTGACACATTGCACTTCTGAAGACTCCAGGTAGGTTGCAGTTCTGGAAAATGGTGGCGCTGGAGAACTGGAAACGGTTCCTGATGGTGTCACACCTAATTCTTCACCTTAATTCCTAATTTTTTTGCAGTTAACATGCATCTTTTCTTCTCCACCTGTTTTTTCTGACCATGCAGACTCAACAAGCATTTCACTGTCCAATGGTCAAGCCTTAACTTTGCAAATTCTTGTAATGCATTAGTATTGCATTCTTCTCATGGGCATTTAATAATTTGGACTTTTCAGTCTGGGTTAAATCTCTTTTTTGGCTCATTTTAGCTGTAAACGAAAACATGCCTAATAATTCTGCACACCTGAATATAAGGAGTTTTTCACTTCCAGCCTTCACGGACAATTATATATCACTTACAAATGATTAAATACAAAATTAATAGTAGTTATTAAGACTGATGTGGTTTGGAATTGGTAAAATGTGTTTGGAAAAAAAATATGACCAGAATATCAACATGCCTAATAATTCTGCACACAGTGTATTTAAGCTAAAACCAAAGAAAAAAAAAAAAACATTGAAATGTTCAGCGTTGGTACATTTTTAAATGTTTTGAAAGAAGTTTAATGCTCACGAAGGCTGGATTTATGTGATCAAAAAATACTGTAAAAACAGTAATATTGTGAAATATTCTTACAATTAAAAATGTATTTGAAAATTTTTATTTTGTGATGGCAATGCCTAATTTTCAGCATCATTACTCCAGTCTTCAGTATCACATGATCATTTTTATGTTTTCAACCACATGTTTTATATACAAATTCTAGATGCTGTTTGGTGACTGAATGTGTTGTATTACCTGTGCCTGGGTAAAGCTGCAGGTGGTCAGTGTCTCAAGAGTGTCCAGTGAGGCAATGCTGAGATTGCCCAGCTCCTCAGGATTGAAGCTTTGGCAGATGCAGCCCAAATCAGCAATCTGGGACTCGTTCAACATAGAAACACTCCCCCATGCCTGCCATATAAAACAGAAATTATCTTTGACCACTGAAGTCAAGCTGTAAATGTTTTCTTAGATTCTGATGTTGTACATATATTAGAATTTAAACTTGCGGCGTACATACCTCCAGAATTTTTGCTTTGAGAGCAGCCAGTTGTTCTGTGCTGTAGTTTGTTATCTGTCCCAGTGTCGGCACAGCATCTTTAAAAGTCTGCACAGTCATTTTACTGAACTGTAAGGGAGTCCAGTATACATTCCCCTGTTTGAGGTCCTCAATAAAAGTGATTGTGGGCTCTACTAATGTGCTAACAACTGGCAATACCAAAAAGAGAAAATCAAGACAGATGGCATAGAAGATAGAAAGATCATTAATATTTCCACTATTGGTTATTTGCTGAGAATATATAGCTGTTTAGTTTCAAAAAGATATTGTTTTACACTCTCTGGCACACATACATTCTCGCTTCCTGCGGTTTTGTAGTGTGGTACTTGTTTTGAGCTCAAAAAGTTTGCGCCGAAGTGCAGAGAGATCAAACCAAGTGCGGAACTCCTTTGGAGGAAGAACCGCAGGCTGACTGGGCAAACTGTCCATCAGATCTGACAGGTATGACATTATCCAGCTCTGCAAGACAGATGAGCAGAAAGGAGGTGTGGATAGGTAAATTAAAAAGAAGGATAAAGTACTGTGTAAAATTAAAAAAAAAAAAAAAAGCCTGTCAATTATAAAAATTAACACAAATTAACACATCTTACGCATCTCCATATGGTATGGAGAACTAAATGACACATAAAAGATTTTTTTTACATATAGTCCACAAGGGAAAATAATAGTTGAATTTATAAAAATGGTCCTGTTCAAAAGTTTACATATGCTTGATTCTTAATACTGTGGTGTTACCTGAATGATCCACAGAAAAATTGTTCAGGTCCCACAGATTTTTTTTTTTTTTTAGCATTTTTGTGTATTTGAACACTTTCCAACAATGACTGTATGATTTTGAGATCCATCTTTTCACACTGAGGACAGCTGAGGGACTATTACCAAAGGTTCAAATACTCACTGATGCTTTAGAAAGAAAAGCTATGCATTAAGAGCCAGGGGTGAAAACTTTTGGAGGATCCTTTGGAGGAATGAGGATGTGTACATTTTTCCATTAAGTACTGCCCTTTAGAAGCTACAGAAGATACTTACATGTTTCTCAGAAGACAAAATAAGTTTCTATTTAGTTTCCATTTTTGTATTTCCATTTAGTACTGCCCTTCAGAAGCTACAGAAGATACTTACATGTTTCTCAGAAGACAAAATCTTTGAACACAGAGGTTCAAATGCTCACTGATGCTCCAGAAGTAAAAAACAAAGAAAACAAAAAAAAAAAAACATATGGCCTACATGTAAACATCTATGTAAAATATCTTTTTCAGGTCAGTACTAAAAAAAAAACAAAAAAAAAAAAAAACATGCATTTTGTATGATCTCTCTTATTTTGTTAAAATAATTAACAAATTATTAATAATTAATTAAATAAAATAATTATTCAATAAAATAATTAACTAATTAATTAAGGTTTATGTAAACTTTTGACTTCAACTGTATTTCAGAAAGAGATACATTTTGTTACATTAAGCCATACAAGTCATAATACCCAGGGTTTCCTTTAATAATACTAATATTCATAATAATTATTATAACATATAATTACATTATAATTATTATTTAAAATTATATAGTAAATACATATTAACGCAAATTTAATAACTACAGTAATAATTTATTATTTATTGTTTTTTTTTTTAATTATTTAAACATTAATTAAATTCATTTTATGTATATGTATGTTTAAAAATTTAATCCTACTTTTTCATAATCTACTGGTCAACAGCATTGCTGAGGTTCTTACTTTGGATGGCAGTTTTTCAACAGCAGTGTCATTAAGTAACAAAAGCGGCCCAAGCACCCTCATATCTTCCTCTGACCAGAAAGTGGGGTCCCTTGTTGAAAGAAAAGACAAATGTCATTAACATCATTAACAAAAATGGAAAATGTCTAATTCCAGCACAGGTTTTACAGCTGCTTGACTCAAGGCTGTTTAATGTGAAGAATTCTTCAAATGTTTAAAACGCTATGGTTTGAAGCCACAGCAACCACAGTCTCTTGAACAATGAAACAACTAAAAAAGCATTGATGTGGGATCTGAGGTCTGCAGAGGTTATATGTAAGACTGTGGGTTGTGTGAATCCATTGTGGTTGTATGTGAGTTTGCACATGCTGTTACCCATAGGTGGTCGTAACCAGCCTGAACAGGTGCTCTCTGTGCTGTTGCTGGATATACTGACAGGATGCGAGAGCCTGCAGGGTGGAGTTCAGAGCCGCGGAGTTTAGAGAGGAAATCCAGGCTGGGTCTAATTCACACACCAGAGGGCCTAGAGTCAAAACATCTGCCGCAGACAGATCAGACACGTTCCCCTTCTGCAAAGATACAGGATACAGATTAGGGCAGTGCCTGCAGTAGGTCCCAACAGGAAAATCCCTTTATTTTCCTGCTAAAGTCACATGATCTGCATTGTCTACTGTATAATGTTAAGCAACAGCTATTTTGTATTCTACGGTAGAGATTTCCATTATTTTTTTTCCATGTAAACATTCAGTAGTTGGACATGACTGACTTTGCAGCGTCTTGTTGTATGACCGATGCATTTTTAAAACACTGTGTCACGTTAAAGGTTAAAGTTCACCCAAAAATGAAAATTTGTCATTATGTCATTAATTACTCACCCTCATGTCGTTCCAAACCTGTTAGACCTTCATTCATCTTTGAAACACAAATTAAGATATTTTTGATGAAATCTGATAGCTTTCTGACCCTGCATAGACAGCAACGCAACTGACACGTTCAAGACGTTAATTTTTTTGCCAAGCCTTACTTATTTGAACCCGAATATACAGACAATGAACTAAGATGGCCGCTGCGTCAGCAGCATCACACACATGCGTTGTGATACTCTCGTGAACGCACGTCGAAGACTGACACAGAAGAGAAGAAATTGTTAAATAAAGTAGTTATTTTTGTTTTCTTTGCACACAAAAAGTATTCTTGTAGCTTCATAATATTACGGTTGAACCGATGCTGTCATATGGACTATTTCAATGATGTCCTTACTACCTTTCTGGGCCTTGAACGTGTCAGTTACATTGCTGTCTATGCAGGGTCAGAAAGCAGAAGATGAACAAAGGTCTTATGGATTTGGAACGACATGAGGGTGAGTAATTAATGATAGAATTTTTATTTTTCCTTTAAAAAAGTTACATGTGTGCTTTTCTAAAAGCAAAAACGTCAGACTTGGGGAAGTGGAATGAAACCCCCCCCGCGAGGTCTAGAGACAAAAGTTGAAATTTAACTTGAGCACTGTGTTTTTAGAACTCTAGGTCATGCATGAGCCACTGCAAAAGATGCTGCGAAAATTGCAATCTCATGCACAAAGGTCGGACACGTCCAACTAATGTATGTCTGCATAAAATCAATGAAAAAACAGAGCAGTGAAAGGCTCTAAAAGTACTAAAAAAAAATCAAGGTCTACAGGTGTGCTTTTTAAAAGTTGAGGTACCATTCCCACAATGCACTGTAATGGTTGTAATATGAAGTTACGTTCTGCTGTGTGTTTTTAAAAACATATTTCAACATATGATATGCAAAATGAAAAAAATCACTTCACAACCTACTCCTTACATCCTGCAGACTAAAAATTTGCATTCTTTTAATTCAGCTAAGCGGTCATGCTGTGACATATCAGTTTGGAGAGCAGCATTTGCATGAGTTTGCATTTCCTGTCTGCTGCATTTGCATTTGAATGGAAATCAATGGAATAAAAAGTATAATATAACCCCTATTAAACCTGACTGCATTCTGGTATGTAATGGAAACCATCCAATAAGTCCATGATGGATAAACCTTACCCTGCATTTTTTCTTGTTAAATTTATTTTTTTACTCAGAAATGTGTCACATTATAGGACTGAAATGGGTTGCGAACATGTGTGTGGGTTTTTTGGACAGGAGAAGAAAAGCCTGTGCGTGTGTATGGACATATTACCAAGCAGCCGATGGCTCTTTTGGTAAGCGCGTTGCGTGCTGGAGAGCTGTTTGGTAGAGAGGACAGGTTGGCTTCCTTCATCTTCTCCATGAAGGCAGGACACACAGCATCGGACAGGTTTTGAATCTTCTCTACTCTGTGTCAGTATGGATAGTGTGAGAGGGGACAAGTAAAGAAAACTGAAGTTAGCGCAAGTTAAATTCAATTTGAATGCATTTAACTTTTACATTTATGCTAATTATGCATATACAGCACTGTTCTGTGCTTACGGTAGATAGATGAGCAGCATAGCCGGGATGGCCTGGAGCTCAGAGTTTTTAATGTCACTGAAATATCCTGGTCTCTGTTCCTCAAGACTCGCAAAGAGTTTTTGAGCTGCACAGCGAATCTAAGAATGAAAAAAGAGATCGGGAAACAGTAGAACAGTAGATTTGATAATGATAAAGTGGCAGAGCTGATGAAAGAAGGTGTGTTAAAGAATGAGTGCATATGTGACGTTTACCTGAACCTTCGAGAGCCACGCGCAGGATTTGTTAAGTGCCTGTGCCATTTCCAAAGCATCAGTTCGATTGATTTTTTCAATCATTTCACAGGTAACACCCTGTACAGCCTGACCCAGCTTCCTGTTGAAAACACAGTGAGCTTGATCAGAAAACTGTGTCTTAAAGGGATGATTAACCCAAAAATGAAAATTCTGTCATTAATTACTCACCCTCATGTCGTTCCAAACCTGTAAAACCTTTGTTCATCTTCAGAACACAAATTAAGACATTTCTGATGAAATTCAAGAGCTTTCTGATCATCTATAGACAGCAACGCAAGTACCACGTTCAAGAAAGTTAGTAAGGACATTGTTAAAATAGTCCATGTGACATCAGTGGTTCAACTGTTATGAAGCTATGAGAATACTTTGTACAATTTCTTTCCTTGTTTTCTTTGCGCACAAAAAGTATGCTGTCTATGCAGGGTCATAAAGCTCTCTAATTGCATCAAAAAAGTCTTCATTTGTGTTGCGAAGGTAAGTGAAGGTCTTATGGGTGTGGAAGACCATGAGGGTGAGTAATTAATGACAGAATTTTCATTTTTGGGTTAACTAACCCTTTAAAACTGTAATACACTACATAACTTTTGCAAGTTTTGTCCTGATTTGCAGGTTGGACAACTGAACTAGTTGTTGAAAGTCAAAGCCAGTCTCCAGAATCTGAGCAGTCAGCATTGACAGATTTCACAGGAAATCGTATAATGTGTGATGAGAACTCAATTTTTTTAGTTCAGACTGTGATTCTATCCAGTCAGAGGCTATCAATTATGTTAATATTTTAAGCCAATTTTAGAACATTTTAGCCAATTATTTTAATTTGTCACATTTTCCAGCAACAAGGCACACATTTCAAGTTTGTTTCGGTCGGAGTGACTTGATAGTCTAGCAGTGTGTAATTCACAGTCGTTAGCGTTAGCTCTGTAAACATTTACAAAGTTGGCATGTGTATGATTCTTAGTGTTTTTTCCCAACCTTTTATGCAGACAACATTTATTTTTATTAAGATGCAATTCTGCTCACAAGTTACTTTTTTTTTTTTTTTATTTAGTACCAGTATTGTTAGTTGATAGTATTGTTAAATTAGTACCAGTATCAATACTGGTTCTCTATTATTTAATCTTATCTCTCTTATTAAAAAAAAAAGATTCTTCAAGGTCTACATAAAGTATAGCGTTGCTGTATTATGTTGCAGTCAAATAGGGTCTCACCGTAATTGGCCAAGGTTGATCTTATTACCCAAAATGTTCTTCAAAAGGAAAGCAGACTACAGAGAAAAATAAGAAAATTAGAGAAAAATCGAAGAAGTGGTAATGAATTTGGATTTTTATATTACTATCTAGTGTGTACTTGAGCACGAGTCCAGCCGCGTCCCTGCAGCTGATCCACAGAGCTGAGGTTTGCTTTCTCCAGTGTGGGCAGAGACACAGAAGAGAGGAGAGAATCTGGCAACCCCTTCACCAGTTCGGATGCATTTACATCACGACGGAACTGAGGATTTGATGGAAGCAGAAGGGATTTTTACTAATTTATCTTATTTGTGGAAGCTTTTCCGTCTCTTTCTGAATGAACTCATGTCATTCTTACCGCTTCCAGTAGCGCTGTTCTTTGTAGGGAGGACATCTTCTCACTCATATTTTTCAGGGATTCTTTTCCCAGCAGCCCTTCTGCCTTCACGTTCTTAAGGAGGGAACTGGCCACTCCTCTCACCATCGTACCCAGAGACAACAACTTCTCACCACTTATGTTCTACAAAAGAAAACATTCTTGTAAAACAATAAATTGGTAATTAGGAACAAAACTCAGCTCTATAGACAGAAAATCTAACCTTAGCAGATTCCAACAGTTTCTTAGCCAGAGTCTTAGCTTGAGCTGGGCTCCAGTTGACCTGACTCAAGCTGGTGAGGGTGTTGTTCAGTTCCTCAGGGGTGAAGCGGGACAGCTTGGAAAGAGGAAGCACAGAGACGGCGGAACCCAGAGAATTCAGAATCTCAGGAGAGGAAGAACTGTCATCTTTCAGAATGTTCTGTACTAGCTGTCTTTTCACCTGAGGGAGGGTTGAGTGGAATGAAAGAAACATTACAGTTATGCTACGGAATTTTGGGAGCAACAGTGATTCCGTAAAGTGCCAGTTCTGACCTTGTCTATTTCAGGGTTGTTACAGTTATCAATCTGAGACAGCAGTTTTCTACTAAGATTCAGATTCAGAGACGGTGCACCATCTAAGAAACAAGCCAGAGAGCCCAGCCTGTGAAAACAGGAAGAAACTGATGAAACAGAAGTGAATATGTTTTTAAATTAGTTAGTTATATGTTTGTAGAGCAGTTCCTCCTCAGAATATTGGATGAGAAAAAAATTTGTAGTGCAAAAATAAAACAATGCCAATGTTAAATAACATTAAGAAGTGTAAAAATCACTCGTTTTTCTAAAGAAACATTGTCCGACACCGAAAGTCATCGCGATGTGATTGGATATGACTGGTTACGTTCAGCTGTGATTGGTTAATGCGATAAATCCCGCCTCTTCTGTTCAAGCATGTCCTGTGTTCTATGTTCTGAATGAACAGTATCAACGCCATTTGGCATTAATGGAAAGACTAATTTTAAAAAAGTAAGTTAACCACTCACACACTTAGAAATAACCAATTTGTTACATCAAAATAAGACTTAAAATGGCACGAAAACATGATCTGAGGGAGTTTTTAGTAAGTAATCAGCTTGGTGAAATTTAAAGTAAATCTCTGTGTCTGTGACTAGTATTTACTGAGCTTTGATGACTGATGATCCTTAAAATTGAAAATGTTTATATCGTCACTGCCTTGAGTTATTATTTTGAAATAAATGTAAAATGCTTAACAACACTAGCTTGATGGGATTCATACTTGGCTTTAATAAATAGAAAATTGATTACATTGTTAATGTAAAAATATAAAATAGAATCTTTTTCTTTCTGATAGTGTAAGTAATGTTTGTTTAACCAAGAAAATGTGACTGGGGCATGAATTTACATTTGTTTTTTTTTTTTTTTTTTTTTTTTTTTTTTAAAAAAAACCTTTGCCTCCTCATTTCAGAACACCACCTGCAGTGTCTATTTTAGAGCAAAAATAAATAAATAAATAAATAAATAAATAAAATAAAGTGAGACTTTGTATTTTGCAACTCTGTTTTAAACAATTGTGACTTTACAATTTGTTAATTAAAAATTCTCAATTGTTATTTTATATCTCACAAATATGACTTTGTAACTGCAACTTTGTTTTTACGAATCGCCACTTTATACTTCACAGTCGGACTTCATGTCTCACAATTGTGACTATTTTTTGTAATCTTGAAAATAGTTTCTTATAATTACGACTTACTACATTTCACAATGTGACATTTTATCTCAAAACTGAGACTTTGTTTCTCATAACAACGACTTTACATCACACAATGTGACTTTTTATATTGTAATGCATGTTTAAATCTCAAAATCGTGACTTGTAATTGCAACTTTATTTCTCACAGTGTCACTCTGTCTCATTATGTGGCTTAATATGTATTTTTAATCACACATTGTTTATTTTTAAGTGGCAACAGGCTTTGAGAGGAATTATTACTGCGGTTAACCCGAATATCATTTACCAAACACATGTACTAAATGGACACTAATGATGCAAATATTGACCTGTCCATGTAGTAAGTGAAATTATCGTTGCTGGAACACTCCTGCTTCAAGCGTTGAAAAAGTGTTCGTCCAAGGCTGGGCTGTATTCCACTAACATTTTGAAATGATGGAGAGAAGTCTGGAGTCCTGAAAAACTCACAAAGCTGAGAAAGAGAAAGATTACTACAGTCATTGGATTTAGATGGTTTTGGATTTAGTTATTATGTTAGTATGGTATGCTCTGAGACACAAAGGCAATGGAACAACACACAAATAAATAATGGCACTGGTTTGCATATCATGTCACAGACACTGACCTGTTCTTTAGAGATGGTTTTTGCTTCCTCTAAAGACAGACGAGATATGAAAGGCCCCATCATTTTCAACACATTAGCCTTCAGCCAGGGCATTTTGGGGGAACATTGAGGGATTGCTGAAAAAAAACAAAACAATGTTTAACAAAGCACTAAAAAAAAAAAACTAACATTCAACTAAAATGTTTATCTTTGGTTTTCCTCTTTCTCCACTCTTCTGTTTAATCCACTGCATCATTGCAGTTACACCACATGAGAGGCTCTCACACCAGATGTATCTTTTCCTAGAACTATTAGCAGAAGTACCCACTTTCTGACCTGTTCACTGCAGGAACTAGGAATGCATTTAATTCTAGGAACTCTGTTTTGGGGGAACTAAATTAGCTCCTACTTCATGCTTCCTCTCTACCCTCACTTTGCCACTCCATTTCAGTTCTCCAATTTTTTATTTATTTATTGTTTTTTTTATTCTTTTATCCACTTCTTTCCAATTTACCATTCATCCCTTGATGTGGATTCCCTTGAGCTTTTGGTGCACTCATCACTGCCTCGACTGATGAAGCATCTTCTAGATTAGTCAAGAGAAATGGTGAAAAGATTATTTGTCTGTATGTCTTTTTTCATGATAAAAGCTCAAGCAAAACTTACTGGTAGGTTTTTGCGGCAGGTTGCTGATGGCAGGTGGTTTCAGAAGGCAGTTAAATTCATTTTGTGCAACTCTCTCTTTGACCCACTCTATAATCGCATTTCTCTGTCCCTCAGACAGAACGCTGAACACCTCACCGAACGTCTTCATCCTTTAGCATAATGAGGGACAAGAGACAGCAGACTCAAACAAGGAAATAAAATTTGACTTCAAAATTGAGGACTAAGGTAAGGATACTCTGTATGTTCAGTCACTTGAGTTTAATAAGAAAGTAATCTGCTCACATTTCAGCCAGGTGAGAGCTTTGTGAAAATGCTGGCAGCACAAAGCTAGGTGGAGGCATTGTTTCTAAGAAGGGTTTAGCCACCCATAAAAGCTTTGCTAGATCTTCTTTGTTGAGTTCTGTTCCATTCTGCATGATGGTCATCCAGGCAAGAGGAGCCATGAATGCCCGCATGAAACAACAAGGGCCTTCCTGAGTATGTGCAAATGTGAAAAAGAAAGAGAGAGAATGGAAAAAAGGTGTGTTAATGCCATTTTACCTCCAAAGTACATCAGCTCACAGATAAAAGTGAGCAAAAATATATTATTATTCATTTTTTATCTGATAGTCCAGTACTAACCGTACTATTCCTCATGAGATCAATCATATGGCCCATGTTGGTGCAGTTCTGCATCTTCTCAGCAAAGTTCTGAATTTATTGTAGATTTCCCATCAGGATGAACATAAAATAAAGACAGAACAAAGATATATGGGTGTCTCTCCTGTATATCTCTTATTGTATGCAAGCACATACATTTCCCAAACAAGGTCCCAAGCACTTAACTAAATCTGGAAAAAAAAAACCCTGAGAATGGTTCACAAAGAGCCTAACAATAATTTATTCATAATAAAAGTGGCAAAAAGTTGTTGGATTGTTGGATTGGGGTTCACTTTTGGGTTAGAGTTAGTCCATAGAAATTATAATCATTTTACAACAATAGAAGTCACCTGGAAACCCACACTGTAAAAAATAAAAAAACACAATTTGTTGAGTCAGCTTAAAATAAGCTGTTACCCTGCTGCCTTAAAATTTTAAGTTCAGTCAACTTGAAATGTTAAGTTGTACTAAGTAACAACTTAGATATTTGTGTTTGCTAAACTTAACAGATGGGTAAGTAACCCAGCTGTCTTAAAATTTTAAGTTGATTCAGCTCAAATATTTAAGTTGTCACGCAGTATAATTTAACATTTCAAGTTGAATAAACTTTTTTTGAGTTGACTGAACTTAAAATTTTAAGGCATGGCCCCTTGGCGTCACTTTTTGACACTCAGGCTACCCCTTTAGCATCACTTTTGTACGTGCAGGGTCCTCTATTGCTTTTAGTTGTTTGTATTATGCGTCACATTTAATGGTTTGCATGCATTTGCAAAAATATAAATCATTTTATATAAAAGTATACTTTTATAGATATTTTGGAGCTCCTAACCCCAGCCCTTACCCTAAACCTACCCACTTCTGAACAATGCAAAACACGCAACAGGCAAATAAAAATACAGTGAAAGGTATTTATTGCAAAAACTGGCAAAAAAGCAGTATAAAAGTATTACAAACAAGTTCTCCGATATCTTAATGAGTATCTTAATGCATGACACAATCGGTCACAAGGCACACAAGAGCCAATGGCATTTCACAACCAAAGCTGATGTTACGCTTTGTTTACACGCTTCTTCTGGTGGCAATTTTTAAATTTGTGCACAGACTGAAAAAATAAAATTTTAGATTTAGATTGCACACAGGATGAGTTTTACAGCAGATGGTGATCGCGTCTCTTCCTCTTAAAAATCAATTGTTTTGAATCGGAAAAGTTGGGATATTAATACTTTTGTATATAAATTGTGACTGTAGTTGTATCTGCCTGTTGTATCCCGTGTTTTATATTGACAGATGGTTAGATTTAGGGGCAGGGGTTGAGTTACCTGCACAAAAATGTGTAAATAGTGTAATGTAAAAAAATAGTTTTGACAGTTTACATTACCAAACACACACACATACACAACCCAACATATGTGCAATAATTGCAAAATCATTACCCAATATGTAATTAATTTAATCATGACGATAAAATTTCCAATGCCTTTTGCATCAGCAAATTGACGCCAGAAGTTTCTTATTTAAACCAATGATCCTGCACGTCAAAAAATTAAAGGGGTAAAGGGGTATCCTGGCCTGAGCATCAAGCAGTGATGCCAAGGGGTCCTGACCAAGCGTCAATATGTAACGTGTTGTGAGTTAGAATGTGTTGTTTTCTTGTACTATTGCTTGTAATTAGTTTCTTATTCTTATTTAATTGCTGACTGTTTACTTGTCTTCAGTGAGATTGAGTTATTTTTATAAAAGAAAAAAAAAAAGTGTTTTTTTGTGACAAGAATTATGCAATTTACATGGTATCAAAAGTGTGGATATCATAAAGACCTTATTTAAAGCAAAAATAACTATATTGTAATGTATATCATTACCATGAAATAAAATGACTCATATCGTGATATAAGATTTTGGTCATATCACCCACCCTACTATAGGTAAATATATGCATGTGTTTGGGATATTGAGTTACCCAGGCTGTGCCCTGTTCTGTCGTTTCATTGGACCACAGGTTGGAGTGAGAGGGTAAAGACTGAGAGAGTGAGGAGAGAAGCTCTGGAAAAATAGACATGGGGTTCTCCATCATGTGTCCATATGAGCTGAGAGATAAACAAAGAAATTGTAGTAGTTTTCCATGCAATGAAATGTGATCATTAGTATTCAAATATACACCTGGCATATAGTTCCTCTATACATTAGCTAAATGGAAGTTTACCTGTTCAGTGAATTGTTCATTACAGGCACCTGGAGACCTGAAACAATACAACCGCATCATTTAACAAAAGACACAAGCATGACTGAGAAACACGGTCAGAAAAAAAACGGAACAAACATTTGCTGGTTCTGAATAATGGAAAAAATAACTATAAGGAACTATAGAACAATTGTCATCTGACTTCAAAATGTCATTACATTTAAGATGGAGGTTTAGTAGATTGTGATTGGTCTTAATAAATGTTCAGGGCATGGCAGCGCTCGAATGGAACAATTTTTTATTTTTTTTTTTTCAGATGTAATATGCAAATATATCCTACACTGCTTCCTGGGCACTTGTATTTGCTTATGGTTTATGCAATTTAGCTCCCTTCATTTATTACATTAAACACAGGTGCAACACATAAGTCATTTTGATATGACTGATATGATATGATTATTAATATGACAAATGTAGCTGTAGGATTTTTACCTTTCTTGAAGCATGTGCTCATCTGTCAAAAACAAAGGAAATGTAAATATTGATTACAAAACAATGTAAAGCAAAAAATCTAATTTGTTCTGAATGAGACTTACATAGACGCATTCAAATGTATGAGGCGGTAATGACTGGTGAACAATGCTAAGATCAACTACTTAGGAATGAGTTTCTATTCTAATGAGAGTTTAATCTTACATATCATACTTCACTTTTATGACCCAGAAATAGATTTGTATTACCTTATTACTTTTTTTTCTTTATTTTCTTTATATGAGGTTTGGATGAAAAAAGTTTTTTGTACTTTTTGTACTTTTTGTGTTTGTATTTTTCAAATGCCTTTTATGCGAATGTTGTTTTAACTTTGTATCAGACCCAGCCTTTCAATATTTAAATATGAAAATCCATAATAAATATATAAATTATTTGGTTACACTTTATATTAAGGTGTCCTTGTTATAGTGTAATTATACATTATACTGAGCAATATTAATTAACTACATTTATACTATGGGCTGTTGAATGCTTGAATCTGACAAACGTTCTGAAGGTATGCTAGTAACTTGCTAATCATGCTAGCAACATGCTAATAACATGCTAATCATGCTAGAAGCATGCTAGTAACTTGCTAGTCATGCCAGAAACATGCTAACAACATGTTAAGCATGCTAGTAACATGTTAATCATGCTAGAAACAAGCTAGCAAAATGTTAGTAACATGCTAATCATGCTAGAAACATGCTAAACATGCTAGAAAAATGTTAGAAACATGCTAACTACATTCTAATCATGCTGGCAACATGCTAATCATCTAATCTATCTATATAAAGTTTAAAACTTCAAGCTTTTACAGCTGCTTTAAACTTTCAGGCTAGGCTTTCTCAAGCCAACCTAAAGTTTGTCTTGATTAACTTTTTTTTTTTTTTTTTCCTATCTATCTAGTTATGCATGTAATTATGCTAAATTAATTGTTATTATAATAGTAAGTACATATAAGGTGTAACAAGGGTATATTAAAATAAAGTGTTCCAATTATTTTTAAAAAAATTTTAAAGAATTTTAAAAACAGACTGAAATAAATTTAAAAAAATCAAAATTTATTGTGTGATTTTTTTTTTTTTTTACTAATTATTAATTAAGTCACATAATTTTATATTGACTTTTTTCTTTTAAAATGAGAGCTAAGAGCATGATTAAAATTAATATTCTGTTTAAAGGAAACCAAGAAAAATCAAGATAAATATCACTTATAAACCGAACATTTCATTTCAAGTTTCTCCTAATCGAGTATTTTAAAAAAATCTTTTAAAAGTGTAAAAATATTATTTAATTGTCTCTGTTTAGGATACTTAATATGTTATCTATAAAGTAGTATCAGCAAGTCAAATGAAAACAAAAAAAGTTATTTCCACATAATGTTATGGAAATTACTGCATTGCTGGTTCAGAGAAATTATGATTCAGAAATAGTATTTCACTTGTGCCTATTGTTGAAGAAACAACTTATTTATCCTGACACATCACTGTGTTTTCAGTATAACTAATGATGATGTGGTAAGTTACCAATTTCTTGGCCATTTCCCTGAAGTCTGGAGGTAGTTTCGGAAAGCTTATTGCTGACTGGTTAACTGGCATGTTCATCATACCCTGGGACATTACTGTAAATTATAACAGCACAGAACATACAGAACGTTTATATTGAAATTAGTGACATTTTAGGTCATTGTACTCCAAGAAGCTTCAAAAACTTTATCTCTTCTATTTAAGATCTGAAATTATGAAATTAAAGATTAAAAATACTGTTAAACTAGTTACCTGTAGTCCACTGGACTAGAAAAGAGAGGATCAAAACCTCTCCAAATAACCCCATCTTGCTGTTCCCTGTTCTCTTTCTCTTGATGAGGCTCTATGGATATTCAATATGGATTTCAATAAATTCATCACACTGCACTGAATACACACAGACATTATAAATAACCATATTATATAATGCTTATTTGCAAATAGTTTATCTACAGTAGCTGCTTTATTATCTGAAATGGCATCGTCTGACATCACATGCGGACAATACAGACATATCTGATGACACGCCAGGCAGTTCCATTCAATCGCATCAATGTTTGCATATGGTACAAAAACTTTGCATTCTTTAAACATGGAAGAGCAAAAATGAAACTGTTGATAGTAGATATAGACAGGCATGATGTTTGAATAGCAATATAATACACAAATTTCTACTGCCAAACCCAGAAACATAACATATCTGTGTTGTTGTTGCATAAACTTGCATCTTATGTTCCTGTCGCTATGGTTTTTGTAGGTATGCCAACCAACTCACATACTGCCTATCGTTCCCTACATCTACCTGTGAGGGTTTGGGATGAGCGCTAGGATACTGCCTGTGTGAAATCGTTCTCCCTGGAATACAGCTAGACAAAAACAGCTTTTATTTCTGACCTAGTGTCACTGTATGACAAAGCAACTCTGTAGAGTTCAACTGATGATTGGATTTCCTTTTATATGAATAGGTTTTTTTTTTTTTTTCCCTGCGGTATTATGTTGCTCCAAAGAACATTGTCAATGATAAACAGAGCACACAATTATGATTTCATCTTTTATGAGTCTCCCTCAAAGTAAATGAACCATGGCAAATACATATCTTTTACATTAAGTTACCTCAACTGCCATTATTTTAGGGTGTTACAGCAAGTAAAAATAGATCAATAGATTCTGATGTCACCACCTTTTACAAACTCATCTTTAGTAAACACATTTTAACATATGTTCCCATAGATATGATAATGGATGATGATCAGATAATAAAATAAGAGTCTATTTCTGTTTCAATTCACAAGCTCTGCTCTTAAAAAAAATTAAAAAGACATAAATATTATTGCATTTAAGGGATCACCAACATTAATATAAAACTCAGTTTTTAAGCCTATTTAAACATTATAGAGAGAAAAAAAGCTAAAGCAAGAAACTAGTAACCAGGACTTTTAAGAACACACAGTAAAAAAATGTCATGGAGGTACTCACTGTGAGCAATGATCTTGAGACGACACCGGTATACTGCAGCTGACAGTCTGTTCAACAGGTGCACACTGGGTTCATTTCAACATGGGTTTTCCTCTCTCATGTCCTCTAAACTCCGCCCCGCACAGAATAGGGAAACCATGTGTGCAGGTGTGTCATCTATATGAACCTAAATCTGTGGTTTCGTGGGAACAAGACTTTCTATCATCTTGCATTCTTAAATTTAAAAACTGATAAAAATGTAAGATATAAAGCTACAAGACTTTTCTTGTATTATTATTATTATTAGATTATTATCTGAAATAACTAGATGGAACATATCTAACTGCCTTTCAAATACATGCTAAATTATGTTGGTATAAGGGTTAATGAGTTTGATGTACTGTACTAAAGCCAGATGTTACATTAAGAGGACAATTAGATGTTTCTATGAGAATGAGCAGTAACTTATTAGGTCTCTGGTGACTTGTTAAGTCCAAAAAAGAAACATGCCACTCGTACAAAGGTTTGCCCTTGGGCAGTGAAACCAAAAAAAAAAAAAAAGAAAGAAAAGAAATTGTAAATGAATACTGCTAAGTTCTTTAAACGTCAAGCTTAATACAAATTAAGGGTAAATCCATGAAAAAACTGAATGGAAACAAGTAGCTTGAAATGTTCTACCAAGCAGTCCATGCTATCCACCTTATTTATCAATGCGGAAGTAAGCTGTTTTCTGGTAATGTGTTAGATGTCCGGTTCATAATCCGCCATAGGGAAATAACGAGAAGAATATCGAAGTGCAGTAAACGGTAAAACAGTTTGCACTACAAACCAATGTGTTTATAATTAAGAAAATACATTAAAATAATATGGTAAGACACACCAGTTTGCAACATCAAGCAGCAAAACGAGCTTTTTGTGCCGCTAAAAATAGCTGGAAGTGGATGAGACCGGAGGCCAGACCCAAAAAATGTACAAACGGCTGCACCCATTCTTATGGGAAAAATAAGATGGATAAGATATAATAGAAATAATAAGTGAATAATTAGAGCCAGCCCCAGTATGTTCAGGAATATTTAAAGAACAGAAAGGCCTGTTCAGTTCAGCTTATTTCATCTTTTGTCTCTGTGGACTCGTTTAGCAAACAAGCTTGGACTGTCCTCTCCCATGATACTCACACACTGATTGTTGCTGATAATGAATAGGTACAACAAAGATGCTTTTAAACACAGTTACTATGTATACGGAGGAATCACAATAGACATACATTGTATTTTTCCTTTCTTTTATTAAAAAACACTTTAAATTTACGGTTTTCACTTATTATGGATATTCATTTGCGCATGGATTTTCTTTGGCAGTCCTGGGTCACTGAAATGATCTGGAAACAAAAAGAGATGTTGGCTTTAATTTACGAGTGTAATTTCACACATTCAAGTACACATTATTATTATTGTTATTATTATTATTATTATTATTATTATTATTGAGCTAAAGACAAATTTGTTGTAACATCAGCTCAATAATATGTGAACCCAGATCACAAAAACAGTGTTAAGTCGCACAGGTATATTTGTAGCAATAGCCAAAAATACATTGTATGGGTCAAACTTATTGATTTTTCTTTTCTGCCAAAAATCATTAGGAAATTAAGTAAAGATCATGTTCCAATAAGGATATTTTGTAAATTTCCTACTGTATTTATATCAAAACTTAATTTATGATTAGTAATATACTTCATTTGGACAACTTTAAATTAGTGCTGTCAAACGATTAATCGCGATTACTCGAATCCAAAATAAAAGTTTTTGTTTACATAATATATGTGTGTGTACCGTGTATATTTCTTATGTATATATAAATGTACACACATGTATGTATATGTTTAAGAAAAATATGTTATGTTTATATATTAAAAATATTTATATATAATATCAATTATACAAATATAAATACATACAGAGAAATACATGGAAATATTTTCAAAATATATACTGCATGTGTGTGTATTTATATATACATAATAAATATAGACAGTATACACACAAATATTATGTAAACAAAAAGTTTTATTTTGGATGCGATTAATCGTGATTAATCCTTTGACAGCACTACTTTAAATGCAATTTTCTCAATATTTAGAATTTTTGCACCCTCAGATTCCAGATTTTCTAATAGTTGTCTCTGCCAAATATTGTCCTGTCCTAACAAAGCTAACAAGTTCTAACAAGCTTATTTATCCATCTTTCAGATAATGTATAAATCCCAATTTCAAAAAATTGACCCTAATGACTGGTTTTATGGACCAGGGTCACATATTTTAAAGAACATTAAATTCTGTAGAATAGAATATTTACATGCTAAATATAAAGCTCGTTATCAGAAGATTCTACCAAGTGTACGAAGAAACTGCAAATGTGCCTGATACAAATCTACCTGCTGCAAATTCACGAATATCTGTAGGCCTTTTCAGAAATACATCCCTGTAAAGAGAGAAAGAGTGAATGAGAGAGTATGGATGAATAAAAAAAAGTGTGATTGTGTGATCTTGATTGACAAAAAAAACATAAAGACTGACCTTAAGAAGTCACTCAGTAACATCTCCACCTCTGGATGAGACCTTAAATATTTTTCATTAGCTATCCGGGTCTTGACCTGTACGTGAAATCATACACAATTTGAGTCTTTAAAAAAAGAAATCACATTTCCCATACAATTTATTTGATAAATATCAGGCTATATCTCTAATGTTCTTTAGAGTTACGAGGTTAGTGGGACTTTATCCAGCGGCAACAAAATCTGCAGACTCTTAACTTCCACCTGAAGAAAATGAAATACCTTGAACTGATGCAGTTTCTCCTGCTGCTCGGGACTTAAAGCGCCGAAATCGAGTTTCTCCAGAGTGTTTCTCTCCGCCATCACAAGACGCTGTTGTTTCCAAGCACCTGATGTTGACGTGCGTCATGCTTCTGTTGCTAAGCAACATACACTTTCGTGTGCTTTTATCAGACAGACCCACTGACCCAAAGCAGTTAAAAAACATATATAAAATTATCTCATTTTTAGCTTTCTATTGTTCTATGTTTTTATTGTACTTTACAGTTCTATTATTAGATTTTGTTTTAACTTGTTTGATGTTTAAACTTGATTATGCTATAAATTGGCTGCAGTTGTATGCAAATAAATAAATAATAAATAAACAAACAATTAATCACCGTTTGTGGGCTCTGTGAACTTAATTCTCAGTGAGCTCCGTTGCATGATATCATTTATGATGAAGTGATGATATCATTTATTCCATTTAGAAACGCGTCATGGCAACAAATAAGCCAACAACTATAACAGTAACATATGGTGACTTGGTAAACTTACTTAAGTAGTTATGTCATTCGATCTATCGGATACAAAGCGAGACAGATGGCATGTAAGGCTGTTGCCCACCGGTAAGTGATATTTTATTTGTTTTCAACGCTATATTTCTTAATTATTTTCCAGTTAACGTTACATTTTCTAAGTGCTTCTCCAGTTCACTCAAGGTCGCTTGGTTATATCTAACCATACAATTAATCCAACGGCGAAATATATATATATATATTTTTTTCGTCAATTCAGAGAAATGTTCTTGAATCTTGAAAGCACCTCTTGTTCAAACAAACGTTTACAAATCCGAGCGTTGGCATATCCGTTTTGATTTGCTAATGAATGACTCGACAGATTCAAAGACTTGAGTAATAGTCATGCCCAAAGTTTAATAGCAGTTTCAGAATTATCCAAAACATAAAGATTATATAAGAGATACAAAGATGGGAAAACCTGAAATAAATAAGAAAAGCCCTATAAGAGTGTCCAGAACTACAAGCAAACGGGAATTACAGCCAAAAATAAACTAGGCTAACAGATATACGGCTAAGCTAACAGACAAGTACATGTAATGATTTGTAGACAGTGACCTCTTATGGTAACTTTGTGTAAAACACAACATGTAACAGAGATTGTAAATTCATGCAGGAGATACAAAGTTATAAAGTTTTACTAGCCTTTATAATATAATAATATAATATAATATAATATAATAATATAATAATACCATACTATATAATATAATCACTGCTGTACCTATTATATTATAACTAAACATTATTTAGCCTAGTAAAACTCTGATAATTCACTGTTGGTGTCACTTAGTGTGTCTGTATTTCTCTAACCAGTGAGAAATAGGAAATCTGTAGTTGAAGTGAAGCACCTTTGCAAGTTATGAGCAAGGAGAGGAATTTGATGTTGCTCCACTCCCACATACTCTGTTGTGTGTTCTGTGGCAACATCAAAAGCATGATATTGTTATATTGGTTTTATACAATGGCCGAGTAATATTAAGTAACTTGAGCAAATGAATGAAGGATTTAGTACTTTGTTTAAACAAAAATACATTCAATACAGAACCCTCGCTTATCATCAGCGTAACCAAGAATCAATGAAAAATTCTCCCCAGTATTGAAACTGGCAAACACAGACAAGCGGAGTGATACAAACAGTGAAAAATCCCAGTTTTGGACTATATAATATAATATAATTTCAAAAATATATAATTAAAATATAATATAATATAATATAATAATATGTGTTACATTATAGGATAATGTGTTCTCATGACTCCACGCCATGTTATTGTTTCAAGGGCAATTGAAGTTGCCTCTTCAGGCTAATTCTACTGAACCAGGCTGGTTTTCTTCAACAGGAGCAGTGCTAGAAAATAGAAAATAGTGTTTTAGTTTTCATGGCATTAGGCAAGGCAAGGCACAGTTTATTTATATAGCACATTTAATAGACAATGGTAATAAACAACAATAAAAACAAGGAATTTAAAAATAATTAAAATAAAATTAAAAAAATAAAATTATTATATATGAAATACAGTGCAATCAATTTGGATACATTAATTCAATAAGCAGTAAATACCTGTTTGGTTTACAGAAGCGAAAAGCCAAAATTAGAAGGATTAGGGCAAAAGTGGCAGCAACAGCGATGGCAAAGTCTATTGAGAAGAACATTTACCCAAAATGTCAATGTATACAACAAAAAATTACACAGGTGTCATGACACTTGCTTGAAAATAAATGCTTTATGAAAAATGCATACACGGATATTAACTACAGGTACAAAAGTTCTAACAGTCATGTGCCAAAATAAAAGTACTAATAGTTCTTATTTGATAAAAATAATAATAATAATAATAATAATAATATAGTATATATATATATAGTATAATATAATTATACTAATGATTAGCTGTCTGATCATCATGTGTTCTCTCTTTTAATACATTATTTACATGGTATTACTTATTGTAGTAAACTCCCTGTTACAACACCACAATGTTTCCCTTCCTCTATCTTGCTTCTTCACTCAGTATTGAATGTATTTCCTGTTTACATATTTTTAAAAGTTTCCAAAGAGAATTCACTTAGTTTAGTGCAGTTGTTCTTGGTTGTTCTCAACTGAGTTACAACACTGAACTTAAATTGAAATTTTTTTTTTTTTTAAGGAGTGGCTTGCAAAACAGGAATTTTAGGGTGGTGTTTTTTTGTTGTTGTTTTTTTTTTTTACAACATTCAGGAAATCTAGAGAGTGAGAACTTTATTTCCGCGCATTATTTTCGCAGTCTGTGGTTCCATAACCTCGACCAACAACGAAATGAGGATCATTATTACTACTATTATTCTTCTGTTTTGTGTGGAATTTCTGAACTGCAACCATAACAAAGACAGTGAAGTCAGGTAATAAACAATGTGCATGTGATTTGCATTAAGCTTGTCATGCATGTACACTTTGATGCTAAAATTGTGTTCAAATTTATTTGCAATGTCTATAAAAGTTTCTCTCTACATATATACTGTATTTTTAACCAGTCAGACAGTAGTAAACTAGCAAAAGGTTATTGCCTGATCACTTTTTCCAAATGTTGGGTATTTGGACATTCACCAGTGTTTTACTATATATGTAAGTATATAAGCTATACTTACAGTGTTGTCTCACTGTAGAATCAGTCTTGATTGCATCTGTAAATCCAGTTATATTACAGTTACAAAATGTCAGAACATGCATTTACAAAATCTCCCGCTAATATCACCACATACTATATCCCTGCTATTTCCTGAAGGCATATTTGCTGTGCTCCCTAAAGAAGTTGTGTGTAAAGAAGTCCAATGCTGGACTTAACATTTTTAGGTTATTTTATTTCAGTGTTGCAAAAGCAGCAGGATTGATGTTTCAGATGTTTCAAATTCAAAGGTTTACCTCTAGATGGCAGGGTTGTGTTAAAAACTGGATTGCTCTCTGTGGAATTGGTGCCTAATATAAGAGACAAAATTGGAATGCCATTGTTATCTTTTTGTAATAATATTTTTGTATAGCTTCTGTTAACGTGGAGAACAAAAATCAAAGCGATACAAAGTGAAAAAGTGCTCACAAGAACACATGAGTTCCTTCGTGTATTTCTACAAGAGAATTAAAAAGGCATTTAATTTGTACAGTAGATACAATCTTTAAAATAAAAAAAAAGAGCAGTAAAACTATTCTGAGACGATGAATAACTGTTATTGAACTCACAGGACAAGAGACGTGGAATCTGACTGAAAATGGACAGTAAGATGCACTGATTCCATTACGAGTTACTTTTTTGAATGGATGAGAAAAGTGTGCTGAATTTCCATCCAGGATTGCTGTTATTTGCTAGTGGAGAATTGTGAGAGATGCAGTAAACATGGTGAAACTTTCACACGTTGAACATTTTGCTTATTATGCCTCTAGCACTATAGTTCACATAACATTATGCCGCTAGTACAAGACAAGGCAAAACAATTACAATTTCTTAAAATCAATCAGTGATAGTATCAGAAAAAAGCATAGAAGTTAGATCATATTAAATCCACTAGTGGTGTTACAGTAATATAAATAAAATCTAGATGGCACATTTTGAATGTACTGTAAAATCTTATGCCAGCGGTCACCAAACTTGAGGGTCAGTGTCCTACAGAGTTTAGCTGCAACTTGCCTCAACACACCTGCCTGGAAGTTTCCAGTATACCCATTAAGACCTTGATTAGCTGGTTCAGGTGTGTTTGATTAAGGTTGGAGCTAAACTCTGTAAGACACCAGCCCTCCAGGACCGAGTGTGGTGACTCCTGCCTTATGCCAACATAATATTTTAGTGGCCGTTTTGACCACAGTTAGCCTTTTCATGGATTTTTTTGCCTTTCATGGGGGATTTTACCCCATATCCCTGCTGAAAAAAAAGAAAGAAAGGAAAAAAAAAAAAACAAAAACAAAAAAAACCCAGCTAAAACCAACCAAGAGCTGGTGCGCTGGTTTTAGCTGGTCATCCAGTCTGGTCTAAGATGGTCAGCAGGCTGGATTTAGAGGGGTTTTGCTAGCAAGGCTGAGAGACCAGCTAAAACCAGCTACTACCCTTTTTTTCCAGCAAGGATACTATCCATTCTCATATTCAAAAAAAAAAAAAAAAAAAGCCAACGAAGAAGTGCCTTTTCATGGTACCACAAACGGTGATATTTATTAGCTTTAGGATTAAAATAAAATACAATGCAAAATGGTGTGTCAGAGGTGAACCGGTTGGGATATTTACATCAATAGTCCACTCTGCATCACAGCTGAGGTCTTGCACGTTCTCAACCACAGCGTCAGGCAGATCAAAGTCATAGGACGAATCTTCATTTCGAATTCCAACACACTTTTCACCTCCTGCGCAAAAAATTATCAAATTAATCAAATCTGTCGTAATTCCAGTACTGAAAGCAGGGGCGTAGCACCAAATTCTGGGCCCTATGCACAAGCAGTGGCCATGGGCCCCCGTAAACTCGAGGTTCACAACTACCTACAACTAACCTTACTACTAATCTAAGAACTCTTATATGTATAACAAAAAAAGCCTTATTACACAACTTCTCTGAATTTCTGTTTTATTTGCAGAATGCTTAAAAGCTAACAGTAGATGCCACCAAAGGTAGCCTAACATTATAGGCCTGCATGAAAATTGAAACACTTTTTCATTTGGCTGAAGAGAACAGCTTTTTATCAAGGAGTATATTACATTAAAGAAAAATGCAATTTCAGCGTTCCACAGTTTCTGAAACTGAGTGCCATGCGTTTCACAAGTTAGCTTTGCTACTAATATGACGGCCTATCCTCATGAACCTATATGACATTGAGCCCACAAAGTTAGACTATTATAGTCCAATAACAAATATTAATTTAGTTTTCGAATTAGTATACTATTGAAATGGTGTAGGCTATGCAAACAAGGCATCATGTAATTTCTAATTTTGTGTTATGCCGTTGTGTTATTAGCACTGATAATCACGGTGGTATTGAAGTGTTTTGTAACCACAGCAGGAGTTCATTTGTAGACTATTTGCTCTCACATTTTGGGCTCACCTTTCTTGGGAAAGAAGTCTGTTAGCAGTTGCTTTCCCTCATTTCTTTTTTTTTTTTTATCCCTTTCTTGCCTCTCTTTTCTTTTCTGAGAACCGGATTTAGCTTTCTTAGACAGCATCTTCCATAGCACAGTTATGCACTGCCGTCTGCCGCTTCAGCAGAATGAACGCTACTTCAAATTAGAGGTCTTCACGGGTCCAAAAATTCGTACCCGAACCCGAAGAGACCCGTAAATTTGTTGCACGGAACCGACCCGGACCCGTATTTAATTTGAAAGTGGGACCCGAACCCGTGCAGACCCGAAAAATGCCTTAAATTTACTACCCGGACCCGACGCGGACCCTACCGTTATTCGTAAACTGGACTCGAACCCGGCTGGGAAGACAGAGACCCGACTGCACCCGGTCGGCACATATTACACAGCAAACTGCTAACAAGTCAATAAACAAGTTGCGAAAAAACGTATTGGCTTACCTACTGTTAGTAGCCCAGACTGTGATCAATTCTCCTCGACACTAACTTTTTTGTCCATGTTAGGCTGTTCCTCTCTTTTGCCGAGTGAAAGAACCTTCTTAATTTATTTATTATTCCAGCTTTGAGCAGTTTTTTTATTTATTTATTTATTTATTTTTTTTTTTTCAAAAAACGCACAGAACAAGAAGTGCGTTACACTTTACTGCGTGCACAGTGGTGTAGTGGTGTATGGAGAAGTATACTCTTAATTTATTTAAGGTACTGTTTTCGTTATAATGTACTGATTCAAATTAGTAATCAACAATTAATTATCATGTTACCACTCTGAGTTACATGCTCTGGCGCATGCAGGCGGCATTTCTGTCACGAAGCAGGAGGAAGCGGGCGTGGGCGCAATCATATTTCAAAGGAAGCCGGCGCCACGGTCTTTCTTTTATTGAGTATTTGCATTTATTCACGTGCAATTGGATAAGATATTATGTGGTCGACTGGCATGATTTTGGCTAATGCAAGACACTACTAAATGATGCCCATCAGAGTGGATTTAGAAGTGGGTATACACAAAGCCGACTGCACTGCACCATCGTGCGTGTTCAATAGGTGTGTCTCTTCTTCAGTAAAAAAACAAAAAACAAAAAAAAAAAAACAATACTAAACATATGCTTAAAGCTCCACCTAGTTAATCTTATGAAGCTTAAAAGAGGAATTCACATAAGACAGCTTGGTACCGTCCGCTTGCAGTACTAGGGTTAACTTCGCGTCACGCATGTTTTTTTCCCCACCTTATTTCCGCTCACACTTTTCTCATCCTAATTTTACAAGTTGCAAGTTACAAAACTCACGCAAAGTGCTGACCGACACTGATCACTAGCGGGTGCGGTGTTCTCCGATCGATTCGGGTATTACACACAAATGTTAAACAGACCCGGGACCCGAGGTAATAGATTGGGACCCGACCCGGACCCGGCTGAACATTTAAAATATAGACCCGAACCCGTACGGGTCCCGGGTCCTCGGGTCTCGGGTTCCTTCGTGAAGACCTCTACTTCAAATGCGCCTAGTCAAAAAGCCCGGTGAAGGTGGACTAAACCATTTCGTGCAGTGGAGAGGGTCCCTGTCCTCAGACACTATATGTACTTGGACAACATTTAATACATCAATCAACTGATGCATTTACCCAAAATATTAGCATTTACATTAGTTAACAACATTTATTGTGATCTTAAAATTATATTTAAAGGAAAATAAAATTTCACTCCTCAGGGGCACTCCCCCCACTTGGGGCCCTGGTAATTTAGTCCCACTTTTCACCCAACTACGACGCGCCTGACTGAAAGTTTTGAAGTTTACCGTCGACAGTAGTCTACTCTACTCTAAATAGCTCGTTTGCCTATATGCCTGTTTTCGTTCTTTAGCGGCACTAAGTGTGATAAGTCTTATCGGTGCGCATCATCATAGTTATAAAGTGCAGTTTTGTTAACAACATTGTTGAATTAAAATTGGAAATATGTCATATTACCTTCGATTGACTTTCCTTCGATATTTGAAAAGCACGAGAACAAAGCAAAAATTAACAGAGCGGTCTGCATGATGGCAATGAGAGGAATGCGAAAACCGGTCTCATGCTGTCCAAGTAACACCCAGTGTGTTAAGGCGGTGGGGAGTGACGCAGTCAGAGAGGCTGGATTTAGAGGGGTTTGGCTAGCCAGGCTGAGAGACCAGCTAAAACCAGCTACTATCTTTTTTTTTTTTTTTTTTTTTTTAAAAATATGAAAGTACAGGGAACATACGCTGATGTCACAGTCAGATGATTTAGTATTGCATTGCTAACTGCAGGAGGGCCTCACTTCTGCTGCAGGAAATTGTTTATTCAGCTCTTTTATCAGAGGTGGGATTGTCTACGATCTAAAACACCTGACCAAAACTTTAAATATCTATTAATGAGTCACAGTTGTTCTTATCATTGGTTGTGAAATACAGCACTCCTGGATTGAAGTAAATAATTAGTTAAATTTATATAAATTATTTGTAGTTATTAAAACATATAACATTACTGGCCCGTAGCCAGCCTAGCGGAAGGGGGGGTTCTTTTTTTTTCCAAAAGTGGACCTTTTTCAGTTCCCACCCATTTTGTATTTAACTATGAGGTTCAAATACTTCCTTTTGTTGACTACTCATGCACCAATTTGTGCTGTATTATCATGTGTGCTGGTATCTTAATAAGCATGATTTTTTTCTGATTTCTGATTTCTTACCTCCTTTTCAAAATACAAATATCAAGAAAGGAATTTTATGCAGAAAAAAAAAAAAAAATATATATATATATATATATATATATATATATATATTAGGGTTTTTTTATTTTTAGTTTTATTTTTTTTAAAGACTTAAAGGAATAGAATTAATATGGAAAAAGCAAGTTGTCTAGTAATACGTTAAACTGATATTCTGATTTACAGCTCAGATAATGTTCATTTTCAAAAACAGTAACATCTGTAAAAATTGTAACAACCTTTTTTTTTTAAACTTTATTATGGACAGGACAGATCAGAAAGGACAGGAAGTGATATGGGGGGCGGGATCGGGACTCGAACACGTGAAGCCCGGTGCACGCTGCCCACAAGGCCATGGGCGCCGACAACAACCTTATTTTTGTATGATGAAATTATTAATAATAACTATTCACCTCAATACCATGGCATAAAAATAAACTACATGGCTTCTAGGTATTTGTATAAAGAACGGTGGTCTTAGTATAAATGCACAAACGCTATTAATCACAAAATACTGTAATTATATTCCATTACTCCCTTAATAGATTTAATACATGTATACATAATAATATAGGCTAACAGTTCGATATGTCCCACAATTCTGCTGCAATACGATAGTGCAGTCAGTGTTACAGTAAAATAGTCCATATTAAATGATTCTGACTATCGTTGCGCACAGTGTTTCTCCTGTTTGTCAATGTTTCATCTGTTTAAATCGCCATGTCATTGTGTTCTTCACCGAATTCAAGCGCTTCATTCTGGATCTCACAGCGCTGTTTAGTGCTCGCGAGTAAACGCATCTGCTCTAGTAAACTTGCGGTCCGCTGCTGTGTGAACTGTGATCCGAGCGTGTGGCTCGCTTCAAACGACTAGCACATTTAATCCATAATGCGATTTTTGTCTTTCCGTCCCAAAATTTAAGACCTCTTGAAATTATAATTAAGACTTTTCTTATATTTATTAAGGTATTTAATACTTTTTATGGCTTTTAAAAAAAAAAAAAAAAAAAAAAAACGTACACAAATTCCGGACCTTTGACAGAATGGGATGAGTCGTTCGAGCCACCCGAACCCCCCCTGGCTACGGGCCTGAAATTATTAGGAAGAGTCAGCAATATAATCAGACTTAGTATGCTTATACTCTCAGTGAAACTTAATCTTGCAGTGGGTTACACAAAACTACCAAAACACTTTAAAACTAACAATAGGCACTCTAGATAAAAAATAAAATAAATATAATAAAAATAACACAGGCAATTTTAGAGTGTTCAAAGGAACACTCAAACTTCAAAGATGTTGTACTATCAGGCATTTTGTCAATAATTAGATATATTCCAAAGTAATCAGTGAAGTGTTAGCCCTGTGGTAGAATTTGAATATTGTGATTTGTTCTGTCACTATCCCCAGGGCTAACACATGATTCCTCAAATTGGTCTGAAGGGAACTGTAATTTGGTATAATGTAACTACTTTGAATTTGCACAGCTCTAATGAATTATAAAAGCAGATCATAAGATAGGGAAATGTAGACATAAATAAAAGCCAGATGTATAAACACCCATCTCTAAAAGAACTTGCTGTTGAGTGAATGGAAAAATGCATATGTCCTTGGTCATGTTTTTTTGTGTGTATCTTTAAAAGCAGTTGGAAAGTACCTTCCTCTGGCAGAGGGAAGGTAGCAAAACAAAGAAGGTTTAGCAAGTTTATGACACGTCTGGTCTCCTGCTATATCTTAATTCTTAAAGAAGGTCTTAGAAAGCAGAGACATGCAGTCACAAAACATTATACTGCACGTCTTTTGTCATTCTGTGTCACACTGAAGAGGTCTCATCTGTATTAGACCTCTGATTAACAAGGGAGGAACATTTAGACAGTGGTTTGTTAGTTGCTATTGGATGCATTCAACAAAGAACTGAAGTGACATGCGCTGATTGCTGTCATCATATACCCACCTTCATGTCATTCAAAATCCAAATTTTATTTTTAGATGTATTTATTGCATTATTATTATTATTATTAGTAGTAGTAATAGTAGTAGTTTCATTATTATTAAATACTCTTTCACTGGTTATTTTGGAAGCAACTATTATTTTCTAGCACTTAGCTGTGAAAACCCCTTTTTGTTTCTTCTGGGCACATTTATTTATCAGAGTGAATTCCAATCAGTTGATTAAGAGTGTAATAATACTGTGTGTTAAGAATAAACTAATGTCTGTGAATGTATATTTCCCCTTTGATAAAGTCTCAGAATAAACAGGACAGACATAAATGTGGTTGGTAAAAATGTTTCATTTCATGTTTCATTTCATGTTTCCAGGAACACAGCTGTTGGTTTAGGGTTGAACTTGGAATCCTGTCAGCAGTTTCAGAACCTTTGTGTAACAGAACTGGATGAAGAAACTGTACTTGTCTGAAAATGGACACCAGCCTGGTAAGACATATTTAATATTTGACTTGACAAATTTCCTACTACTGTACATCTGTGTGTTCTTAACAGGTAAGTATATATATCAATCATTTTTACAGTAAGTTCATTATTTGTTAGCTATAGTAAACACTTGCAGGATGCACTGTAAATAATTAGAAGTTGAGGAAACTAAACTGTAAAACATATATAATCACAAATGTCGCCAACATGTGGTAATGCCAAAGATAATGGTCACATAGACTAACACTTGGAGGATGATATATCTCTTCTCCTTTAGGGAAGACTTAAATGTTAAGGTGAATGTTGGCCTATTTTGTAAAATGATCTGAGGCATATAAAAGTAAGCTTACTAGACACCAAATGTTCTTATTGGGTTTTATTAAAAGAAACGCTGCATGATTTTGCACCTAAGTGCTTTCAATAAGTTTTATAGTGATGCTGAGTATCATAGCTTAAGAAATGTAAGTATAATGTGTATAATGCTTGCAACTCAGCTTACACTGCATCAGTAAATCAATCCAAATGGCTTTCACATTATATGACATATTTAGAACAGAAGAGGTATACAAAATGAAGTTGGAAGGGACCATTTGACATATCTAAATCCTGTAAATTATTATGGTGTCGACTGTGCTTGCTGTTCACTGTTCATCAGGTTCACCAGTTACTATAAATAGTGCATATCCTGTCTGAGACAGAGATAGAATGTTAATGTAGTGTGCCTTAATGTATCATTGTTGCACATAATGTTCTCAAATTCTGTAATGGCACTTTCTGTGTTCTCTATGACTCACAAGTTTGGGATACAGCTATTATATGCTTCTTATTATATGCTTGCTTCTTAGAAATGTAGCATGAGGAGAAAGTACAAGGTGGTGTGATTATTTGTCTTGCAGAGAAATGGCTAAAGCAGATTGCAGTCAGTGCTGAATGATAGGGGTATTGCAGTTCATTACAGTCAGCATCGTTTACTGCTCTGGTGATATGAGGTGATCTTAGTGGCACATGATTGGCTAAACAAGCAGTTAGACAACATTTAATTCTGATGTTAATATGGCGACAGCTGTAACCTCTGAGATGAGCTTAAAACTCATTCTGTGCATGCGGAATTCCCAGCACGCGTAGTAAATTTCTTTATTGCTGTTGTGGTAAAATATGAAAGAAATATCTGTTTCAGTCTTGAAGGCCTGTGATATTCTTTGCATAAATTATATATTAAGCGGGCATGTGGAGTCACAGGAATAATAGTAAGTCACTAAATCCATCAACAAAGTAAACTTTTACAGTAAGTTGCTCTTTACTTTTGTTCCTTTTGTTGTTGCTGGTAACATGTAAACACAACTATTTTCCCAGCATTCTGATCATGTGATTAACAGTTTCCGAGCAAAAATATATGTGAGGTTGTGAAACCATTAGTCAGTGAAGTTGAAACCAGTGCTAATATATTAATATGTTTATATACAGTATATACACTACCAGCAAGCTTTTGAAAATTAAGATTTTAAAGATTTTTAATTGTTTTTTAAAGAAGTCTCTTCAGCTCACCAAACCTGCATTTACTTGATCCAAAGTACAGCAAAAACAGTAAAAATATTGTAAAAAAAAAAAAAAAAAATCGAAATATTTTTCAATATTTAAAATAACTGTGTTCTGTTTGAATATATTTTATAATGTAATTTATTCCTGTGATCAAAGCAAAATTTTAATTTCATTTTTATTATCATTATTGTAAACATTCCCCTTTTTTAGGATTCTTTGATGAATAAAATGATCCAAAGATCAGCATTTTTCTGAAATAATAGAAATAAATATGAAATAATTTCTTAAAAGATATTAATACTCTTATTTGGGATGCTTTACAATGATCAAAAGTTATGATAAGGACATTTATAATGTCACAAAAGATTTCATATAAATGTTGTTCTTCTGAGCTTTCTATTTATCAAAGAAACATGACAAATTCTCAAAATTTAATAATAATAATAATAATAATAGATATTTTGTGAGCAGCAAATATTAAAATGACTTCTGAAGTCAGTCTCTGACTGGAGTAATGATGCTATAAATCACAGACATTACATTTTAAAGTATATTCAAATAAAAATATTTCAAAATGTCACTCTTTTTGCTGGACTTTGGATCAAATAAATGTAGGCTTGGTGATTTTAAACCAGTAGTATTATCACTCTCTTATTTTAGTTATTAATAATAAACTGCAACAATAGTATTATTAATATTATTAATTATTTTATTATTTATAGTTATACATTTATTTATAGTTATACATGTTGTAAATTTTGTGATGTAAATGTAACATCTAAATATTCAGTTTAAAATTTTGCATTTGATATTAAATACACTGTTTAGATATGACAGACTCTGAGAGTTTTGTGTTGATGGTGTTGAATGAGCTGGAATCTTCAAAGACCACTGTAGCGTCAGACAAACCTACCGTGACTGAATATATGAGCTCAGCTGTCTGTCAAATGACATAATGAGTAACAGTCTTGGTCAGTGTTAAGGGTTAGTGATCAGTCAGCACTTTCAGTGTCCTTTCAGCGTTTATTGAAAAATGATCTGAGGTGTAGAAAAACAAATCAGGCACACACTTGAAATGTTCCTCTAGCATTTTATTAACAGAAATCCCACATAAATATTTGCACCTGGATAGAGGAGCTTAAGTGCTTAAAAAGAAGCAGTCATTACAATGAGTATAGTGATTCTGCAATAGCTAAGCAAATATTATTAAACATCGTTCATGACACGTAAAATGCTTTAAACAAACATTTAATACAAATATGATCAATTCTAGCAGTGTCTGCTTCCTTTGCCACAAAGTAAAAGTAGACACTGTATAAATATAAATCAATAGATACAGTACAGCGAGGAAAGAACTTTATCAGTAGATAGAATAGCACACATAGATCATGTAGTTATCGTAGATTTACATGTTGTTTGTGTAACACACGTTAGTATTTGAAGCCAGATCTGCAGTAACAGGTGCTGAGTGGATTTCACTCGCAATATGTTAGATGTATGAACTCACTGCCAGAGCATTTTTCAATTCATTCTGCTTCCACAGCAGCAGTTTACAGGAAATATTTGCCCTGGACTATATGTTTACTTAAGATTTATGTTCACACACATTTATGCTCACTTTAGTGCCATGAAATCCACCAAGTTCTTTCCTACAAACTGACTGGACCAGTGACAAATATATCAATAGTTATACTATAAGTTACATATATTAATTTACATTATAATTTAGATATTTACTTATAGTTTTACTTGTATATATATGTACGGTTATGCATACTAAATTTGTCCATTTTCATAACAAACACAAAATATATAGTATTTATGAATATAAATACATAGTTCTGTATATATATATGAACTTTATTATATAAAATATAAAAGATAAAAGTATAATAAATGACTGAAGACTGAAGAACTCCCAGGCGCAATAATGTAATTATCCTGTGGTTAAAAAAAGGAAAGGGAGATGCTTTTAGCTGGACTCACTGCTGTTTGTACTGTAACTCACTGTCTAATATAATGACGTACATTTCAAAAGATAAGCTCAAAGATAATGGTTTGAACTATTTCACATCATAACAGCAGTATTTTTTTTTAATACCAGTGATGCTACATACCACAATCAAACAATCACTTCAGCAGGACGTAGAGCATATCCTGACCTATAAGCACAGAAACATACAGTTATTATAAGACAAATATTACACAAAGCCATGTGTTTAGCTGGTTCGTGGCAGTTTTTAGGACCTCACCTTTTTTTTTTTCGATAAACCACAATGATGACAAAGACAATCACCAACACCACAAACACACTTACTCCAATCCAAACACTCCAGTTAGGAGAACCCACTAGGAAACAAACAAGCAAAAAAAAAAAAAACACAACAGAGAGGTGTGAGAATATAAAAACACAATGATGCATCATTAACAAGACAAAATTATAGGCTAAATTAAATGATTAGTTCACTTCCAGAATAACATTTTCCTGATTATTTACTCACCCCCATGTCATTCAAGATGTTCATGTCTTTCTTTCTTCGGTCGAAAAGAAATTAAGGTTTTTGAGGAAAACATTCCAGGATTTTTCTCCATATAGTGGACTTCAAAGGGGATTAGCGGGTTGAAGGTCCAACCCAGTGTTTAGAAAGCGAGCATGCAAAGAAAGTCAAACGCCCTTCCCAAAAATGTAAAACAACAATGTTGAACGATTTTGAAGTTGGAGGAGAAAATTAGATTTTTTCGCCCTACCCTACCTTTTTGAACCGAAGTACACAGATGACGTGTAACCCTTCCAACGTGAATACGTAATCTGTGAAGTCATGGACTTTGTGGTTAAAAAGTATATAAATTTTTTTTTTTTTTTTTTAGAAATAACCTATCATCTCACTAGTGAGAAACTTATTCTTTGGCTGGGATTGTGTAGAGCCTTTGAAGCTGCAATTTGGACCTTCAAACCACTGTTCCCCATTGAAGTGACTTCTCAAGATAAGGAGAAAAATCCTGGAATGTTTTCCTCTAAAGCCTTAATTTCTTTTCCACTGAAGAAATAAAGACATGAACATCTTGGATGACATGGGGACTCACTGCTAAATTTGTATTCTGGAAGTGAACTAATCCTAATGCACTGTCATCGTGTTGTTTCAAACTTGTATGACTTTCTTATTTCAGAGGAACATGATAGGAGGTATTTTGAGGAACATTAGGATCCAAACAACATTAAATCCTCCCGACTTTCATTGTATGGAGAAAAAAAAAGAGGCATCATTTTATATGTTCCACTGAAGAAAAAGTCATACGGATTTGGAATGATTTGTGTTTTGACAATGCTGACAATTTTCAATTTTCGGTGAACTATCATTTTAAGATATTTAAATCTGTATCATCTATTGAAATGTTTACACAAATACACACAAGAGTTTCATTAATTACTTTACTCATATTAAAACAACTTCTGAAATCTCTGTGGAGAAGCTATATAGTCAAATAGTCAAATCCCAAAGTAAAAATCCCATTCATTTTCCATATTGAGAAACTGATTTGAACATTAATATATCTGTGATTGTAAAGTAAAGATATATACAAGTGAGTGATTTCAGAGTGTGATTTAAGAAAAAGGTGAAATTTATAGAGCTGAATTTCCAGTGAAAAAACAAACTGCCCACAAGTTGCAAAAAAAAGCATGTGCCAATAGAGCTCGTCAGTGACTATTGCTATGAGTCTAATCTACACTCCTAAACTACTTACAGATTTAAATATTTAGCAATTTTTGCAGATTTTTCATAAATCCTTACGATGAGAATAAATGGTAAAATACTTCTAAAATCACTGAAAAGCAGGTGGTCACTGTTGCATTCCATTATACTTGAAACATGGTGTTTGACTGTGCTATGTTCAAATTGTTGTACAAATGTTTCTAAAGAACTTACAACAATCATATTTTTGCCAACAGAAAATGTGTGAGTAAGTGTAGAGTGGCAACACTTTTTTTGAGCACTTTCATGTTAACAGCTTGATAGAAATTAGCGCTATAGTGTAAGCAGCTGACCTTACCTTTAGGTAGTGTAGTCGGAGGAGAGGCATCACCTACAACACAACAATTTCACTCAGTGTGCATACTAGGTAAATACAAGATCTTGTTTGTTTTGTTTTTAATCAGCTGATATTACTATGCCCTAAACTGGGTGTATTGAAGACACTTCAACATTTACAGCTAAAAAAAAAAAAAAGTGTGTAGCAAAAAATATATTTATATTACTGCATTCTTGTATTGCAGACTCTTGTATAGCAAATTCTAAACCGGGTAATAAGTATTCTGTTGTCAATATATAATTATTTAGTCAGTCAAATTAGTATATACTTACAAGAGCACTGCTGCTTTTCATTGAACTGCACAATAAATAAAAAAATCAATATCAGTTCAGTTATGCTATTAAATATATATATATATATATTTAAATACCTAGCAGTACATAAAAGCTGAAACACATAAACAGTATTATACTTACATTGGAGTTGGGGCAGATGAGCAGGCATTCCAGCTTTTGAGGGCACGTTTGTAAGGTGGCTGTTTTCACTGTCATATTTACAATGGGGAACATGGACTCTATATTTCCTTCAGCATCACAAATCCCTGCCACTTTTCCCTGATCAGGAGAGGGAGAGAGAAGGAATAATGAAGAATGGTAAGATGGCAGGGTTAAAAGGATAGTTCACCCAAAAATGAAAATTATGCCATTAATTACTCACCCTCATGTCGTTCCAAACCCATAAGACCTTCATTCATCTTCAGAACATTAAGATATTTTTGAGTAAATCCAAGAGCTCTCTGACCCTCCATAGTCAGCAAGGGTACTACCACATTCAAGGCCCAGAAAGGTACCAAGAACATCGACAAAATTGTCCATGTGACATCAGTGGTTCAGTCATAATTTTATGAAGTCACAAGAATACTTTTTGTGTGCAAAGAAAACAAAAATAATTCAACAAGTCTTCTTCTCTGCATCAGCCTATAGCAGCATTTTGGAAAGTATCACAACGTATGCTTGCGCTTTCCTCTAAATGTAAACAAAGCTTGCCACACAAGTGTTCTACATCAGCAGCATGCGTTGTTTAAACGGAGGAAAGCGTGTGCATGTGTTGTGATACTCTCCACAATGGTGGTAAGTTGACGCAGAGGAGAAGAATTGTTGAATAAAGTGGCCATTTTTGTATTCTTTGCACACAAAAAGTATTCTCGTAGCTTCAGAAAATTACGATCGAACCACTGATCTCACATGGACTATTTTGTCGATGTTCTTGGTCCCTTTCTGGGCCTTGAACGTGGTAATACCCTTGCTGTCTTTGGAGGGTCAGAGGGCTGTTGGATTTCATCAAAAACATCTTAATTTGTGTTCCAAAAGAAGAACGAAGGTCTTACGGGTTTCGAACAGCGTGAGGGTGAGAAATTAATGACAGAATTTTCATTTTTTGGATGTAGATATATCTATAGATTTGCTTTTTCACTGATTCTATGTGCAATGTTTTGTTTATAGAATTTTTTGCAAACCCTTTTGAAAATATCCAAATTACTGATAAAATGTAGTCAGACCTTAAAAGGATAGTTCATTAGTTCATAGTCCGTGAGTACCACAACGCATGATTGTGATGCTGCTGACACAGGAGCTGGCATTCTGACTTAGAACTCGAATGCGCTGTGCAAGCAGAGGATTGCACATGCATGCATCTTGTGAACAAACATCTTTTTTGTTTTGTTTTGTTTTGTTTGCACAGAAAGTATTCTTATAGCTTCATAAAATTTTGGTGAACAAATGTCTAAAAGGTTTGGAATGACATGAGGGTGAGCAACCCACACGCCCAGTCTCATACCCTAAAATGAAACAAGTTATCCTGTGGAGAAGTTATAAAATAGAGTTAAATTTACTTAAATTTTCCCCACACATGGTCTTACAATTATTTACAATTATTTGTGTGTTGTTAGTTAAGCCAGACTTTGTTTGTTTTCAATTTCAATTCAAGTAATTTAGTAATCAATGCACAAATCTAAATATTTTTAATGAGTTAACAAAAAGATTCATATCAGTGTATGTTTACTTAAGATATAAAATATTTACATCAACAAGCAACTGGATCTCGCAGTCGTGGATGCTCTCCTTAACTTCATACGACATATTAAATAAGAACTGTCCATGACTTAGTTTCTCCCCTGTGCACTGCAGGACATCAGATGCTTCTGCTGGCAATACAATACACAACAGCATGGCCACAACTGAAAGAGACATGCAGAAAACAATCAGTATACTAGGTTAATTTGAAAAGTAAATGAATAAATAAACATACAGAAGCATATGCTGCTCTACAAAGACAAAATGCAAAGTATGATGTATGACAAAACAGATGCCAATAACCCCCAGTTGGCATCATCCCCCTGTAAAAGCCCCTTTTTCTAAAAAAGCTAACTACAGTAGTCAACATTTGAAGTGGATCAAAAAAGTTCATCAAAGTTGTCAAGACAAGAACGGGTATTGTTTTGGTTTAGGACAACTTTGATGAAAGGTTTTGATCCACTTTAAATGTTGACTACTATATATATTTTGAGATTCATTTATGCTGCTTGAGAAAAATAGTTATTGTCAAAAATATTTACATAACATAACATAACATAACATGACATATAACATATAACATAATATTATATAATTTATGCTGTCATTGTACAAAAGCCAAAATAAATATTTAGATAAGTAGTAATATTTAATTAAACATTATCTGGAAAGTATTTTTCCAAATAATTCAAATAATTCAGTTTTCACAATAAAAGACCATTTAGAAAACTCATGGCCTAAAGACCCCTATTTCTTCCCTGCAAAACCTGTTTTAACGTTTTATTTACTTGTTTTATTTTATTTATTTATTTTTTTAGACTCAGTTTTAATTATGTATTTAAAAATATTAATCAAAAAGCTTGTCTAATTAACTGAAATCATGAACCTACACAACTGAATAGAAATTCATTAAAACTTTCACAAAAATTACATTTTTAAGTCCTTATGAAATCGTTTTTTGTAAGTTTTATTTTTGTCTTAAATTCAGTTTTATTTTTACAAAATTATGTGTTTTCCATTCATTTTTTGGATTACATTTTAACGGTTTAATTACTTGATTTCATTAAAAAAAAAAAAAACAAAAAAAAACAAATGTATTATTATTTTATTTATTTCTTCTTTTTTTCAAAAAAATTGTGTGGTGTATTTACATTTTATACATTGTAAATGTAAATACATTCTGGTAAATATTTTTTTCTGGTACACATTCCTTAAATAATGTTTTATTTTTTTTATTTTTTTTTAATGTAGTATTACTATCATATATCTGTTACATATATAAAACAAACTTTTATTTTGACAGGTTGCTGTGAAGAATTTTACGTTTCTGTTTATATATGATATGACACACAGAACATGCAAGAACCATTTAAATAGTCTTTTTGTGGCTTATTATTCACAGACACTAGTCCATATCACATTTTAATTTAAGTGTACTGACCTACTTTTGATTTATTCATCCAAATTTTGGCAAATTCTGTAACATTCCACATTATACAGTAAAGTAAATTTTTTATGACTGGATTCCACATTGTGGAAATCAACACACACACACAAACACTCGTATATATATTATCAGCAGTTGATAAGAGCTAAATTACAGTCCAAGTGTTTACACAAGTTAAAAACGGGTCTTTAAAAGAGTACCAATTAGCTACACTGACAAGCTTTGTCAATAGCTTCCCCCCCAACACTGCACACTTTGCATTTCTCCTTTGTCTCACATACCCATTTCAGGTCTGAGTAAGCTGATGATCTGAATCAGGATTGTTTAAGGGTAACATATCCTATGGCATACAAACATTTGAGAAGCTCTTGGGAGAGACAGGGAAAGTGTAGGTCTTATTTCTTGATTTCATGTTGAAAAGGTGTTTGTTGTGAATATTTAGATCTGGTCACTTTGTTCATACATTCTTTGTTTAGCTCACAGGCAGCATTTAAAAAAATAAATAAATAAAAAAAAAAAAAAAAATCCCACGATCTACTGACCAATAAAAGTTGATTCACATATTTTCAAAATTTGGAGGGGACGTGCATTTTTAAACAGTTTTTGTTAAATGTTAGCTTATTACATCTATGTTGAAATTTTCTTGAAATTTCTTAATTTTTACATTTTTCATAATCTGTCCTGTAGTGGGGGATGGGACCCTTTCTTTTGAAAGAAAGAAAGATAAATAAATAAATAAATAAATAAATAAATAAAAATAAAAGATTTCCCCACTGTTTACAATGCACAACTGCTTACAATCACATGCACTGCTAAACTGCTTCTGATAGTGAAACAATAACAACCAAAACCACAGGCTAGCAGAAATAGATGTTGTTGGTTTGTTATTAACTAATTTGAGCCTATATTTATTATAAATCTATGTTAATGTCAAGCTTTATGTGAAAATGCATTTTGTTCAGTCGAGAACATGCTTAGAGAGTAGCATGTTATCTCACACTCAGGGAATTTCCACTTAAGATCTCCTCAAAACATGGAATCTGGTAAATCACATGTTGCATCATACTATTACTGCAGCCAATCAAGTCACATCAAAATAATCACACCACAGGAAATCACTTTATCCCCCCAACAATAACATCGTAAGATATCAACTCTCAGATGAACGAACTAGTTTGAAAACAGCATAATAACATATACATAAACATATACACAATCTGTGGACAAAAAAAAAAAAAAAAAAAAAAACGTGGATTAGGCGACTCTTGACAGTTCTTCTGTATTAGCCTTATGCTTCCGGAGATTATTACAGTCTCCCCGGTTTAAGAGTATTTGAGCTATGCTGATACCCACTATCCTCTCAAATAAGAACAAGGACACCTGCCTGTATGTGCCTGTAGGAAGATTTTTTTCTACACTTATATCATAATTCATTTGATTTGATTAAATTCCCAACAGGAAACGAATACAGCAAACACTTCCTAAAAGTGAATTTAACATTCCAAACGCGAACGTCGTGTAAATAAAATAATAATAAAAGCCGAGTGAAAACGTGTTTGACGTGTGTGGCGTAATAAAGCTAAATCTGTTGTTGTTGTTGTTTTTAAGATAAAGATAACTCATTTTAGATCAGAGGATGACCTAAACCACAACGGAACACCACTCCGCTTAACAAAACGTATTGTAGCAGCAAAAAAAGGAGAGTAACGCCTAGAAATTAATATATTAGTATTATTCAAAAAGCTTACCGAGAATAGTCAGAGCAGCTTTCATTCTGAATTGAAAAATATGTCCTACTAGTCCCTTTCTGCTGGATAGTGAATACTTGCCTCTTGTCAAAACTTAGAAGTGATGGGGCGGGGCTGACACGAGTCGCTCACACGACCTTCTCTTCGGGGCGTCGCTAGGGCTGCGCATTCGGGGCTCGAGCCCCGAAAGATTTTTCTCTAGCCCCGAATGTTTTTACGGGTTGATATCGCCCTATGATTTCCGAGGAATTCACGGAATTTGTCAAAGTTTGAATGAATTAATCAAAGCCGGTCATTATACTTCAAACAAATCGTGATATGGACTAGTATCTGTAAATATTTAGCCGCAAAATACAATTTAAATATGAAGCTTGCATGTTCTGCGTGTCTCTTTATGAATGAATGGTGCAGACGTATGCGCGGTTCCCTTTACTACACACACCTAACGCTGGCCGGTCTGCCTTAAAAATAGTGCATAAACATCTCCAGAACTGCCCTGAGAGTACTTCGTGAGCATTTCACTGTTTCATTCCAGTAAAACCAGGGTCTTTAGGTGCGTTCACGCCATATCGGAATTCCCGTAATTACGAGATTCCAACTTGTAAAAAGCGTTCACGTCCTTGTAGAACTCGTAATTACAACTTGTGAACTGGGAGTCTTCTGAGAGCCATGACTTTTACCACATGACCGCTGCACCACCTGGCCAACGTAGGCTCTGTTTAGGCGTTGATAGTGATGCCATAGAAAAGCATAATTCCGAGTCTGAGGACGTGAACAGCTCCGAGTAGAACGTCACATGTTGTCATCTAGAAATAAGGGTAATTACGATATGGCGTGAACGCAGCAATATACTCACAGAAATGTAAAGCACGGCAACCCGTCAAAATAAAAGTTCAGTTTAGCTTGTAGACATTGTGCCAGAAATATATTACTATCATTAAGTAGAATGTACCTGCCATAGTACTACTACTATTACTAATGTTGAAAAATTAATAAAACTTTGTTACTCCATATTTCTTCCATCTTTTAAATTTTAATAGTACATCCCCTTTATTTGCCAAAAATAAAATTTAATTTTCATTAATTAAAAGATAAATTAATATTTTATGCCTTTATTTGATAACCAGAAAATTTTTAATACACAACACAGAATTTCATAAGGCTGTTGTAGAAATAAATAAAAGTTGTTTTATGCGTTCAAATAAACAGACATGTGAAAACAAATTTGGTAACAATTTCAAAGGGCCCTAAACATACATTTTTATAAACTGATGTTAAATCGTATAAGTTTCATTGTTTTAATTAATTACACTTTGTTGTTGTTTTTTTCTTTCTTTTTTTTTTTTTTTTTATTAATAAAATTAAATTTAACCATTAAAAAGGAGTCCAGAAAAATGAAGAAGAAAAAAAAAAAAATGAATTTGGAAAAAATAAAATGGGGCCCTATTTTTGCATGCAAATATATATTTGTTACAGTTGTAAATACATTTTCAAAGTATCTGTCAAATTAACTAAAACCGAAAGGACAATATGACTTTTCTCACACGATCAGTTCATGACCCGATGTTTTCAGAGTATCAGAAGATGGCTGAGTCAGTTCATCAACCTTCTTTCTTTGTTCAGTTTGCACACTGAACATGGGTTAACTTGGAACTCTTATTTTTGAACTCTTAAAGTGCACCAGATTAATGAATTTACCTTTAAAATATATCAAATTTTCTCCCGGTGGGCATGCCCCGGCCCTCCCTAGAAAGATCCAGGTTCACCCTCCTGTGTCTAACAAAATTTTACGTATGTATGATGTTAGCTCCCATCCACCACCATTAGCCCCTGATGTTTTGGCACCAGCCCTGGATGTTTTCAAATCCTAGAAACGCCCCTGACACACACCTCCCGCAACCCCAAATTTATTTTTTAAGAAAGGTAAAAAATGCATGCCTATGCTGAAATAAGCATACAGAAATAATGCAGTAGTTCAGTTATTATAACAGAATGTATTATAACAGAAGGTTAATATACATTAATATATTATGTTAGTATCTTTTGGTTGCTGATTCCCCAGATGAATGAATGAATTAATTAATTAATTAATGAATAAGCACATTTTCATTAATAAACATCTTAATGATATCTTCGTGATGTTCTATCAGGGTCTGTTTAGGTGTGAAAATTCATTATTGGACTGACACTTTCCTGATATCATATCCAACTGTGTCTGGCCATGCCACATTAAAAAAATCTAGAAATGTACTTTCCCCATATCTGATTACATATATGCGTGCAAATTATTATGTTTACAGTGAAACAACACGCTTTGGTTTAGATTTGCTGATTAGAATTGCATAGTCAGAATCAGAACTGTTTTACTGGGCATCTCAAATTTCTTTAGATGTAGCAGATGTAGTTTCTGACAATAGACATAAGAAACAGATGAATACTAACACTTACACGCAGACAGATATAAATAAGTAGAAAGAAATAGAAATGTAATCACTGCAAATGTACAGGTGCATTAGTATGGCCATATAGTATATGTATGTTTATTCATATGTGTGACCCTGGACCACAGAACCAATCATAAGGGTAGATTTATCTTATTTTATTATATTTTTTATTGATTTATGTATTTCAGATGAATAAATAAGCTTTCTAATAATGTATGGTTTGTTAGGGTAGGACAATATTTGGCCAAGATACAACTATTTGAATATCTGTAATCAGAGTGTGCTATAAATAAAATAAATAAATAAATAACTAATTCAAAATAGTGGGAAAATCATCTTGTTGTCCAAATGAAGTTCTCAGCAATGCATATAATTAAAAATTACATTTTGATATAGGGAATTTACAAAATATCTTTATGGAACATGATCTTTACTTAGTATCCTTATGATTTTTTGCATAAAACAAAAATCAATAATTTTACAATGTATTGTTGGCTATTGCCACACATATACCCGTGCTACTTAAGACTGGTTTAGTGGTCCATCAGGGTCACATCTCAAGTTCATAACGAATGGCTTCTAAGATGCTTATGATTATTTTTCCATACTTTTGCTGTCCAAGTTGGTACTGCTTGCAAAAATATGTTTACATATAGCCAGCCAGTAGCTAAATTTACCCTCAGATATGTTGTTCACTTCTGGCCCTTCCTAAACTGAGATCCAATACCCACTGATGATGATACAATATGATATTTTTAGCTCACATGGTAACAGAGAATAATGTCAGATACTCCTCATTCATAACACTGATTTGCAATAGCAGAAGAGGTGATTCCCCCTTTGATTTCTTTTAATTGATCCCATTTCCAGGAAAATGGGTGTGGCTCAACCACCACACTGTTTGTTTTCTGCTCTAACAGTCTGTGTAGAATCTAACAGTTTGTTGTTTATTCAAATGCAGTTCCATTTTAGAAAGTGAAACTAGAAAGGAACATTTTCTGAAATGTGCATTTAAAAAATGACTTTCACAAAACTTGAGTTTGACAAAATCTTCTCCTCTTCTTCTATTTCTGGGATATTAAGGCTCCTTTCAATAGGTTTATGACGGATTTTTTATAAACTGTACCTGAGAGTGAGGAATTTTGTGTTTATTGGTCTCTTGAATATGATATTGCACTGAACTCTCCTGCATGTCAGGACGGGCTGTAATGTTTTCTTAAAAAAGATAACGAGCTGGCTGGTTTTGCAGTTAGTGCAGTGAGCCATAACAAGTATTGTTTTTGTTAATGTAACCAAATTTACAAGCAGTGTTTAAAATGTTATATCCCGTATCTTTCATCATCAAGATGCAGGGTGCTATTGCTAGTAAAAACACATCAGCTCAGTATAGTAAGGAGCATTGCCTGTTTATATTTCATCCATTTCCACCATCATTATACCAACATCACAAAGAGGTACTAACATTGAAGAGGTAGAATCATGTCTTTGGATCAGAATGTTATAGAAATGTTTTGTTAGGATCACTTGGCCTGGCTAGCAAGCATCCTTTAAAGATGTCTAGACGAAATGTCTGAAGTCTAGTCTACCAGATGTTCGGGGTGTGGCCAGGCTGGATACCTTTTTCCTTCTCCAAGAGTTTCTCTCTTTGTTTGTGCTGTATTTATTTATTTAATTAATATGCTGGTTTTGTTAAGTTAAGTTGCATATGCAATTTATGATTTGATGGAATAATGGAATGAGAATACATGCATCTTAATTTTTCTCTTAATATTGAATGTAGGATTAGGCAATCAGATATGCACTTCAACCAGGGGGTAATAATTTGGTAGGCAGTTGAAATTCGGCACAACACCAGCACCAAATAAAACGATGTATGGGTTGTTAATAAATGTAATTATTTTTATAGTAAATTTGAACTGGCAGTTCTTCTGTCTCTTGTGAAACCAGAACATAAACCCCAATATAGCAAACAGGATAAGGACATTTTAAATTTTACCAGCAGCAGTTATTTTAAGTAAATGATCACAGAAATCTTTTAATTAACTGAATAATCTAGAAGAAACATATGGATGTAAATGCTGGGTAGAAGACATTTTTATTTTTTTAATTTCTTCTCTATACTTTAAAAGACAGAAACACATTAAAGTTTTAAAGTGTAAAACATCACAATTTTATTACAAGAGATCCCTTTAACAAGACAACTAGATAGCAAAGGCAAAAGATAAACAAAAATATAGTACATTGTAAAAAATAATGATGTAGAAAAAATATTCAAGTAAAATTCTTACAACTGATGAAAGAAGTGTACTATTTTACATAGTTTTCTACAATAGGCTACAGCTGTAATCGGGCCTTAAAAGTTAGGCCCGACAGGGCCCGAGCCCGACAAGTATATTTTGACTGGCAGCTTTTTAAAAGCCCGAACCCATTTACAGCCCGACATTATTCAAATCTGCGCAAGCACACAGCTCTTTTGGCTTTTGTCAAGAATGAGTCATTTATACATGTTTTAACAATTTATTAATGACTAACGTAGGCTATAGGCCACTTGGAAGTTGGTACAAAGAAATAAAATAAGTCGTCTGTAACGTCTTAGCACTCTAAATAGGCATACACTTAGCCTTTAAATAGACCAACTCGCCAATAAAATTGAGTCAACTTTAACAAATTAAATTAAGATAAGTTCTAAATTAAGATGGGTATTTGGCAATAACGAAATTAAGATAAAGGCTCCGCGGGATTTGCTTCGCCACTTCTCTCCACAATCCGGCCTCAACGCGACGGTGAATAGTATCTGAAATGTAATAAGAGAATAATGCCAACATTAGCCTATATGCTCTGTCTATATTATGCATTTAAGACTCAATTAATATTTAGTTATATTTGAAAACCCTTTACTCACCAAGATTAGGCTACATATTTTTGTAGAGGAAAATGATTGAATCCACTGTAGTTTCAGCGCGGTCCTGTGCTCACTGGTGCGTCCAGCAGGGCTGAACACCCTTTCACTGCTACTGTGACAGGCCGGGATGCATAGTACTGATCTGGCTAATTTTGTCAAAACGTAATCACCAGATGCAAGCTTCCGTTTCACCTCCTCAGCATCAATTTTCGCATCTTTCTCGCGCTACTCGAAACGCATCGCATGACCGCTCATTTACCGTGCAAGCCGAAGCGCAAGCCCGAACCCGGCCCGAGCCAGTGTAAAATGATATAAATTAAGCCCGAATCCGACCGAACCCGTCGGGTCCCGTCGGGTTTCATCGGGTTCGGGCAAAGATCTTCAGCTCTACAATAGGCTAATTGTTAAGTTAACACGTTAACACAAAGCCAGTGTTGGGGAAAGTTACTTTTAAAATTAATGCATTACAATATTACGTTAGGCTACTTCATAAAAAAGTAACTAATTGCGTTACTTAGGCTGCATTTAAACTGCAAGATTTGACCAAACCCCTTTTTTTTTTTTTTTTTTTTTTTGCCCGCCTGTTTACATTTACTTTAGACACGACTGCAATCCGATATACGTGTTTCCATTAATTCACATCCAAAATGATTTACTAGTACATGGTAGACCCTCAGGTTGTTGAATTCCCGTGCTATTAAAACTATTTATTTAATTCACGTCGAGTGCCCATTATTTTATATCAGCACAAAATCTGACTGAAGAATAAAGACCGAAAAATAACAGTAATTTTCAATTGTTATTTTATCTACAGCTCGTTAGAGGTAGAATTCTTTAGTGAAAATTAAGTAGCGCAAAATTATATTTATTTAAATGAATTCGAAAGAATTAATGAGAGAGAGAGAGAGAGAGAGAGAGAGAGAGAGAGAGAGAGAGAGAGAGAGAGAGAGAGAGAGAGAGAGTGCAACAATATCTTAATAGGCTAGACCTAAAGTTTCCATTTCAATAAAATGCCACTGTTGACGCAGCCATTTTGCGTAGGCTAACCGGTAAATTATATTAATTTATACGGAGGCAAGAAAAACATGCTTACTACTTGGTATGCTGATGAACCGGAACTGCCTTTATTTGCATATTTTCTTATATGGAAGACAGGTGGCATATGACATGAGCAGTATGAGGGCACACCCACTACAAACGTTAACACCCCCACTTGCTCTCATACAACACTGTATATCACTATAATAACATAACACATGGATACAGTCTTCCAACGCACTTGTGTTGGATTTACATACCAAACATAAAACTCTTGAATTTTTCTTGTTTGAACTTTGTCACTGGTTTAGTCATGACATCAGCCACCATTTCTTCTGTGGGACAATACACAATTGTCACTTTGCCATCACTCAGTGCTGTTCGAATGAATTGATACCGTACATCGACATGCTTGCATCTTTGGCGACACACTGGGTTCTTTGATAAAGCAATTGCACCTTGGTTATCTTCAAAGATTTGTACAGGCATATACCGACAGGCATTTTCCATACAGTTCAACAACTGTACAAGATACGTGCTTTCTTGTGCGGTTACAGCCAGTGCCATATACTCTGCTTCACATGTAGATAAAGCAACTGTGGACTGTTTCTTTGACTTCCAAGAGATTAGAGCACCATTTTGAGTAAGACTAAAACAGTACCCTGTTGTACTCCTTCTGTCGTTCAGATCGGACCCCCAGTTGGCATCACTGTATACCACAAGTTTAAGTTTTTCATCACTTTTCTTTCATGATCAGTTGTACCCTTCAAGTACCTCATTACATGTTTAACTGTAGACCAGTGTTGTTCGTTTGGGTCTGACAAGTATTGAGACAGTTTACTAACAACCCAACTTAAATCAGGTCTAGTACAAGTCATCAGATAGATCAAACTACCTACTGCCTCACGGTACCTTTTAGGATCAACAGGATCACTATCACTGTTGAAATCGAGCTTTTGCTCACATGGTGTTGACCTGGGTTTACAATCTGTCATGCTAAATCTCTCTAGTACCCTCAAAATGTACCTTTTCTGGTTCATTTTTATGACTCCTTCACTTTGATAGAAATCAATTCCCAGGAAATGTTTGAGTTTTCCCAGATCTTTCATTTTGAATCTTAAGGTCAAGATCTTTTTCACGTTATTCAGTAAATCATTGTCACTGGTAGCAATAATCAGATCGTCTACCCAGATTATTACTGTCACTCTCTCTTTTCCAGTTTGTTTACTGTACACACAGTGGTCAGCTGAATTCTGAACAAAATCATTCTCAATGAGGTAATCATGTAACATTTTGTTCCAATTTCTGCCTGACTGCTTTAAACCATAAAGCGATTTGTTCAGTTTACAGACTAGTTTATCACCCGTGTCTGACTTCACTTTGAATCCTTCCGGCTGCTCCATGTAAATCTCACAATCAGTTGGAGCATGCAAGTAAGCGGTTTTTACATCCATTTGGTGGAGGTCAAAATCATATTGTGCTGCCATTTGCATTAAGGCTCGTATTGAAGTGATATTCGCCGTTGGGGAGAAAGTCTCTTTGTAGTCTACACCCATCACTTGACTATAGCCTTTAGCAACAAATCTGGCCTTGAATGACTTGGTCTCATCTGTATTATTTTTGATGGCATAAACCCATCTACCCCCCAATGCACGTTTACCTTCTAGTAGAGTAGTTAGGGTAAATTTATCATTTTCTTGTAGAGAGTTAATTTCCTCTTCCATAGACTTAGCCCACATCTGTGACTCATTTGAACTCATAGCTTCCTTGAATGTTTGTGGTACATCACACACTCTGTAACAGTAGTCAACATTGGTTAGAATCTGGTCATCATACTCAACATCAGATACATAATCTGCCAAATACTGGGGAGCTCTCCTATTTCTTTTAGGGTAACACACACTGTGATCCCCTCCCTCTGTCTGAGCACTACTCTGATTCTCAGTCTCAGTTTGAGGTCCATTAGTCTTTTCTAGTCCATTAGATTTCTGATCAGCTACGTTCTGTTTGGACTGGGAGGACACATATCTTTCCATATGAGAATCATCATCTGACATTGAAATGTCAGTCTGTGTCTGATGTTCAGTAACATACTTTGTGATAAATTTTACAAGCCTGTGCTTGAGAACATTTCCTGTGTCTGGATAATAAACCAGGTATGCAGGGCTGTTTTTGTCATACCCTACAAAAATCCCTTTTTCGCATCGTGCATCCAATTTCTTTTTGTCTTGTTTGTATGCATAGCATGGTGAACCAAATACTCTCATTTTAGAAAGATCAGGTTTCTTCCCTGTCAGTGCATAGTATGGGGTTTGGTGTATTCGACTATTGTAGCACCTGTTGCGAATTACTGCAGCAGTCATTACAGCAAAGGTCCACAACATCTTGGGCAGATTGCTCTCAAGGAGCATGCACCTTGCCATCTCAAACAAGGTTCTCCAATTTCTCTCAGCAGTCCCATTTTGATGGGGTGAATATGGTGCTGAGGTCTCGTGCCTAATGCTGTTTTTGCTTAACAGTGACTGAAACTCTTTAGCCATGAATTCTGTGCAATTATCTGACCTAACACACTTTATGCTCCCATAAGGTGCTGTATCAGCAATGAATTTTTCAGTGGCCTTTGCAGTGTCACTTTTAGCTTTTAAAAAGTACACAAACACTGCACCTGAGTAGTCATCAGTAAACGCTAAAGCATACTTGAAACCATCTTTAGACTCTGGGTCGATTGGACCAGCTAATCTGTGTGCACTAGTTCAATTGCAGCCTTAGCTCGTGCATCAGGTTCTCTGTTTCTACTCTGAACAAATTTACCCTGTGTGCAAATTTCACAGCTTAGGTTAGATTTATCAACCTTTCCCTTGATTTTCATTCCTTCAGCTACATTCTGATTGACCATCAACCCTTCTGCTGTATCTCGTAGGATTTTAAGTCACTTGCTTTAAAGACAAAGGTGTGTTCGTCATTGTCATCTTTATTGTCATCTTTATCAGTGGCTTGTTTAACATTGTCTCTCTTTTTGCGTCTTTCTTTGTGCGTTGAGCTTTTGCAGTAATTACACCACTGTCTTTTGCGATTTGGGGCCGGGCACGAACAAGCTTTATGACCTTTTTGGCCGCAGTTGTAGCACGTAATGTCCGAACATGCCAGCCGTTCTCTCCCCTTCCATTCTGGGATCGAGACACTCGCCCGCATCACATTATCGTCACTGGCGCTGTTGTGAAAGTTTTCCGTGCTTTCAAAATTCCTCAACTTCAAACTCTGCAAACCTTATGTCTCCATCACTTTGTGTGATATGTACGGCGAACGGTTTAAATGATGATGAACCGGAACTGCCTTTATTTGCATATATCCTTATATCGAAGACAGGTCGCGTGTGACATGAGCAGTATGAGGGCACACCCACTACAAACGTTAACAGCGACGCATACAGCACACCGGCTTTAAAACGCTATTTTTAGGCAATCGTGTCTAAGGGGAATTGGATATATGAGTTAGACTTGGGATTTAAAATGCACATTCGGAAGTGGCCCAGATCTGATACGACAAAATCGGATCACATGCGGATTTTTTGTAACAAATTTCTAACTGTGTCAAATGTGAACAAAAAATCTGATATTTTGTGACAGTGTAAATGCACCCTGGGCTTGCTAATTCATTATTTCAATAACAAACAACCCAAAAGTTATATTTTTGACAACTGTAAAGGCCCTTTCACAAAGCGTTAAGCTAAAGGAAGTGCCCCTGGTCTGCACCTCACTCCCAGTTTCTCTCAACATTGGGACAGAAGAGATGTCAGTGAATAAACCAAAAAAACAAAGTAACAAAATGCTAATCTATATGATAGGCAGTATAAAGCTATAGTTATTTTATGCTTGTTGTTAAAATTAATTTTATATAAAGCAATTCCGTGTAATGTCAGCTACATTTGGAATAAAAGACAAACACAAATCCCTACAATCTATAAAAATGAGATGCTAAAAGCTATTAAAACAACTAAAGAAAAATGAATGGAAAGAAATTGCAGTGACAGTCTCTCTGGAGTAACCTGGGTGCTTTGTCAGAATATAGGCAGATTGCTTCAGATCCTAAACACCAGACATTTAACTTGTCCTGTGGTAGAATATAAAATAATAATAATAATAATAAAAAATAAATAAATAAAAATCATTGCAAAACCCAATTTCTTTAAAACAGAAAGCTTCACAATGCAATCTACACAAATTTTAAAGACTGAAATGTAATGATCTTTATGCAAATATTTCTTCTAATCAGATAAAATGTCAACAGCATTCTTACCTACTAAACAACTTTGTAATTGCACCTGTTTCCAGATTTTTGATTGTGATACCAAACAGATCCCCAATTACAGCCAATTACAGTCCCAATTACAGCCACAATCACAATCACAGCAATCTTCCGGTTAGGTAAACCCACTGAAATATAGAGGTAAAAAGATATAAAGCGGCAAAATCACAGATGAAATTTTGATTATTAAAGGCTAAACCATTTCATTTACCATTGTCATCTTGTTTGTGCATCTGGTTTGTGTTCAAATCTGTAACTTTAGACAAATACACACAAATACACACACACCTTTATAGACTGAAATTACACTGGTTTCTAGAAAATGTATGATAGGATGCTTCATAATGCTTACCTGCATAATTGCTCATGCAGCTATACTATAACAGAAGAACAAATACAAGAAGTGTCCCGTTCTATACAAAGAACAGAAAATGAGGACTTAATAAAACATTATACTTTTTTTTTTTTTACATTTCTAATTCAACAATGAAATACTGAAACTCGTCCAACGGAAAATACCATCCATGTTCGCAATGCTTTGTACTCAAGTCTCTCATGTTCTGCGGCACCGGGTACGTGTAACCCGCAGATGTTCTGAGGCTCTCGCAGGGTATTTCCTTTTGTGTAGGACTTTCTGGCAAAGACAAAATGCAAAGCATGTCGACACATTATTTTCTTGCTCTTTATATTCTAATAGTCACTACATACTAAATGTATAGTACTTTCAAAGCACTAAAATTTACCTTAAAGGTAATAGTAACAGTACATAACAGAAATATGTACTGTTTATGGGTAGGTAAGGTACAAAGATTTACCGTTTCACTTTTGTACCTTAGGGTACCGCCCCAGCGACAGAACTGTACCTTTTTTCTGATGGTGTGGTGGAGGTGCCGTATTGTTATTGTTGATATTTAAAACTTTTTTCTTTTTCTTTTTTTCTTTTTCTTTTTTTTTTTTCAGAATTCTTTGATGAATATAAATAGCCAAAGATATAAAAAAAAGCTTATGTAATGTAATGTATAATTATACACTACACCATTCAAAAGCTTGGAGTCAGAATATTAGAATGATTTCTGAAGGATCATGACTGGAGTAATGATGCTAAAAAATTAAATCACAGGAATGAATTACATTTTAAAAGACATTCAAATAATAAAATATTTTAAATAGAAAAAATATTTCAGAATTGTACTGTTTTTGTTGTACTTTGGATCCAATAAATGCAAGCTTGGTGAGCAGAAGGGACTTCTTTAAAAAAAAAACATTAAAAATCTTACTGCCCCAAAATTTTTGACTCTATGCAACAGCCTCTACTGTTATACATCTGTATATTTATCATCTAATATTTGCCATCTAAATTACCCAGACATGTGACTTAGTTCGGAGATGGTCAACAATATTAACTTCTATCTATGAGTGGCCATAGACTTTACACTGAGCATTTTTCACATGTCAGCAGGAGCACTCCCAACTCCTCACTTATTGACGATTGGGCAGGACCCCTTGGCGTCACTTTCATTTTTCGACGCGCAGGGTCCTCCATTGTTTTCAGTTGTTTGTCTTAATTTAGTGGTTTGCATGCATTTGTAAAAAATAGAATTTTTTTAATACAAATGTATACTTTAATTGGAGCACCTAACCCATACCTGTCAAGTTTTGGATTTGAAAATAAGGGAAATTTTCCGGCGCCCGCCGCGAGCAGTCCCACCACCCCAGCCAAGCTCCAGTATCCCTTACATTTTAAGACAGGTGACAAGAAAGCTAAAATCACCACTTGTCAACCACTTATAAACTACAATCGGCTTTATGCACAGCTGCACTACTTCCTGAACTTCAGGCAGCTCCTTTGTTTCCTGTCTGCCATTATTGGACAAACTGATTAATCCAGGTGATCAGTTTGTCCAATAATGGCAGACAGGAAACAATCGTCCATCATCTGTCTGTTTTTTCTTCTTTTTTCCCGCGTCGTCACTCATCAGGTGTGTTCGACTTAATGCAGCGCTGCGCAGCTCGATCAAATTCTGACTTGAAGCAGTGCATGCCGGTTAGAAATTTTGTCCGACTTGAGGCGGCGCCGACGCCTCGTGACTGTCACGTGTGGCATCAAAGTACCGATTCGAGAGCAGTCGACTGACTCAGCCGGCGCAGTTTCTTCAGAGCGGCTGCAGGAGCTCTGCTGATCACATGACTGTTTCACGATTGGCCAGATTCACGGCATGACAACGATCACGTGTGTTTTGTGTTTATTTTAACGTCCTCAAGTCCGATAATGCTTACAAATCTGTGTTTTTAGAGCAGTAAAAGTGTTTTTACTGTAGTTGCAATGTTATATTGATTCAGATTTTTCATAAAACAGTGATAAAAGCATATATAACCCCACTTTATTAGTATTTAAATAGTATATGTCTATGTTGATCATTATTCTTGTTCAGATGGCGCTGTATTAAGCAGTATATGAAACGTGTTTCCGTTGCTCATGAAAACGCTTTTGAAAAGTATTTGTATTTGATAAATATTGCATTTAATTCACTTGATCTCTGATAGCGCATGCAAACACCGCGAGAGCGTCACTAACGAGAGTAGAAAGTGTCCGACTTGACAGCTCCGTTTTCAACTCCGCCCGCGACTGCTCTCGGCTCTCGGTCACGAGACACATAAGAGCCAATAGCATTTCACAACAGCATGACGCAATCGGTCACGATACACCCAAGAGCCAATAGCATTTCACAAACAAAGTTTGCTTCTTCTGGCGGCATTTTTTGAATTCGTGCACAGACAGACTGCAGTGCAGCACACAGAACGGCGGACGGAGACGGCAATCGCGTCTATTCTTCTCACAAATCAGTTGTTTTGCTTCGGAACCCTTGGAATATTAATATTTTTTGAATAAATTATGAATATAGCTGTATCTGCCTGTTATATATTGTGTTTTGTTGACAAATGGTTAGGTTTAGGGGCAGGGGTTGGGTTAAATGTGTAAATAGTGTAATATAAATGCAACAGTTTTGACTGTTTGCATTGTAAAAAAAAAAAAAAAAAAAAAAACACCCCAACATATATGCAATAATAGCAATATTTATTACCCAATATATAATTTAATCATGACGATAAAATTTCCAGTTCCTTTCGCGTCAGTACATTGACCCCAAGGGTCTATATGTAAAGTACTGGAGGACCCTGCACGTCGAAAAATGACTAAAGGGGCCCTGCCCATGCGTCAATATGTGACGAGTTAGGAGTGAGAACGTGTTGTTCCTAAAGAGACATAATCTGTTGGCTATTAATTATCATCCTGACAACCGCCTAGCCATGCCTTAGCTAGTTTAGAAACCAAGCATATAACACAAGGAACAGGAAACAAACAGGAAACTCCAGCAACAGAAATAAGCACACCAGTAAATAAGAGTCATCACTGTACAACACTACAATGGTTTGTGTTTAATAATCATTTGAAACTTAGAAAACTGGCATCTCCAATAATACTTATCAGATGTATCTCTGTCATGGAAACTAACATTGTATTAAATAATTTAACAACACTAGACACAGCTGGAAACAATCACACTGTAAACAAGGAAACTACAAACCAAAAGTCCACATCAAAAACACAAGTGAAACTACTGTCTATTTGTTTTCAGGACATTTCAAAAGATAACTGTTGATTGTGTGCATGTTCATGATCTGTAATTATGTCAGACAGACCACATCACTTGTGTGTTGTTTTGGTTTGACTGAGTGGAAAACCATTCCAGCATCACTAAGCACTTACTGGGTTAGTTTGGCCAAAAATAAAAATTAAGTCATCATTTACTCAGCCTGGAGTTGTTTTAATGCTATGCGCCATTCTTTCTTTTTTTAAACGGTAAAATGACAGTATATTCCAAGTGTTTGTGTGGTATAGGATATGGTTTGGTAAAAAATAAAGCAAAATGTAATGTATTATTCAGAGGTTGTGCAAGATTTTAACATTGTCCGTCATTTTGATGGACAGGATCGTAAAAATTCCGTCATAATCTATTATTACCTGTCATTTTAATTTTCATATTTGAATTTGAATAACACATTTAATTGCTTTTATTTTTGTTTACATTTTCATTTTTAATTATGAACCTACAGGACGACACTGTTTAAAAACAATAAAATATGCTGGGTAGTAACAATCACAATCACAATCATTCTTTTGTTCTGTGCTGTTTTCAGCTGATGAATGAACAGTGCGTAGTGCGTTTTCCTTCTAATAAATAGTAATAGGCTAGGCTTTGTGTTACTTCTGACATTAAACAAAGTCTCAGATTTCAAATTCTGTCCATTTTATTAGGAAATTTAACTGACCTCTGGTATTATTTAACAACATGTAAGATAAATAGCCTGTGTGGTTTCTGTGGTTATGTTTTCAGCCAGTGAATACAGTGATTCATTTTCCTACACTTAAACTTCATTTAAATCCTGTAACCACTGCTTATCTTGTGGTTTTGTAAGGGGTGTGCAATTACAGTAACTCACAAGACATGTGGGATTGCATCTAACCCATGAAATATTTTTATTTAACAGATACTGTGTAGCAACACAACTGTAATAAAATAAATAAATAAATAAATAAATAAATAAATAAATAAAAACTGAACCAGAGTGTAACCTCCTTTTTCTTTATTTAGCCCACTCACTCACTCACTCATGCGGTCTGACTGTCTGTTAGGGAACACTAATTGGTGACTTTCACTTTATGGACAAACTTGCATTTTCTAGAATATTTGAAGAACACTCTAAAAATTCATTAGAGAGGTTAGAACTAAGGAGGCTAATGGGACAGTGTACAACACTCTCAGAAAAAAAGGTACGAAGGTCCGAAGCGTAGCGACGGTTCAAGCAACAAGCGAAGCTGATGTTTTCTGGCCCATTGCGAGAGAAACACAAACCAGAGAAGTGCAGATACCTCCTTTTATGGATCGGGGACAATGGACTGGACATATACAAAACCTGGTTACTTTCCGAAGACAAAGCTAAGAAGCTACAGACATGCATACTATGATGAGTATGCAGCTTATATTACTCCCAATTCCAACCTGATATATGCCAGATATCGCTTTCAAGAGAAAATGCAGGCCGATGGCAAAACGTTTGAACATTTTATAACTGAGCTGAAGCTACTTGTAAAAGACTGCTGTTACCCCAACAGTGACGAAATGGTCAGGGACCGCATTGTGTTTGCCACGAACTCCCCACGCGTCTGCGAAAAGCTGTTAAAGGAACACTCCACTTTTTTTTGAAATCCATTCAACCGATCGCCGGGTCTGGCGGTAGCACTTTTAGCATAGCTTAGCATAAATCATTGAATCCGATTAGATCATAGCATCTCACTATAAAATGACTAAAGAGTTTCTTTATTTTTCCTATTTAAAACTTGACTCTTCTGTAGTTGTATCGTGTACTAAGACTGGCGGAAAATGAAAAGTTGTGATTTTCTAGGCTGATATGGCTAGGAACTATACTCTCATTCCGGCGTAATAATCAAGGAATTTTGCTGCCGTACCATGGGTGCAGCAGGCGCAATGATATTACGCAGCGCCTGAAAGTGACCAGCACTAAGTTTGTGTAGATGCAGAGTTGCAGCTGGCAGAGTTGACGGCTGTGTAATAAAAATATCAAAACTCTTTAGTCATTTTATAGTGAGATGCTAATAGTCTAATCAGATTCAATGATTTATGCTAAGCTATGCTAAAAGTGCTGCCGCCAGACCCGGCGATTGGCTGAATGGATTCAAAAATGGTAAAACACATCTGTATAACTCTAGGGGAGTTGGAAAATGAACCTATTTTCAAAAAAGTGGAGTGTTCCTTTAAGCCAGGGAGCTGAGCTAACATTAGACAAGGCCATAGATATCGCCCGTTCCCACGAGCTAGCACAGATACAATTAAAGGAGATGACTGGATCAAAAGACGCCCCCAAAACTGATGTTGTGAATGCAACAAAACACAGACAAAATGGTTACAGATACACAAAAGCTCAACACTCGAAGAGGTCACCAAAAAGCTCACGGGAGCCCGATACTTCAGCGTCCTGGACACCAGGTCAGGTTGCTGGGCTATTAAGCTAAGCACAGAATCATCAATGCTAACCACATTTAATACACCATTTGGCAGGCATAGGTTCCTCCAACTGCCCTTTGGGATCAATTCATCGCAGGACGAATTTCAGAGACGTGTTAATGAAACGTACGAAGGCCTCAAAGGTGTTGCAGCCATAATCGATGACATCCTTGTATTCGGGAGGGACAAAGAGGAACAAGACACTAACCTGAGAGCCATGCTTCAACGCACAAGAGAGAGAGGACTAAAACTAAACCCCGACAAATGCCGTGACGGCATCCAAGAGGTCAGCTATTTCTGCCACAGGCTCTCATGTGAAGGTATTAGTCCAGACCCACAAAAGGTAAAAGCCATACAAAAGATACAGTCACCACAGTCCAAGCCTGAGTTAGAGACCATACTGGGCACTACCTGGCCAGATTCACACCGCACCTTTCAAAGGTAAACGCACCACTCAGACGGCTCCTAAAACAAGACTGTCCACAACAGAGCATTCAAGCAGATCAAAGAACTGATCAAAAATCATCCAGTATTAACTTACTTTGACCCACAGATGGAACTCACATTGCAAGTAGACACCTCAGTTCTATTCCAACACGATAAACCTGTGGTCTATGCATCGAAGTCACTCAACAATACAGAACAGAATTACGCCCAAATAGAGAAGGAGCTGTACGCTGTGTTGTTCGGGTGTAAGCGTTTCCATAAGTACATGTACGGCAGAAAAGTAACTGTGGAATCCGACCACAAGCTGCTGTAGGTGATACTCAAGAAGACTCTCACTTCAGCCCCTCCTCGTCTTCAGAGGATGATTCTCCAATTCCAAAAATACGATATTCACACCCTTCACAAACCTGGGAAACAGATACCAGTGGTCTCGTAAATCTATTGAATATCACAACGACAGCTTAAGCAAAAGCACGGATGCATAGGTACACACCCTGATAGATAATATCTCAGCAAAGACCGGCTTTGTTGAGATATTATGCAAACAATGCCCACCATTAATTCGAGAGTATTGGAACCACCGATTTGACATTTCCGAAATTTACGGCATTATGTTCAAAGGAGAGAAAATCATAGTCCCTCAGAGCTTACGAAAGGACATGCTGGACCGCCTCCATACGGGACATATGGCCGTGGAGAAATGCAAGCACAGAGCATGAGACCTTTTATTCTGGCCGCGAATGGTATAGCAGATTGAAACAATGGTGGGACAATGCAGCATTTGTCAAGAACGACGCAACACCAAAGAACAGCTACTGTCGCACACTATTCCTGAAAGACATGGAACGAACAGAACTACATCATCATAATGGACTATTATAGTTGATAGTTCGAGATGGAAAGGCTCCACAGCTGCATTGCATCAGCTGTCATCACCAAACTCAAAGCAGTGTTTGCAAGCCATGGCATACCCCGAGCACGTCATCAGCGACAACGGCCCTTGTTACAGTGCAGAAGAGTTTCACAGATTTGCAGTGGAATGGGATTTCAAACATAGCACCACAAGCCCAAGATACCCTCAAAGCAATGGCCTAGCAGAGAAAACCATTCAAACTGCAAAGCGCATTATAGGAAAAGCGAGAGCTGATGACAAAGACTACCGTCTTGGACTATTAGAATACCGGAAAACACCCCTGTGGATAACCTAATGTCCCCAGCTCTTGATGAGCCGCAGGCTGCGATCAATTATTCCCATAACTGTTGCACGACTCCAGCCAAGTCACCCCTCAGCATGTACTCCGGAATCGGAGAGGAGCATGTCAGTACCAACAGCAATTGTACTACAACAGGTCTGTTAAAGCTCTATCCCCCTTAGCTACAGGGACACACATCCGTTTCCACCATGAGAATGATTCCTGGCAGCCAGCCGAGATAATACAACCTGCCAACACGCACAGGAGTTACCATATCCAAACTGAGGAGGACAGATGCTCTGGCGCAATAGGCGACACCTCCGCGAAACGAGCAAGAGCCCAAGTACACCAGAGAACCACCAACCTACACCACCTCACAGCGCTACCCCAGACCTGCAAACTGAACCTGCTCAACAGCCATTTAGCCAGTAACAAAAAGAACAATCTGGCTATACCACAAGATTTGGCTATGCAGTCAAGCCTAGACAAATACTTGACCTATAATCACAAGACTGATTAGTCACTCAGAACAAAACAACTACTACATGTTCATGTCATGTTAAATGAAATGTTCATGTTATACTCTCCTTAAGTACTGTTAAGTTAATATCCCAGTTTGGCATCCAGGTTGGAAAATGTTTCTTTACTCTTGTTATTTAACAGATGTATTTGATTTATTCACTGAAAGACTTTCATTCTTACCAAGAGTTGTAACAATTTAAGCCTAATTTGATGCTGTTGAGTCATGCTTAAAACTCGTTTAACATTGAGTTAGAAAAATTTGTTTCAGTGAAATGTACACATACAGATGTTACGTCACATGTTTTTTTTTTTTTTTTTTTTTTTTAGGAGGGAGATGTAACATCCTGATGTTATCAATGCCTCAGTTGCACTGAGTACATCATGCTAGGTGACGTCGTCAGTATCGAGAGACTACCATATTGTGTGTGATTCTGGCGTAAGTCAAGATGTCCGAGTAAGCAATAGTTGAAGGTAAGCCGCTTCATTCTAAATTACTATAAAGTGAATAACTTGCCAAAGGGCAAAGGTTTACCTTAGATTCAACAATAATTATAAATGCACCTAACCCGCCAATCACATACTTCAGGCTTATTTGAAAACAACATGCATGTGTTTTGACACCTGTGAAGTAGGGAGCTCACTATGCTGGTAATGTCACATAATTGTTTATTAAGATGTGTGTGGAAAACACCCACTGCCCGCAAAAGGACGAGATCCTTTATACTCAGGAGAATAATAACTGACTCGTGGGCTAATTATATTGCCTTTACCGGAATTTTGACCCCCTCCTCTCGTTGACTTTGCTGATTGCCATAGCAACCTAATATTTATGTCTTACATCCCGGCTCATGCCTGGACTTTATACTCAGTCAGCATTCAGCATGAGTAATATGTAATGTAATAGACTACACTATTTGTAAATGTAGTGATATAAGATACAAACAACCACATCTTATCTTTATAAATTATTACATTTATTATATTATAAATTATTATAAATTAGTACATTAATTCATAACACAATTATTATGCAAATTTAGGTATACATTTATAAGTTCTACTTATCAAACACTTGTTATATGGACATCAAGGGGGACATGCATGTTTAGTGTGTCCAGTGCTGTGCAAAAGCGGTGTGCAGTATTCTCAAAAAATTAAAACTTTAATTTATACGATTTAAATTCTCGAAACATTTCGACTTTATTCTCAAACATTTTGACTTTTTTCTAGTGGTATTTCGGACTTTATTCTCGTAATATTTCGACTTTATTCTCAAAACATTTCGATTTTATTCTTAAAACATTTCGAATTTCTTCTCAAAACATTTCGGACTTTATTCTAGTAGTATTTCGACTTTATTCTCGTAATATTTCGACTTTATTCTCAAAACATTTCGGACTTTATTCTCAAAACTTTTCGGACTTTATTCTCAAAACATTTCGGACTTTATTCTCAAAACATTTCGATTTTATTCTCGTAATATTTCGACTTTATTCTCAAAACATTTCGGACTTTATTCTCAAAACTTTTGGGACTTTATTCTCAAAACATTTCGGACTTTATTCTCAAAACATTTCGATTTTATTCTCAAAACATTTCGATTTTATTCTCAAAACATTTCGGACTTTATTCTCAAAACATTTCGAATTTTATTCTCGAAACATTTCAATTTTATTCTCAAAACATTTCGGACTTTATTCTCAAAACATTTAGGACTTTATTCTCAAAACATTCTGGACTTTATTCTCAAAACATTTCAAATTTCTTCTCAAACATTTCGGATTTTATTCTCAAAACATTTCGGACTTTATTCCCAAAACATATCGGACTTTAGTCTCAAAACATCTCGATTTTATTCTCAAAACAGTTCGATTTTATTCTCAAAACATTTTCTGACTTTACTTTTTAAAAATTTCGGACTTTATTCTCAAAACATTTCGGATTTCTTCTCAAACATTTCGGACTTTATTCTCAAAACATTTCGACTTTATTCTCAAAACATTTCGATTTTATTCTCAAAACATTTTCTGACTTTACTCTTAAAAAATTTCGGACTTTATTCTCAAAACATTTCGCACTTTATTCTCGAAACATTTCGGACTTTATTCTCCAAACATTTCGATTTTATTCTCAAAACATGTCGAATTTATTCTCAAAACATTTCGAATTTATTCTCAAAACATCTCGACTTTAGTCTCAAATCATTCCTATTTTATTCTCAAAACATTTCGGACTTCATTCTCAAAACATTTCGGACTTTATTCTCAAAACATTTCGAATTTATTCTCAAAACATTTCGACTTTAGTCTCAAAACATTTCGATTTTATTCTCAAAACATTTCGAATTTCTTCTCAAACATTTCGGACTTTATTCTCAAAACATTTCGGACTTTATTCTCAAAACATTTCGACTTTAGTCTCAAAACATTTCGACTTTATTCTCAAAACATTTCGATTTTATTCTCAAAACATTTTCTGACTTTACTCTTAAAAAATTTCGGACTTTATTCTCAAAACATTTCGCACTTTATTCTCGAAACATTTCGGACTTTATTCTCCAAACATTTCGATTTTATTCTCAAAACATTTCGAATTTATTCTCAAAACATCTCGACTTTAGTCTCAAATCATTCCTATTTTATTCAGAAAACATTTCGGACTTCATTCTCAAAACATTTCGGACTTTATTCTGAAAACATTTCGGACTTTATTCTCAAAACATTTCGAATTTATTCTCAAAACATTTCGACTTTAGTCTCAAAACATTTCGATTTTATTCTCAAAACATTATCGGACTTTATTCTTTAAAAAATTCGGACTTTATTCTCGAAACATTTCGGACTTTATTCTCCAAACATTTAGATTTTATTCTCAAAACATGTCGAATTTATTCTCAAAACATTTCAGACTTTATTCTCAAAACATTTCGAATTTCTTCTCAAAACATTTCGACTTTATTCTCAAAACATTTCGATTTTATTCTCAAAACATTTTCTGACTTTACTCTTAAAAAATTTCGGACTTTATTCTCAAAACATTTCGCACTTTATTCTCGAAACATTTCGGACTTTATTCTCCAAACATTTCGATTTTATTCTCAAAACATGTCGAATTTATTCTCAAAACATTTCGAATTTATTCTCAAAACATCTCGACTTTAGTCTCAAATCATTCCTATTTTATTCTCAAAACATTTCGGACTTCATTCTCAAAACATTTCGGACTTTATTCTCAAAACATTTCGAATTTATTCTCAAAACATTTCGACTTTAGTCTCAAAACATTTCGATTTTATTCTCTAAACATTTCGAATTTCTTCTCAAACATTTCGGACTTTATTCTCAAAACATTTCGGACTTTATTCTCAAAACATTTCGACTTTAGTCTCAAAACATTTCGACTTTATTCTCAAAACATTTCGATTTTATTCTCAAAACATTTTCTGACTTTACTCTTAAAAAATTTCGGACTTTATTCTCAAAACATTTCGCACTTTATTCTCGAAACATTTCGGACTTTATTCTCCAAACATTTCGATTTTATTCTCAAAACATTTCGAATTTATTCTCAAAACATCTCGACTTTAGTCTCAAATCATTCCTATTTTATTCAGAAAACATTTCGGACTTCATTCTCAAAACATTTCGGACTTTATTCTGAAAACATTTCGGACTTTATTCTCAAAACATTTCGAATTTATTCTCAAAACATTTCGACTTTAGTCTCAAAACATTTCGATTTTATTCTCAAAACATTATCGGACTTTATTCTTTAAAAAATTCGGACTTTATTCTCGAAACATTTCGGACTTTATTCTCCAAACATTTAGATTTTATTCTCAAAACATGTCGAATTTATTCTCAAAACATTTCGGACTTTATTCTCAAAACATGTCGAACTTTATCCTCGAAACATTTAGATTTTATTCTCAAAACATTTCGAATTTATTCTCAAAACATTTCGGACTTTATTCTCAAAACATTTCGAGTTTCTTGTCAAAACATTTCGGACTTTATTGTCAAAACATTTCGATTTTATTCTCAAAACATTTCGGACTTTATTCTCAAAACATTTCGAATTTCTTGTCAAAACATTTCGGACTTTATTGTCAAAACATTTCGACTTTATTCTCAAAACATTTCGATTTTATTCTCAGACAAATACGATTTTATTCTCAAAACATTTTCTGACTTTATTCTTTAAAAATTTCGGACTTTATTCTCAAAACATTTCGGACTTTATTCTCAAAACATTTCGACTTTATTCTCGTAGTTTTTTTTACTTTATTGTCGTAATATTTCGACATTATTCTCAAAATATTTCGACATTATTCTTGTAATTATACGACTTTTTTCTCGTAATTCCTACTTTATTCTTGAAATATTACGACTATAATTTCGTAATCTTGCTTTAACGTTGCACTAAAAGGCAGTGTACTACATTACCTTGTATTAATTTCTGCCTTGATTTTCACCAATTTCTGTCAATAAAATCCGACAAACTTTTTTCCCGCATAGTTAAGTTGTCTTCCGTGGGTTTACACCTTAATAAAAAGAAATGCAAAAGAGATTATTTGGCTAATTTAAATATATTTCATTAAAAAATAATATTCTAATTAATATTAATATTCAAAAACAGCTAGGTCTTCATCTGAAAATTGTAAAAAAAAAAAAAAAAAAAAAAAAAAAAAAAAATCACATACATGGGTGAACACAATGTTGCACATTCTGATCATTTGTCAATAATATAAAGTAACCCTGTTGCCAGGAGAATAAAGATCGAAGTGTGGAATGCGACCTGTGTGCGGTTTGGCTGATTTCTGCTGCAACTTGAGTTAGTCAAGATATCCTTAACCCTTACTCAGCGTGTTACACTATGTATTCTGTAGTATTACTAAAATGCATACTAACACACTGTAGTATTATTAGTCATAATCAGAATCTCTTTGAGTTTAGGAATGCCATCTTGTTTGTCCAGTGGCTATAGTTTTCTGATTAGGCAGGTTGAATGTCTCAGGTTTGGCTTATACGTTGTCAAGGAAATGATGAAAGTAATATTCAACATACTTAATGGATACAGCAGGTGTATTACAATCATTTAACGTTCAAAGCAGTGTTGACACCCATGTGAAACACTCATGACATAACCAAAATGACTGTCTGCTCTATTTAGTACTAATTTAGTACTAATTTCAAATGAATTGTTTACAGTGCAGTAGAACTCTATGACAAGTTATTAGGAGAATGGATCGAAATGTTTATAACCATTTTACTACAGCAAATTAAATTGTACTACAGTATGATGACATTTCTGTCCTATCATTTTAAAAAACAAAAGGCTTCTCTGTAAGGCCTTCTGAATGGAAGGAAACAGCTGGTTCTGTGACTTATGTTGGCTGCAGACACTATAGTGTATATTAATGCAACACTTTTTTCAGAGTCTCTATACCGTTAGTATTAGTCTCATAATGTGTGTTTAGAGAGTGAGGGAGTGTTAATTTAGCCACTTAACCAATTGCCAAGTGCAAATAACAATTATCAAACTTGTCACTGTAATGATAGACTGAAGATATGTTCAGGTCATATATGGTAATATAGCGAGTAGCTCGTACCTGGTGTCATGCACAGATCGTATGGCGGTTCAGAGGAGAATCGCAGCATAGAGTGAGTGTATGTTGAACCGTTGCGCAATTGTTAATAAACTGACTGAAGTGGAAAACACCTGTATCGCCTCATCTATATGCCATCCTAACATTGCAGTCACTTTTGACCTTCCGCAAATAAATTGTTGACACTATCTATGTGATGCGGCCATAGAAGACTCGTGAGGCGTGGGATCCATCTGCAACAGCTTTAATGAATCGGACAGTGTAAACAAGCGAGGGTCACCAACAACAGACAGGGACAGAGAAGGCAAATCCAATAGAATGGTCAAAGTCCAGGCGAGGGGTCGAGGCCGGCGGCGATCTATAACAATAGTCCGAGGGGAGAGCAAGGGTCGATGGAAGGCAGGCAGCAAAGTATCACAAACGAGTTTAACAGTCCGGTTGGCAACGATAAAGGCAGTCCGATTGAAAACGCTCAGAGTTGGGTACATGACCAGCAAAACTTCGCGACAGTTGTGCCGGCAAGGCACGCTGAAATGGCCGCCGAAAAGGAAATGACCCGGGAGCACCCGGAACCGGAAGTAGGCGCCCAGGTACGGAATTATGGGAAATGTAGTTAGTACTCGGGTGAAGGCTCCCGCTGGTGCGGGACGGGGGAAACCACAGAGACCGTGCCTGTGACAGAGCCCGCCCCCTGCGAGTGCCTCCTGGCACGAGGAGGCGGCCGACGCCGGGGTCTACCCCTGGCACGGGGTGCTGGTCGATCCGGGTGAGCCGAATGGAAGTCCGCGGTGAGAGAGGGATCCAGGATGTCCTCAGCAGACACCCAGGACCGCTCTTCGGGGCCGTACCCCTCCCAGTCGACCAAATACTGCAAGCGACCGCTCCGGCGTCGGGAGTCCAGTAGGGAGCTGACTCGGTAAGCCTCCTCGCCGTCGATGATCAGGGGGGCGGTTCTCTGCGGGCCGGTCTCGTCTAGGCTTTCCCCCCCATCCGGGGAACCAGCGGGCTTTAAAAGGGAGACATGGAACGTGGGTGAGACACGGTATTCTGCGGGTAATGCGAGTCTATAAGATACAGGGGTAATCTGGCGTATGATTTGAAAAGGACCCACGTACCTGGGGCTCAGCTTCTTGCTGGGTAGGCGGAGGCGCAGATCCCGGGTCGAGAGCCAGACCCAGTGTCCTGGCTCATAAGGTGGATGAGGGCGGCGGCGTTGATCAGCTTGGGCCTGGGTGCGGCGGATCGCTCTCTGGAGATGTACGTGTGCTCGGTTCCAGGTGGCGTCGCTTCGTTCGAACCAGGAATTGATAGCTGGTAACTCTGAGGGCTCCCCTGACCAGGGGAACAAGGGGGGCTGGAATCCGAGCACACACTGGAAAGGTGTAAGGTTGGTAGATGGCTTGCGAATCGAATTCTGGGCGTATTCGGCCCAGAGGATGAACCGACTCCAATCCTCCTGATGATCATGACAGTAAGATCGTAGGAAGCGGATCAGTTCCTGGTTGAGCCTCTCAACTTGGCCATTGGCCTCTGGGTGGTATCCTGACGTTAAGCTGACGTTGACACCCAGAAGACGGAAGAAGTTGGTCCATACTCGGGAGGTGAACTGCGGGCCTCTATCGGATACGATGTCCTCCGGGAGGCCATAAAACCGGAATACGGAGTTGCACAAGGCCTCAGCTGTCTCCATGGCGGTGGGTAGTTTGGGGAGAGGGATGAGGCGGCAACCCTTAGAGAAACGGTCGATAACAGAGAGAATAACAGTATGGCCCCGGGACGGGGGAAGGTCGGTGATAAAGTCAACAGCTATGTGGGACCAGGGACGCCTTGGTATAGGCAGCGGTTGCAGGAGACCTGCGGGCAAGCGTCGGGAAGTCTTTGTGGTGTTGCAGGTACCGCAATTCTTAACAAAGGCCGTGGCGTCGGCGCGGAGAGAAGGCCACCAGAAACGGTTGTGTAAAAGGTCAATGGTGGTTTCAATACCTGGATGGCCGGAGCTTGGGGTGGAGTGAACTTCTGAGAGGATTCGTGGGCGGAGCGCGAGGGGCACGTAGGTGAGGTCCCTGGGACAGTCTGCTGGCGGGGGGTCCTGGGCCTGGGCCTCCGTGATCTCAGTCATAACATCCCAGGTAACTGGTGCAAGGAGTACGGAGGAAGGCAGGATGGTGGTAGGTGGTTGAGGAGCGTGGTCTGGTTCATGCATCCGGGACAGAGCGTCAGCCTTATGGTTCTGAGAGCCTGGGCGGTATTTAATGGTGAAATTGAATCGGGTAAAAAACAAGGCCCATCTGGCCTGACGATGGTTGAGCACCTTTGCGGAGCGGAGATACTCCAAGTTCCTGTGATCGGTCAGTATGACGAAGGGGTATTGGGACCCCTCCAACCAATGCCTCCACTCCTCTAAGGCAAGTTTGATGGCAAGGAGCTCCCGGTTGCCGACGTCGTAATTCTTCTCAGCAGGACTGAGCTTATGGGAGAAGAAGGCGCATGGGAAGGTCTTGGGAGCTGACCCCTGCTTCTGAGAAAGCACCGCCCCAACACCGGTGCTAGAGGCGTCTACTTCGACCAGGAAGGGCTGTTGGGGGTCAGGGTGGTGCAACACCGGAGCCGTCGTAAACCTCACCCGGAGCTCGTCGAAGGCGCGTGAGGCGTCCGAGGTCCAAGAGAGCCGGGTCTCGCCCCTTCTGACCATGGACGTGAGTGGAGCGGCCACCGTGCTGAAGTTTCGGATGAATCGGCGGTAGAAGTTAGCGAAACCTAGGAAGCGCTGCAATTCTTTGAGGGTTCTTGGCCGGGGCCAGTTGCGTACCGCATTCACCTTGCTTTCGTCCATGGCCACGCCCTCCGGACTGATCACATACCCTAAGAAGGTTATGCTCTCCTGATGGAATTGGCACTTCTCTTCTTTGGCGAATAGTTTGTGCTGAATGAGTCGCTGGAGAACTGTTCTGACGTGTTGAACATGTTCGGCATATGAGTTGGAAAAGATGAGAATATCGTCTATATAAATGATGACCCACTGTCCCAGCATGTCCCTGAACACGTCGTTTACGAAGGCCTGGAAGTATGAAGGACTGTTGGCCAGGCCGAAGGGCATAACCCGGTACTCATAGTGCCCCGACGTGGTGGAGAAGGCCGTTTTCCACTCATCCCCAGCCCGGATGCGGACGAGATTGTAGGCCGAACGTAGGTCCAGCTTGGTGTACCAACGGGCGGACCGGAGCTGTTCCAGGGCCGGAGGGACGAGAGGGAGTGGATACCGGTACTTGACAGTTACTTCGTTAAGAGAACGGTAGTCGATGCATGGTCGAAGGCCCCCGTCCTTCTTTTTCACGAAGAAGAAACCCGCTGAAAATGGTGAGGTTGAGGGACGAATGAACCCCTTTGCCAGCTCCTCCTTGATGTACCTCTTCATGGCCTCTGATTCGGGCTGTGACAGTGGAAAGATGCGGCCACGAGGCGGAGTGGCTCCAGGTATAAGCTCAATGGCGCAGTCCCCGGGCCTGTGGGGTGGAAGTTCCGTGGCCTTGATTGTGCTGAAGGCCTCCAACAGATCCTGGTACTCAGCGGGCACAGTACTGCATGGTGATGGTGTGGTTGGCCTGGGAGGTGACTGTGGGGTTGACTGGAAACAGTGCTGCAGACAGTAGGGTGACCAGTGCGTGATGGAGCCCCTGGCCCAGGAGATGGTGGGTTCGTGAAGGTGGAGCCAGGGGTATCCCAGGATGAGTGGAGTCTGAGGTGATGAGATGACGAAAAACCTGATGGTTTCCAGATGGCCGGGTTCCAGACGCAGCGTGAGATCTTGAGTGATGTGGCTGATGTGTCCGGTCCCTAATGGTCTCCCGTCGAGGGCGGCCACTGCCACGGGGGAAGAACATGAAAGAACGGGCAGCCGGTTAACTTTCGCAAAGTCTTTGTCAATGAAATTCCCGGCAGCGCCGGAATCTATTAATGCGGTGGTTTCCACAGATACGCCCTTTACACCAAGCAATACAGGTATCTCACAACGGTCTATGACAGACTTTGAAACACTCACCGCGGTGGGGGGTCGAGGAGGTCGCGTTGGGCAGGTGGATCGAATGTGTCCCGCTTGGCCGCAATACAGGCACAGATTGTTGCGAAGCCGTCTCTCCCTCTCCTCAGTGGTGAGTTTGGTGGTTCCCACCTGCATCGGTTCGGGCGGTGCGGCGGCCGAGGCCTGGGGTTGGAATGGTGCGGCGGTGGGACGATAGGGCCTTCGGGCGCGCATCACATTGTCGATCCGGATCGAAAGATCAATGTACTGGTTGAGGGAGAGATCTTCGTCCCGACACGCCAATTCCACCTGCAAGTCGGAGTTTAAACCCTTGCGGTAATGGAGTTTGAGCGGGCCGTCATTCCATCCGCTCTGGGCTGCCAGCGTGCGAAACTCCAACGCGTAGTCGGCCGCCGTGCGGCGCCCCTGACGCAGCGCCACGATCTGTTCGCCTGCCTCGCTGCTTTCGGGAGTGGGTTGGAACACCTCCTTAAAGCTCCGGAGGAAAGTCGCGAAGGTGGGGTAAGTGGATTGTCCCAGATCCCATACCGCAGTGGCCCACTCCAACGCCTTCCCGGTTAGGAGTGAGCAAACAAACGCTATTTTGCTCTCATCCGTGGCGTAGAGGTTGGGCTGTTGGTTAACGAAAAGCGTGCACTGCAGTAGGAAACCCTTGCACTTACTTGCAGTCCCATCAAATTTTTCCGGAAAAGCGAGGCGAGGGCTGGCAGTGACGGTCTGAACTGCGGGGAGTGGTGCAGGGGAAGGCGGGGCTGCCGCGGTGGGTGGCGTGGCGATCTGCAGGCCCTGAACCGCCTGTACCAGCTGCTCCGTTAAGGTGGTCAGACGATCCAGTTGCTGCTGATGTCGGGTTAACATGGCGGCTGTCGCTGGATCCGTAGTTGGCGAAGTTTTCTGTGATGCGGCCATAGAAGACTCGTGAGGCGTGGGATCCATCTGCAACAGCTTTAATGAATCGGACAGTGTAAACAAGCGAGGGTCACCAACAACAGACAGGGACAGAGAAGGCAAATCCAATAGAATGGTCAAAGTCCAGGCGAGGGGTCGAGGCCGGCGGCGATCTATAACAATAGTCCGAGGGGAGAGCAAGGGTCGATGGAAGGCAGGCAGCAAAGTATCACAAACGAGTTTAACAGTCCGGTTGGCAACGATAAAGGCAGTCCGATTGAAAACGCTCAGAGTTGGGTACATGACCAGCAAAACTTCGCGACAGTTGTGCCGGCAAGGCACGCTGAAATGGCCGCCGAAAAGGAAATGACCCGGGAGCACCCGGAACCGGAAGTAGGCGCCCAGGTACGGAATTATGGGAAATGTAGTTAGTACTCGGGTGAAGGCTCCCGCTGGTGCGGGACGGGGG
>CM070022.1:22831993-23152319 GCA_036247105.1 Cirrhinus mrigala | reverse complement strand
ATCTAGTCATAGATGTAACAACAGATTTTATGTTACAAACCTGTTCGAAAAATGGTTTGAAAGTAATCAGGTGTGCGTAGACCTACTGTCCTGATAAGTGAGAGACACAATGGACAACAGTGAATGAATTGAAATTTATTTTTCCATGCTCTTTGCAAATCAGTGGAAAAAATGACCACAAGACCTTTTTAACATTTCCATGTTTCTCATCATTGTTGGGTAAACTTCTACAGTGGTGAATGTAAGACTGCATAAAATACTTTTTTTTGTACATACATTTCTTTAAAAAAAAATAGAAAATATAAAAAACTTATTTACAGTGCTGATGACCACTAAAATATTGTTTGTTTCCATGTTGTCAAGAGTAAGCTAGCTCCGCTCCTTCAGTCATTTACCAGAAGTTTGGGAAACATGATCTTTGAGTGATTATACAGTTAAAAGTGTTGAGGTCATAAGGAACACCTGGTTTTCTTACACAATCTTGTCATTCGTACAGTGTAATGTTTTCATAAAACTGTTTTTTAGACATCAGTCTTTAACCCTTTTCTGCTATATTTGTTCAGTTTGTCTGGTGGACTTCCCCAGCTCAGCTCAGGTTTCCTTTTAAGGGCTAGATGAGAGTGAAGCTGTGTTACCAGGACACAAAATGTAAACTAAATGTGAGCCACAGATTACTCTGTTTTTGTGCTTTTTAAAGCTTAACAGCCACAATTACTATGTTAAACACGTTTGCAAAGTTAGCTGGGGCCCACCTTTTTTTTAATCATTTGTAATTTTTTTCCTGGGGTTATAATATGAAGGTTCAAACAGCAAACAGAAAAAATACCTCATCATTTGTGCATGACCCAGACACACTATGTAACTACACCAGTTACATGAATGAAATGTAATCTTCTTTAATTTCTCTAATAGGACAGAAGGACAGCATCATCTTTACATATTAAACCCAACTTTGTAGAGTGGTTCATGAGGCAAAGTTGTTCAGAATGAGAAGATCTATCATATGATATGAAGATTGTGCATATGCGTGAAACGCCTCATGATTAAAACTCGTTAGCGCCACCTGGTGACCGATTTCTTTCAAATTTCTCACAGACCTCTAGGGCCATGACACAAATAGGCATGCCAAGTTTCATTCCGATCGGCCTTTGTTAACCTTGTCTAATGGGTGCTTAAAATTGATTGGCAGATGGTGGCCATGTTTTTTAAGATACGCGAATGTCTTCATAGATCGTCTTGGCACTTTGGACAAAGATGCTGAATACCAATTTTCAAGTCAATCGGACTAACTGTAGTGTAGTTATAGCCGTTTATATGTTTTTTCGTTATTATAGCGCCACCAAGTGGCTAAATGCTGCAATTTTTTAAATTTGACCTAAAAACGAGCTCTTACAGATGCGTACCGAGTTTGGCGAAAATATCTCATTCCGTTCAAAGGTATAGCCACAATTAGCAATTGGCTAACGTTAGCATAACACGTTTTTCTGCGCTATTGCGCGCGAAAATCGAAATTTCAATTTTTTTTTTGAGAATTATTGATATTCAATGTCCAGAGAATATTTCGGCACTGGTTTGGTTCCGATCGGGTGAAAAACCTAGGACTAGTTTGCAAAAGTAGGTTTTGGATATAATGCCATTTTGCGGAAAAAAAAAAACAAAAAACAAACATAGTACAAAAAATCTGACCCAAGGATCGCAACGATGTAAAATTTTTGAGCCTACGACAAAAATTGTATGAGCTACGGCCAAAAATGTAAAAAAAGTTCGTTTTTTGCACTGTAGCGCCACCTATATGGGCCATTGGGGCGAGACTTTGTCAGAATGTCCCCTCAGGGAGCTCTACCTTCTGGCCAAGTTTCAGCTCTCTAGGCCTTACGGTTTGGTCTGCACGATCAGTTTTAGCGGAGAAAAATAATAATAAGAAACATATCTACAATTACAATAGGGTTTCAGCACTACGTGCTCGAACCCCTAATAATAATAAGGAAGGAATAACTAATAACGTGCCGTTTAAGTACAGAAAAAAAGGTACCGTGACGAAGTTCTTGTTTGACAAAAATAATATAAGCTATTCTGTTAGAACAAGTTCAATAAAACTTGTTTACTATATTTCTACGAGCAGAGGAAAATAGCCAAACCAAAACGAAACAAATAAAACACAATGTAACATTCATAAAAGCGTACACAATGGAATGCGCACGTGTGACTGTGGCTATAGAGCCATCTAGTGGTCGCCGATTTTCTTATAGGCTCAGCTGTGTGTGGATCGCGAGCTGTGTGTGTGGATTGGGCAAGGTTAAAAGCGAGGAACGAAAGTCTCAAAATTCAAATGAATAAAATAGAATCGATTCAGAAGAGATGTGAATGAATGCAGGCATGTCGTCTGATCCACAAACATTTTGAACATTTTAATCGCCACGTGCACAAACCGTGATACTTTAATACAAACTATAGTATTATTTGTATTCACAAATATGTCTCTGTTAGAACAAAATGCTGCACATTAATGCAATTCTTAGTTTCTTGTTTCAGTGTAGTGACGCAAATTTGCGAATTTTTCAAATCGTGTACACATTAATGAATTGCACTGGGCCTTGTTCATTGGTAGCTGGGTGTGTGGGCATCGTGAAATGCTGTGAACTGCGATAATGAAGTCTCAAAATGAACTGAACAAGATTGACTCGAGCAAGACCTCAATAAATGCACGCGTGTCACCTGATCCACAAATGCACGGATTCCTTTTAGCATGAGCAATTTATGATATATTAATGCAGAACAGAACATTTTTATTTGCAAACATGACTGTATTTGTACAAATCGCTGCACAACCGTTTAATCGCGAATTCCACAGACTCAAATTGAAAGGCATTTGTTTGTGGATCGTAAGATACATGCATAAAATTGATCCAGTACATGGATAATTGTGTGTGCATCTATTGATCGTTTTGAGTCTAATATCATCCCGAAAGCGTTTAAATCTGCTCTGAATTCAACATCTGCTGAAAAGTCAGGTAAAACCATCTGTGAGCATGCACATATCCACAGTTAATATTATCCCCAGTTGATCCATAATGCCAGGACAAAAGTGGCAGCAACAGCAATGGTGAAATCTATAGAGAAGAACATTTCACCATAATATCAGTTTATACAATAACAAAAAAAGATGTCACTTGTTTTAAGAGAAAGGCTTCATGAAAAGGCTGTTTTCAGAACAAAATGCTTATACTCTGTTGATAATGACAAGGTTCAAAAGAGTTCTAATGATCACATGACAAAATAATAATAGTAATAAATTCAGTAAAGTACTAATAACACTAATAAATAAAGTACTAATTATAACACCACTTGCAGCACTGCTTTCCACATCACCAGAACTCTAGTCTAGCTTCCTCAACCACTGAAACTTTTCTAGTGCAGTTGTGTGTGTTATTCAAAATAACTGTTGAATTTGGGAGTGGCTGTTATAAATTTGCAAAACGGTAACAGCGATTAGTGGCTTACACAAGCTGCCACAACTTGAGAGTGGCTTCATAACGTAGACGAGAAATTGATATTTATTACTACTGATATTCCTTTTATTTTTTGTGAAATATCTAAACTGCAACCAAACTCTGGTAAGAAATGTGCATGTGATGTGCATTATACTTTGATGCTGAACTCATCTTACTTTTTCCCTGTTGGTAACAAGGAAAAAAAAAGTTGGTAATGTTTCTAGTTTATTTTTCATTTATTTTATTTCACTTTTCAATGAATGATCACCGTTGGAAATATGGTCATTTATTAAGATTTTACTTACAGTGTTGTCTCTTTGATGAACCAGTTTTCATGGCAGAGGATGATGTATCTGTAAATGCAATTATATTACAAAATATGAGTACATAGATTTACGGCTCCCTGTTCTATCAACATAGATGCAGCATATATGCAGTACTATATCCCATGTGTACAGTGTATGCTGGACTAGATTTTATCCACATTTTTCTATCCACATTTTTTATTAAGTCATTTATCCAAGTGTTGCAAAAGCAAAATAATTTAGTAACATGATTCAAAGTTAAATGTTCAATAAATAATGAATGTTAAAAAAAATGTTTACTACCATATGGCAGAATTGTGCTAGAAATAGAATTGCTGTCTGTGGAACTGGTGCCTGAAGTAAGAAACACAGTTTATGCCATTGTTATTTTAACATTGTTGTGTAGTTTCTGTTAATGTGGAGAACAATAAGCAAAGAGATGCCAAGTGAAAACTACTCACAAGAACAACTGAGGTCCTTAGTGTATTTCTACAAGATAATAAAAAAGCATTCAATTAAAAAAAATACAATCTTTATAATAAAGAGCAGTAGAACTATTCTGGGCAAGTTTAATAATTGTTTCTAAACTTACAGGACAAGAGATGTGGAATTTGACTGAAGCTGGACAGTAAAACACACTCATTCCATAACGAGTTAAGTTTTTGAAAGGATGAGAAAAGTAACTTGAATTTCCATCCAGGATTGCTGTGTAGATTTGCTAGAGGAGAATTGTGAAAGAAACATGGTAAAACACTGAATACCTGCTGCTATTTTGCTTCTTTTGAATAATGGTGCAACAATGCAAAGCAATGTCAAAATCAGTGACAAATCATATCAGACAAAACACAGAAAACAAGACCATACACTCTTAAAAATAAAGGTTCTTTACTGGTATCAATGGTTCCACGAAGAACCTTTCAAATTCAGAAAAGGTTCTTTAAAGTCAAAAAAGGTTCTTTAGATGTTCTTGAATGTTCTTGAAAATGGTTCTTTTAAGAACTGTTCACTTAAAGGTTCTTTGGGAATCTAAAAATGGTTCTTCTATGGCATCACTGCAAAAACACCATTTTGGAACCTTTATTTTCAAGGCTGTACAACAGGGCTAATATCCCTAGTCTCAAAATGGGTTTAACTTTACAGGTAGAGGGCCTTTTTTTGCTCCCAATATATTGCAATATATTTTATATATATACTGCCACTAGAGGGTGGTATATTCACAAAATCTAGATATAGTGGCAGGTGTAATAAGGCAAATTTTGTATGACCCCTTGTATATATTTGGCAAAAGACTTACAGTTCGGTCTTTTGTATATAAATGTGTTACATATATGTATAAAAATGTTTTACATATATGTAAGACATTTATATAAAAGGTGATGGTAAGGTGGATGGTGGGTTTTACAGACTTTTACAGGATGCTTTTTTTCTTCTTCTTTCTTTTTTATATTCCGGTGTTTTATTTTGGCGGTGACTGTTAGTTCTCAGCATGCTTTGCATAGCCTGTGGCTTGATATAGAGAGTAAATATTGAAATTAAGATCTGTTTGATCTGTTTTTGTGTGAAGGGAAACATCTGATAATGTTTAATCAGTTATGTTTGGCATTTGGAAGAGTTTATGTTGAAGCTTCTGTCGTTACCAATGTACACCAGAGCAGAGCTTGTGGTTATAGGTGCCGACAGGGGGTGTTTGGGGGTGAGTGTACGTGTCTCACGGAAAGCGCTTGAGAAATAGTGTCTCTTCCGTGGCTCAGTTTTCTTACAACTCGTTTCTTAAAATCGAGGAAGACATCACTGGTATGAAGCTTCGGCAGTGGAGTTTAGCTTCCACAGAAGCTAAAGCCAGTGGAGTTTCTTTCTTTCTTTCTTTCGTTCTTTCTTTCTTTAGCTGTTTAGCTGTATACAATCACTTAATGGTACAACCTAAGTCAAAGTCAAATACAAAAAGGTCGTAATCAAAATCACAGACTTTTAAGAATCAACTTAAAATAAATCAACACATTTTTCTAAAAATATTATTAATTTGCATGATTTATTCAATCAATCAATCAATTAATCAATCCTTGATTAAGGGGTTTCTTATTTGGTTCCACAGTGTTTACCGATTTTCAGTTTTGTATACTAGGTTAGCTATTTAAACTTTATGTAGCCCAAATTATTTGTTATTTTATATTAGCCTATAGGCATATAGCATGGTGTAAGCTATTTTTATTCGTTTTGTTAATAAAAGTTTTATGATTATTTATAGGCTAATTTTGAATTGCATTTAAGCAATTGACGCCGAATTGCCGCTAATTTAGAAGTGAAAGTAAAATGCGTACGGTGCATTTATGAGCTAGGCCTATTTAAAAGCTTAGGACAGTGAGGAAAACAGGAAAAAATCAAACGAGAAAAAATTGCTTGACGCCAAATCGCCACTAAAAGTCAAAGTAACACAGAACTGTCACCGTTACACCGACAAGCCGCCTCTTTTTTTTTTTTTTTTTTCTTTTTCTTTTTTTCACTATCTCTCCTGATAATTTTTGAGTCAAATCGTTCTCTATGTGCAGTAGAGAAAGTTTTGAGAATCTGTCCTGTGCCATTGAAGATCGGAGCCGGTGTCCTATTATCCTCATAACTGAGAAGGTTTCTGATGTAGCCGAGCAGTTAACTTGCTAAAGCCGGAAAATAACGAAAAGAGAGTCCTCTCTGTCACACGTTGATGGGTTAAATTGAAATTAATTTCGCCTAAAACGTACTTATTCTATCCACTAAAATAATAAGATAATACAAATAAAATGAGAAAATATGAGTTCTTTAATTTTTCATAGCTCAGACAAAATCATGATTGGCTCTCGTCTGGGGAGACCCCACCACCCCTAAACTCCACCTATGCTTTTTTTTTTACAGTGTATATTTGATAAATACCGCCAAATCGATCTTTCACCATTGCACAATACTGATGAGAATTTGTGTTTAGCGACAAGGTGTTCAGCACTTTGTGTTTTTGTAGCTAGCATTTTGTGAGAAAATAAAATTAAAAAGGGCACAAAGTATCTTTCACTCCATTGTAGCCTTCAATAAGTGGTCACCTGGCATTTCGCTTATCTATTATTTATTAATTACATTATAGATAAAAAATAAAAGTTACAAGTTAATTACAGAATGTTCTGTCAGTGGAGAACAAGTTTTGATGTGCTACTTACATCAATGGTACATTCTGCATCACACTCAGGGTCTTGCAGGTTCACGGCCACACCGTCTGGCAGGTCAAAGTCATAGGATGAATCTTCTCTTCGAATCCCAACACACGTTTCACCTAGTGCGGAGATATTCCTCAGATTAATTCAAATCAACCAGCAATAAAACTGGTTTTGGTTAGGCTTCAATGAATCGACAAACCCACCTGCTCAGATTAAGGTACCCTAAGATTTATACGGTAATTTTTCTCTGACAAAATGTAAGTATATTTTGAAATAAGGACATTTTAACACACACAAAAAGTACGTCATATGAGAACTCCGGTCAAAAATGGCTCATCATACAAGCCTGTTTTCCGTTAGCGGCCCTATCACTACATGTCATGAATATAAAAAAGCATTATCGTTGCCAATATAGATAAAATGCAAAGTTTTACCTTCAAGCGACTTTCCCTCCATAAAAGAAAGACACGGGAATAAAACAGCAAACAACAGAGCGGTCTGCATGACGAGCTGTGTATTCATTCACAGTGCGAGGTTGAATGAGGTGACTTAGGGAAGCGTTTGCTGTCCTCTGTTTCCTGTCTTCCTGTTGTATTTCCACAGTGATCTGAAGGAGTTATGAATTAATCGCTAGTTTTAAAATCTTCCTGGTCTACTGACATTTGATAAGACCTTTGCTTTAAACAGTACAATGCTCACGATAACTTTGTTAACTCTACAATACTTAAAAAACTCTTTACCAGCTAAATCACTCTTCGACAGCGATGCCATAGAGCAGAGCTACCGCACAAACGGAAGTTCAAAGACAGTATTTTAAAGATGGTGCGTTTGTTTCTCTGGAAAATAAGGTCAGTACACGGTCGCGGCTTCATGTCATCTAAACTCTTTTTTACAGCTTATGGTATCCAAAATATTTATAATTTTGTAATGAACGAACAGAGGGGTTCTTTTATGTCTGTAGCTAATCTTAGCGTATCAGCTCTGGAAAAGAATCTGAGCGCAACGAAAATATATACAATGCATGCATAAATATTAGGCAAGTTAATATTCTGATCATATTTTATCCAAGCACATTTTACTAATTCTAAACCATATGCATCTTAATAACTACTATTAATTTTGTATAGCTCCTTATATTCAGGTGTGCATAATTATTAAAACAAAACAAAACAAAAAATAATAATAAAAAAAAAAAAAACAAGTGAAGAAGAAAAGACACGCTAACTTCAAAGGATTAAGAATTAATGTGAAGAATTAGGTGTGAAACCATCAGGAACCATTTAGTCTCCAGCACAATTTTAATATTTAATTTACACGGCATTATTAATCTAAAGGGGATGGTGGTTTGGAAGAACAATGGATTCAAGTGCGCATTAAGATGACAGTTTATTTACAATAGGGTAATTCCGTGTCAAATCATACTGATTTCAAAAACTGCCCCGGCTATAAAAAAAATAATTTAAAATAATTTGCTGTTAAGTGAATGGAAACATGCATGTCTTCGTGATCATTTTGTCATACTATTTTGTCATTTTGTGTGTGCATGTGGCTTAGAAGGAACTGGAAAGTACCTTTCACTGTAGTGGGGGAAGGTAACAAAACAGAGAAGACTGGCGCATTTATGGACATCATGGTCAACAAAATATCTTAACAGAACATTCATACTTTTGTCATTCTCTGTGATGCTAGGGAGCTCACGCATAAAGACCTCTGAAATAAAAAAGGGACAATTAAAGAATGGTTTGTTAATTGTTATTTGATACATTAAACAAACAACTAATGTGGTCTAGGACAGAACCAACTGTCTATGTATGCTGAGGTACTGAGTAACTGCTGTTCTTGTGACTTAGTTTGAGCAAAATCAAAGCCAGATGGCTGTGCAGATAATTACACTTTCATTGCATATTGTGCCACAACGTTCTTTGGAATAAAAGAAAATGGTTCTTTAAACATCTTTCACTGACTCTTTAAGTTGTTTTAAATTGTTTAATAACATAGCAGTGAAAATATTTGTTTTTTACTTCTTCCTGGTACCTTTATTTACAGGAGTAAATGGCAATTAGATGATCAAGAATGATAATGATACTGTTACAGAGGCAGGGAGACGAGAGGCGAGCGGATCCAAATGCATGCTTTTATTAAAGGGACGAGACAGATACATGGTCGAAAACAGGCAGGGTCAACACAACAGCAAACAGGGATATCAGGGCTAGGCACAAAGAAGTCCGTGAAACAGGTGTGGGTCGAACAGGGGCGAACGTAATCCGTAAGGGGGCGAGACGAGAGAGAAGACACGAGCAATAGTCCAATGGGCAGGCGGCGAGACAGTCGAGACGTGATGGCCAGGCGAGGGAACTAGGAACAAGGGAGCAAGGAACAAGGGACTAGGAAACGCGAACTATGAATAACGCAACAACAATCCGTGACTAGCATGGGGAAAGACCGGGGCTTTTATGGTGCTGCTGATTGGTCACATGTGTTGACGCAATCAGCGTGATGCATGACGGGAGATGTAGTCCGGGGTGTGGTACAACAGTCAGAGTGTGATAATGGGGTGAGAGTGACATCTGGTGGTGAGCGGACAGCGGGACACCGACCAGATTCGTGACATAGCCCCCCCCCAAGGAGCGGCTTCCAGACGCTCCAACAGCAAAACAGTCCTGGGGAGCGGTGGGAGGGCCAGGAGACTGAGGCAGAACCGGTAGGGAGGAAGCCTTCCAGGGCGGAGCCGGAGGCGCGGGAGCCCCCCAGGGCGGAGCGGGAAGCGCAGGGGCCCTCCAGGGCAGAGCAGGCACCCGCAGCAGGGACTGGGACCTGGGAAGAGCAGGGATAGAGGAGACAAACAGAAGAGCAGGAGGGGCAGGAACCCTCCAGGGCAGAGCAGGAGGCACCGGGACCTTCCAGGGTGGAACCGGAGGCAGAACAGGAGGCGCCGAGGCCCTCCAGGGCTGAGCAGGAACCCGCGTAATGGACTGGGACCTGGGGAGAACTGGGACAGAGGAGGCAGAGAGAATAAGGAGAGAAGCAGAGAGTTTGTGGATGAACGCCGCCTCCCTAGGAGGTTCTACAGCGAATGCTGACACCTCAGGAGGCATTGGCACAGCTTCTCCGACTGGTGAGGCCTCTGGAGCGGACTGGAGACCAGACGGGACCTCTGGAGCAGGCTTGAGACCAGACGGGACCTCTAGAGCAGATTTGAGACCAGACGGGACCTCTGGAGCAGGCTTGAGACCAGACTTGTGATCAGGCGGGGGCTCTGGAGTAGGCTTGTGATCAAACGAGACCTCAGAAGCAGACTCGCAGTTGGGCGAGGCCTCTGGAGCAGATTCGTGGACAAACGAGGCCTCTGGAGCACAGTGAGCAGCCCACACACTCAAAATGGCGATGGCCATTGCAGGCAACACTGTAGATAATGGGATGTCTATTGGCCTTGAGGGTGTGGATGCTGTGGAGTTATGGCTTAGAAATGTGGGTTCTGCGTGGCTTGAGAGTGTGGGCTCTGCGGATTCAGCTGATACATGAGGCTCTTGGTGGTCAGGCGGGACTTGACTTGGCTCTGGGCTGTCCGGCGGGACGTGACTTGACTCTAGGTGGCCAGACGAGACATGACTTGGGTCGTCAGGCGGGACGCGACTGGACTCTGGGCCGTCAGGCGGGACGCGACTGGACCCTGGACAGATAGACGAAACGTGACGGGGCTCTGAAAGGTCAGACGAGACGTGACTTGGTTCTGGAGCAGCAGCAATAACTTCACTTGGCTCATGAAGATCAGCTGTGGTTTGACCTGGTTCGTGGAGATTGGTTGTGGCCTGGTCTGGCCTGTGAAGACCAATAGTAAACTGACTTGACTCTCGGAGATCAGTAGTGACTTGACTTGGCTCGTGAAGATCAGTAGTGACCTGACTCAGGAACCATGGCTGTGACGTTGCTTGACTCAGGAACGACCGCCTTGACGTTACTGGACTTGGAAGCTTGACTGGACTTGGAAGCTTGACTGGACTTGGAAGCTACAGCTGTAGCCTGACTTGGCTCTGGAGCAGCGGCTGAAGCTTGACTTGGTTCTGGAGTAACAGCAGCAATTTGACTTGGCTCATGAGGATCTGCTGTAACCTGGCTTGGCTCATGGAAATTCGCTGTAACGGGACTTGACTCATGAACAACAGCCGTAACATGACTTGACTCGTGGGGAACAGCTGTGACTTGGCCTGTCTCATGGAGAACGACAGCTTTAGTTTGACTTGACTGTGTCTTGGCCTGACTCTGTGTCTTGGCCTGACTCTGTGTCTTGGCCTGACTTGGAAGCCTGACTAGACCCAGGGGTAGCCGCCACGGTGTGAAGGAGCGCCACTTTAGCTGCCCATACCGTCCTTAGGGGTGAGTCCAGCACGTGAGCCATCATGATAGGCCGTGATCTTGAGATGTCAGACGAGACATGGCGAGGCTCTGGGCCGTCAGGGAGGACGTAACTCGACTCAGGGACCACTTCAGGAAGGGCGGCCATGATGGGTGCAGACTCAGGAGCAGAACATGACGTGAACAGACTGTGACTTGATGGAGATGTCCTGAGCAGGCTGTGGTTTGGCTGACGTGGCGTTGGCTTGACTGCCATCTTTGCGACAGGCTCTGGCGTGGCAGCCGTCTTGTGCAGTGGCTCTGGCGTGGCAGCCATCTTGTCAGTGCTTGGTTCAGGAAAGATGGCTGTAACTTGACTTGAGACAGAAGCGACAGCTGTAATTTGACTTGACACAGGAACAACAGTTCTGGCTTGATTTGACACAGGAAACACAGTTTTAACTTGACTTGCCTTGAGAGGAGTTCTGACTTGACGCAGGAAACATAGCTCCAGCTTGACTTGACACAGGAACAGCAGCCGCAATCTTGCTTGACTCTGGGGTGGCAGCTGTGACTTTACTCGACTCAGGAAACACAGCTGCAACTTGACCTGACTTGAAAACTTGACTTGACTCAGGAAACACAGCTGCAACTTGACTTGACTTGGAAACTTGACTTGACTCAGGAAACGCAGCTGCAACTTGACTGGACTCAGAAACTTGACTTGACTCAGGAAACGCAGCTGCAACTTGATATGGCTTGGGTAGGGCAGCTGTGACGTGATGGAGCCCCGCTTTAGCCGCCATCTTGCAAACGGGCTCCACTGTCGCCGCCATCTTGCGAGCGCACATCGGCGCGGCCGCCACCTTGTGCACGGACTCAGCTGACGCCACCATAGCTTGGGCACGCTCCGACACGGCCGCCGTTTCCCGAGCGATCCAGGCGGCAAACGTGCTTGTGGCATCGTGCTCCGGCATGACCGCCAATCTGTGAGTGGGACGCGCGGTCGCCATTACCGCGTTGTCGCTTTCCCTCTCTGCCACCCCCACGGTGCACGGCGAACCCACACACAACAACGCAAAGTTCAAAAATGCCTCCAGTGATGAGCGCGGGCCCTCGCGTCTCAACAGCGTACGGAGGGGCTGGTTCACGCCGTCACAAAAAATCTCGATTATTACACAGTCCGGGAGAGTGGAATGGTTAGAAATTGAAATAAACTCACGGGCATACTGTTCGAGTGTGTGGGATCTCTGTTTGATTCTGCATAGAATTCTGTCTGTGTCCGCATCGGTTGATTGTCCGGGGGTGAAGCTGCTGGATCCTGTAGCGACGGATTGTGGGACACCGGGACGCCGACCAGATTCGTGACAGATACTTGTGTGTTGTTAAAAACGAAACTTTTATTTCCCTCTTGCTGAAGTCTCTGAATGAACAAGAAAATATACATGTGGATGAATGTGGCCAACTGTTACAGAGTTCTATTCTCCTAGCTAGGCTACATTAATATCTTGTATAAAAATGCTATAAACATTTGTGCCTCCTTCACTGCAGGCTAATGCTATTCATTGATGCTTAATTTCCAGGAACGCAGCTGGTGATTTACTGGAGAGTGCATTTAGTTGGGAAGAAATTCATATTCATATATATGCATTTCTTCCCAACTGTGGACTACTGTGCTGTTTGGATGAAGAAAACCATGGACTGTACTTGTCAAAAAATGGACACTAGCTTGGTAAGACAGTTTTATTGAACATTATTTGACTTATTAGTGTATTCAAGTAAAAAAATAAAGGTGCTTCACTGTGCCATAGAAGAACCTTTTTTGTCTAAATGGTTCCATAAAGAAACTTTAACTTCTGAAGAACCTTTCTGTTTTACAAAAGGTTCTTTGTAGCGAAAGAAGGTTCTATAAAAAGGTAAGAAAGAGATGGTTCTTTATAGAAATTTTGACTGAATGGTACTTTGTGGAAACAAAAAAAAAAAGGTTCTATGGCATCGCTATGAAGAATCTTTTAAAGCACCTTTATTTTTAAGGGTGTATTCAACATCCTGCTACATCTCTATGTTCTTAACAGTTCAGTGCATACATCAATATATCTACTTAACTGAAAGCTTAAGAAGTATTAACTAAATGCATGACATAAGTTGAGAAAACTCAAAGACAACTAGCTTTAAGACTTTTGAATAAAATTTTATTTATTTAATTCTTAATTTTTATTTTTATTTTTATGGATTTTTATGTATGTATTTTTTTAACATCAGATGCTTGAATACACTCAAGACTAGACTGTCCTTGTTTTATGTTTGATTATGTATAGTCATGTTATGCTGACCTAAGCAGATCAGAGAATATTATTCATTAAAAAAAGGACCAAAGTGTTAATATGCTAAAGGATATGATGAGAATAAAAAGGCAAAATTTCAGTTTCATTTATGTACCACATGTTCAGGGGAATTATGCCTATAAAGACAAGTGTTGTTTTTAGCCCATGATTTTAACACCCTCAGGACATTGTGGCTATGACACATACAAAGATCTTTTCACTAAGTAAAACCACTTCTAAAATACCACCGTCTTTCTTTCAGCTTTGTGAAGCCGTTTATCAAATTTAATCACAAAATCAACAAAGCCTCGACAAAAACGACAAAATCTCTTTATAAATGTTGTATTAGCTTCACACTATAGTTTTGTTTCATAACAACATGATGGGAATTGAGTTTCCACTGGTAACATCTTTGCCTGTAGGAAGTAGAAAATAGCAAGTGGTGCCTATTAAGTAATTGGCAGACAGTCCTGCAGCAAGGTTATTACAGTGCATCACGTGGCCAAATGATTCACATCCTGTTCTGAAGTGAGGTGATCTTACTTGCATCTGATTGGCTGCATCTGTACCAGCAGATGACAATGTTTAATTCTGATTTTGAGGACTTACAGCTCTGAACTGAACTGAACTCAGTTGAGCTGGAATCACATGTACTTCAGGAATTCCCAGGACGGTCTATTGTGATGTTTGTCTGTATTAATATAGTGATAAATATGAGGTGTGAGAGAATACCTGCTTTTTAGTACTGAAGGTATTTGTGTAAAAAGGTAATGGTGTAAATATCTGTGACATTCCTAGCATAAACGATACATAAAGCATGCATGTGGGTTCATGAATATTACTACACCACTAAAACTGCAAGAAACAAAGTCAACTTTTACAGTAAGTTGATCTTTTGTTGCCGCTGACAACGTGTAAACATGACTGTTTCCCAGCAGCCTGTTCAGCTAGAACAGCTAGCCAATGAAACTGGAACTGGTTCTTTTAACCAGCTCTGGTACATTTAAAGGTACAGTAAATTTCAGGCCATAAGCGGTCTCATTTTTAATAAATGTTGCAAAAATTCTAACTCTGAACCTAAACTTCTAAACCTCTAAACCTAATGCATTAACGTACATGCCGAGTGATATTTTTTGCGATGTAGATGTAATTCAGTTTGATTGAAATTTTGGGATCACATTTAGTGTACAGATATGACTACCTGATTGACATTGAGTTTTGTGTTGACGGTGATGAATGAGTTCGAGACCCCAAAGACCACTTCAATCGCAGACAGACCCACCATGTGTGAAAGCACAGTGTCGATCACAAAATGAGTTACACACTTGAAATGTTAAGGGTTAGTGAGTTATGAGTAAACACTCTCACAGTGCAGCTCTCGTGTTCTCAGCTGTGACTTTGTTAAATTGTCTGAGGTGTAGGAAAATAAATCAGGTACACCCTCATATGGTCTTATAGTATTTTATTATCAGAATTCCCCAAGAGATTTTGCACCTAGGCAAAGGGGGTGCTTAAAAGTTCTTAAAAGAAATAAGCCATTACAAAGAGAAAAGTGATGCTGTGCAGTACAATAGCCCACAAAGGATAGTGCATTAATATAAATCACTGGCTACAGTACAGGGAGCAAAGAACGTTTTTGGCAGATGGATTAGCACATAGGGACCATTGTGATTCAACCCCACGCTCCTTTCGTGGAGATCATGTAGGTAATTTTGTATAACCAGACCTAAAACATTGACCGGTGCTGAGTGGATTTCACTATCAATGTATTAGATGTGTTTACTCACTGGCACAGCCTTTCATTTCATTTTGCTTCCACAGCAGCAGTTTACAAGAAATACTTGCCCTGGTCATAGAGTTGCTTTTATGTTCACACACATTTATGCCCACTATAGTGCCTTGAAATCCATCAGGTTTTTTCCCACAGACTGACTGGACCAGTGATTAATATATCAATAATACAAATAATATTGTTAAATGTACATTATACTGTAAGTTAAAGGGGTCGTTTATGCTCTTTTACAAAGTCTTGATTTTGTTTTGGGGGTGTACTAGAACATGCTCTCGTGCTTGGTGGTTTGAAAAATCACATTATTTTTCACATAATTTACATTATTACAATAGCTTTCTCCCCAGCCTGGCACAAATGGCTTGATTAGTTCCTGGTTTAATGAAGCCCCGCCTTCCGAAAAAAAAGAAATTTGTTATGATTTTGTGTTATGAGCTGTCCCACTGTGTTGCGACTGTCGAACAATACGTGCGTTCATGCCATATCGGAATTCTCGTAATTATGAGAATCTAATTTGTAAAAAGCATTCATGTCCTCGTAGAACTCGTAATTACAACTTGTGAGCTGGGAGGCTTCTGAGAGCTACGACTTGTACCACCTGACCAACGTAGGCTCAGTTTAGGCGTTGATAGTGTTGCCATAGAAAAGCATAATTCCGAGTCTAAGGACGTGAACAGCACCAAGTAGAACGTCGAATGTTGTCACGGTAATTGCGATATGGCATGAACACAGCATTAGACGGTGTTTCAGTACTGCCACGTCCCGTCAAAGCAGTTAGCGCAAGCTAGATTATTAGTAAATCTTATTTATTTTAATCTTACTCGTTTTAAATATGGATATATTTTTCTTACAAAAACTCATCGATTTGCTAAAGGAGGCCTTTATTCCAAATTCCCCACCTCGTCCCTACCAACTCTCCCTCCCTCCGCACGTCCTGATTTTGCTGAGTTAGATGTGTTCCTGGGTCAACATGTTTTGTTGACCCTGGGACAACATTTTAATCCAAAAATTTAATCTTGACCACATCCCTACACCTAAACCTAACCTTAACCACGAGTAATCCCTAAATCAGAGGAAATGATAGATGAGTAACACTGATGTACAAGCACCAAACACTGATTGTAAGCCTAAACTTCACAAAAACTATAAACTGTTTTTTCAAATCTGATTGGTTAATCACCATGTTGTTCCAGGGTCAACAAAGATGTTGATCCAGGAACATGTCGTACTTGGTAAAATCAGGTTCTGCCCCTCCCTCCAACCATTGGATTTTCCGTAACTTGGAACTTTGTAGATCTTTATGCCCAAACATACACACGCTGACTAGAATTCAAAAAGTGAAAAAGCATAATAGGACCCCTTTAAATATATCCTTTAAATATATTCCAATATAATTCTGTTATACTTATACTTGCATATACATACATAATGTGTCTGTTTGCATAACAGGCACAAAATTCATTTTTATGAATACTATATTTTTTTAATATATTTTTCATTCGTGCTCATCATAGGAGGACATGCAGTATTTATGTATATATATTTAGTATTTTTATATTATATAGATATTAGTTCTAGCACAAAAAAAAAAAAAAAAAACTCAATAATATCATTATTTCATCATCTAACTTCATTTAGTTTTTCCATTTCATTTTTTAATTTAAACAAAGAAACAAAAAAAAAACCCTACAAGCTATGAAGCCCTCACATGCTAAATATAGCTAGCACAAATAGAATAATAGAGCTAATGCTATTTAACAGGGCCATAACCACCACAGACATTGAGGGGGACAAGTGCCTCTTCAGAAATGGCCAAATTTCATTGTTCGGAATTGAAAATATAGGCTATAATTTCTGTGATGTATGTACACGCTTATGCAGATGCATATTTATTCCCTTAAATCCCTTTAACTAAAAATTAGTTTGCCCATCCCCTCTTTAATGTACAAGACATGGTTATGACCTTGCAATATAAAAGATAAGAGTAATTTAAAGATAAGAGCTCCTAATAAATTTCTGAAATGAATGCCCGTGTGCAATGATGCAGCTTCTTCTGCTGTAAAATAAAAAGGAAAGCATTTTATAGCTGTGGTCACCACTGTCTGTACTATAAACGACTGCCTAATCTAATGTAATATGTTTTAAAAGATAAGATCAAAGATTATGATTTGAACTACTCCACATAATAACAGCACTATTTTACAAAATAGCAATTATTCATACCACAATCAAAAAAATCTCTTTAGCAGGATCTTGATCATATCCTGACCTATAAGCACAGAATCATCCATGGTTACAAAAATATTAAAAGACAAATATTATACAGAGCCGTGTGTTTAGCTTGTTCATGCCAGTGCTTAATAAAAACAGTGTATATGAATAAATCTTTACCTTGATTTTTTTCTTGTAACACACAATGGCAATAATCACACAGACCAACAGAATCACGAATGCACTCACTCCAATCACACCAACAATCAAGTCAGGAAAACCCACTGGAAAAAACAAAACAACAAACATAACACAACTGAGATGTGTGAGAAAATAAAAGCACTTTGAAATAAATTGCATCACTGTACGCTATGTAATCATGACAGTTTGTCTACCTCAAAATGAAAATTCTCTATTTTTAATTCTCATGAAGCACCTTTATTTTTAAGAGTGTACAGCATAAGCAGTTGGCCTTACCTTCAGGAAGTGTAGTCGGAGAAGTCATATCGCCTGCAAAACATGTATTTCGCTTTATTACAAATAGTAGGGCAATAAAATTCTTTTATTTTTAGTCACTTGACATTACTATGTGCTAACATTGGTGTACCGAAGATTTTTTTACAAGATACGTAGGCATGTTTAGAAAGATTATGTCGGCAGTTAGTAATGTAAGTCAGTTACTTACAAGAGCACTGTTCCTTTTTGTTGATCTGCAAAATAAATAAAAGCTCTATTATGAAAGCTTACAAGCACAAAGCAATGTTAGTTATGTTATGCTATTGAATTAATTTGATGGCCATAAAATCTAAAACACAAATAGTATTACACTTACACTGGCAGAGGGGCAGATAAGCAGGTATTCAAGCTTTTCATGGCAGGTCAGTACGATGGCAGCGTTTGCTCTTGCCATTACCAGAGGGGGCATAACCTTTATGTTTCCATCAGCATCAGAAATCCCTATCACAGTTCCCTAAACAGGAGAGGGAGAGAAAAGGAATAAAGGATGGTTATTTTTTCACTGAAATAAATGTACAGAGAGTAAAGAGTAAAGTAACTGTTACCAAAAAAAGTACCGTACCATACCATTGGTACAAAACGCAGTCAGTGTTTTGGTAAAAAAGACAGTCGGTGTCTTCTATACAATGTTGGAAAATACAGCTATTTGTGTTTGTTTTAAAGTGTAATTTAGATGAAGACCAGATCACATTTTATGAGTAATCACTGCAGAAATACAGAAGTTTTCACAATATTTTTTCTTGTTACTGTATATTTTCTTAATATGTAAAATTATTTACATTGATGACCCATTGGGTCTTGTAGTCTTTGACATCATTATTAAGGGCATCTGACATGTTGAAGTAGAACTGGCCATCAGGCTGTCTCTTCCCTGTGCACTGCAGGACAGGTGCTGCTGCTGACAGTACGATGCATGACAGAATGGTCACAGCTGAAAGAGACAAGCATCAAAACAATTAGTATACTAGGTTCATTTCAACAGTTACAAAAATCAACATGACTTTCCATGTTTTCTGATTGTATACTGTTTCGATATCCATTTTTTAAACTTTTGCATCTTTGAGAACAGCCAAACCCACCTGTCACAGGACAGATCATAGTCTAAATCACAGGGGTTTTTAAACTTTTTTTTGTTTGTTATGTCAAGCCCCCCCAAATGTCATGGATCCCCCTGCGAAGACCCTACTTTTTACGATATATTTTAAGCATCATACATTGTGAAAGAAAATGGCGCTACTGAAAAATAAAATAAATTAAAAATAATAATAATAATAATAATAATAATAATAATAATAATAATAATAATAAAATAGATAATTTATGCTATCATTGTATTAAAACCTAAGGAAACATTTAATACTTAATTATGCAGTATCTGGAAAATATTATTAAAGGAATTCAAGTCATTTAGTTTTCACAACAAAAGCTTTTTTGTTAACACACTTTCTCTGCAATTTCCGTTTAAAACCTCCTTGTCTAAAGAGACCAATTTCTAAGTTTTGACATGTACAGGATAAACAGACACATTTTGTATTATCAGGAGATGACTAAGGCTAAGTGCTCAATTATAGGTCAAGTGTTTCACTATAGATCTTTCATAAAGAGCAACACTTTGTCAGCCACGGCTTATCCTGCTAATCACAGTTACATACGCTTTAATACGAGATAAGGAAAGATTTAGACAATCATATCCAGCCATGACTAATATTTATTTTCCGCTCAAACCACACTTGCTTTGATTTTCCTTTTATAATCATTCAGTCATTCATATTAAAGCAAAATAAATATTAGTCATGGCTGGGTATTACTTGTATTAAAGGGTGTGTAAATACGATTACCATAATAAGCAGTGGTTGAGAAAGTGCTGCTATTTATAAAAGATTTATGACGGTGGTGTAAACCACTGACTGTGGCTGTAATTTACATCTTAGCTTTAAAATGAAAATTGTGGAAACAAAAAAGCTTTTGTTGTAGAAACTAAATGATTTGAATTTTATTAATATTTCCAGATACTGCAAAATTTATCAAAACTTAATTTTTGATTAGTAATATGCATTGCTGAGACATTCATTTGGACAACTTTAAAGGCGATTTTCTCAATTTTTTTTTTTTTTTTTTTTTTTCCTTTTTTTGTACCCTCAGATTCCAGATTTTCAAATAGTTATATCTTGGCCAAATATTGTCCTATCCTAACTAAGCTATCCTAACTAAGCTTATTCCTAGCTTATTTGTTATGACTGGTTTTGTGGTCCAGGGTCACATATATAGACTAATCTGTCAAATACAAAAGTCTAAAAGGCTATACTAGAGAAATAAAAAGTAAGCAGTATACAAAACTGACTGCACTTTTAAATTAAGAAATGGATAAAGAAAAAGCTATTGCAATTTCAGAACATGTTAAATTCCTACATGGCTTCTGTGTTCCACCACATATTCTATACATTGTACACATTAAGGGAAAACAGAGAACCTTATGCTTCTGGAAGTGATTTTTGTGAATCAGAGAAAGTGTTATGTTGTCATTCAGAAAAAAAAAAAAAAAAAAATGTGTGTGCGCATGTGTGCACCTGGTATTTATCATGTTATGGGGACCAAATGGGGACATTTGTGAGGTCCCCATGAGGAAACAGGCTTATGAATCATGCAGAATGAGTTTTTTTGAGAAAGTGAAAGTGTGCACAGTCTCCTGTGAAGGCTAGGTTTAGGTGTAGGGTAGGTGTAGGGTAATAGAAAATGCGGTTTGTACAGTATAAAACCATTACGTCTATGGAATGTCCCCATAAAACATGGAAACACAACATGTGTGTGTGTGTGTATACATTTACTTACCCTGCTAACATTTTTCACTTTTGTCTGCCACCATGAAAGAATGATTAAGCAGTGCATTTTGAATGCAGATCCAAGTATAGGGTACAACAGTGAGGGCTTCTTAGTTATGAAAAGATTAGTATTTCAGTAGGCATTCTAATCAATTTATCTGATCTTTTTACGTATGTTTTTTCTACTCTATTTGTAAGTTTAGAGCACACATCTACCTTTAAAATTATGCCATTTATTTATTTTTAGAAGTAACATTTGCAAACAGAATCATCCAGAGCTGTTTAAAGATGTCTCTGTTGTGTTGCATCCTGTTGTAAGTCATGTCAATTATCGAAAAAAAAAAGGTAATGTTTCCTTTCTGTCTCTAAAATGGCTGTGAAGATTCTAAAATGGATGTCCTCTACCGTGTGTTGCATCAGACTGTGGTCTTCAGTGGGTGTGACTTTAAAAGGTGGAAGAGTGATTTTTGTGTATAGCTTCAGACAATAAAGGAAACCACATAATAGTATATAAAGTGGCTTTAAATCAGAACAACAATATTGACTTCTGTTACTTAATGTGTGGTGCTGCTTGTATTACTTTTTACTGTTATTAAGTTAATTATTATGATGTCATGTCATATGTATAACTAGGACCGTGTAAAATAACATATTATATTTAACCCACAGAGGCGGTATAAACATATTTACAAAAAAATTAGTCATGAGAAACAATACTGTTTTGCATGAAAACTTCTGAGGTCAAGTGTGAGGAGATTATATACCAAGTATAATAACTTTTCCTCATACAGCACATTTGGTCTCCTTCATTGCCTGAAGCTAATAATCAAAAGACACTCTTCCACCAATTAAAGCTACACCCAGGGGCGTCGCTAGGGCTAATCATTAGGGGCTCGAGCCCCGAAAGATTTTTCTCTAGCCCCGAATGTTTTTGTATCGCCCTATGATTTCCGAGAAATTCACGGAATGTGTCAAAGTTTGAATGAATTAATCAAAAGCCGGTCATTACACTTCAATCAAATCGCGATATGGACTAATATCTGTAAATATTAAGCCGCAAAATACCATTTAAATATGAATCCTGCATGTTCTGCATATCTCTTTATGAACGAATGTTGCAGACGCACACGCGGTTTCCTTTACTACACACACTGAAGCGCGCGGGACGCTCCCGGTGATTTCCGCGTCTGCCATAAAAATAAATAAATAAATAAATAAATAAATAAAAATTCTCCAGAACTGCTCTGTGAGTACTTTGTGAGCATTTCATTGTTTCATTTGATTAAAACCAAGGTGATATACTCACAGAATTTAAAGGTATTCACGGCAACCTATCAAAATAAAATTTTGGGTTTAGCTTGCCTTGTAGACATTGTGCCAGAAATATTTCACTATCATTCAGTAGAATGTACACATACTATACTACTAGTAGTACTACTAGTACTACTGTTGAACTTTGCTAAACAATATTTCTTCCATCTTTTAAAGTTTAATACATCCTTTATTTGCCAAAAATAAAAATTAATTTTCATGAATTAAAAGATAAATATATATTTAATGCCTTTATTTGATAACCAGAAAAATTTAAAGACACAACACAGAATTTCATAAGGCTGCTGAAGAAATAAATAAAAAGTGTTTTATGTATTCAAATAAGCAGACATGCTAAAACAAATTAGGTAACAGTAAAACAAGGTGAGAAAAACATTTCATAGGGCCCCAAACATAACTTAACTTTTGATAAATTGACAGTAAATGTTATAAGTTTCATTGTTTAAATTAATTAGACTTTTTTTTTTATTTATTTATTTTTTTAATTAATAATAAAATTTAATTTAATCATTAAAAAGGAGTCCAAAAACGAATTTGGATCCAGGTTCACCCACCTGTGTCTAACAAAATCATACGTAAGTATGATGTGAGCTCCCATCCACCACCACTAGCCCCTGATGTTTTGGCATTAGCCCCGAATGTTTTCAAGTCCTAGAAACGCCCCTGGCTGCACCCACTCAAGACCACAGTTTGATGCAACACATAATAGAGGACATCCATTTTAGAATCTTCACAGCCATTTTAGAGAGAGAAAGGAAACGCCTTGTTTTTTTAAACAACTCTGGATGATTCTGTTTGCAAATTTAACTACTAACAAAGGAAAAATAGATTGCATAATTTTAAAGGTAGACATGTGTGCTCTAAATTAAAAAAAAATGTAGCAGAGAAAACAGTAAGAAAAGATAAGATAAACTGGTAAGAATGTCTACTGACATATTTTTTTTTTTCATAATCACTATTGTACCCTTTATTGGCATCTGCACTCAAAATACACTACTTAATCATTCTTTGGTGGTGGTAGAGAACAGTGAAAAATGTTAGCTGGGTAGGTAAATGGGGATTTTCATACATTTTTTTTTTTTTTTTTTTTTTTCCTGAATTACAGCATAACACTTTCTCTAATTCACAAAAGTCACTTTCAGAAGCAAGGAACTGTTTGGAACACAGAATCCATGTAGGATTTTAATGTGTTCAGGAATAGCAATAGTTTTTTCTTTATCCGGTTCCTAATTTAAAAGTGCAGTCAGTTTTGTATAATACTGCTTACTTTTTTTTCTCTAGTAAAAAGTCTTTTAGACTACTGTATATGACAAATTAGTCTGAAGAACTGCATTCTTTCAATAAATGTGACCCTGGACCACAAAACCAGTCATAAGATAAGCTTTCCATTGGTGTATGGTTAGTTAGGATAGGACAATATTTGGCCAAGATACAACTATTTGCACATTTGGAATCTGAGGGTGCACAAAAAAAAAAAAAAAAAAGGAGAAAACATTTTTTTAAAGTTGTCCAAATTTAGTTCTTAGCAATGCATATTACTAATAAAAAAAAAAAAATAAGTTGTGATATATATTTACAGTAGGAAATTTAGAAAGTGGAACATGATCTTTACTTAATATCCTAATCATTTTGGCATAAAAGAAAAATAGATTATTTTGACCCATACAATGTATTTTTGGCTACTGCTACAAATATACCCGTGCTACTTAAGACTGGTTTTGTGGTCCAGGGTCACAAATGTGTTGAGATTAATGGTTTCTATGTCACGAGGAAAATTAAAGGTTTAATTATTATATTATATTAAGACTGAATCAAACATTGAATACAACACAAAACTTAACTTTAAAGAAAAAAGTGAAATTTTATCATAACATGTTAGGAAATAAAGGCTTAATGCTGTCCAAATCAATTAAACCTCAGTGGACCGTTTCCACCTTAGAGTAAAGTAAAAAAGATACTGTTGTAAAGTGTGACTAAAATGTATCTCACAGTGTGACTTTAGGTTTCTATCTCAATCATCAATTGATTTCACATCGTCGATTGATTTCACCATCTACGATCCAACCACAGCAGATCAAACCATTCCGCCAACCTTGTTATTTTGTAGTTCAAGCAGAACTGCAAATGGAAATGAATACATAGGCATGTAAAACAAATTAATCAAAGAACTTACTGATAAAAGCTGCGGTCCTTCTCTTGAAGGCTGTTTGCCACCGGCTTCATTTCTGCTTTAACTTCCTGGATTTAACAGCGCCTCTGGTGCCTCCCTCCGTTCTGCACGCTTCCGCGTATTCTTTGAGTCCCGTCTGTCAAAACTGGGGTAGGCACTGGGTGTAATTTATGTATGTATGTCTAGATCACTCATAGTATAATCCACAGGGATATATTCCGTACAGAAGTTACATGCACTTTTGTTCTCTGAAAAACAGAAAGCAGAAAAACACATTAAAGTTTTCAATTTCACAAGAGGAGAAAATCCTACTGTCATCATTCTAAATTTGTAATTAAACAAATAATCCATTCCGGCTTTTCTCAGTAATATGAAGACAAGACCTAGCTGTTGTGGTGGGGGTAAGCAGGGGGTGTTTTTAAAAATTACAGAAAATAATAATAAAAAAAAATAAATAAAAAAAATGTTTGCCACAATGCAAATGCATTTGCTGACCAGTCACCAGTCAATGTTAAAGTAGAATTCCAAGCTACTGCAGTGTTCCAAGTAGCACTAGATTCTAGTTCAGGGATCTGTGCCTCCTTTTCAGTTAAGTAGGAACATCAGAATATCACATACAGGTGCTGGTCATATAATTAGAATATCTTCAAAAAGTTGATTTATTTCACTAATTCCATTCAAGAAGTGAATTTTATTTCAAATAAAAACATCAAATGTGCAGTGTCATTCAGGGAATTCTTACCTTTTTATCTATTTTTAAAAGCTTTTTGTATTAATCGAAATGTCCCCCTTAATAAGGTTTAAAAACATGACATACATTTTATCTTTAAATTAGATTTTGTTTTTTTCCGTTTACACCACCTATTTTGTCATGTCCCTCATGGCCTTCTATGAAAGTTTACTTGGGATATGAATAATAAAATTAGAAAAAGGTCCATATTTTTTGCCATTCTCATAAATATCTGTGCTTTTTTGCTGGTAATGTTTTTTTTTTTCTAAGTAAATTCATGATTATTCATTAAAATAATATTATTTAGTTCCGTATCTCAGTAACCTCTCAACCCCGTTACACAAATCATTCTCCCCCCATAAAAATAATGAACTGATCCTTATGTGACATCATTAACAGGAAGTGACATCATATCTGAAGTCTTCTCTCTTCTGAACAACATTGTAAGCATATCTTAAAATAATGACCAATAATAATAGGGATTTGATGCCTGAGATGGGAAAATATGATTTTCTGGAAGTAAAATGTGTCATTAATGTTGTGGGGTGTTCAGAAAACTAATACATTTTGATAAAAAATCTAAAAATGTGTAAGTCCAAATCGTACCAGTTTCGTGGAATGACTCAAATGTAAAAAATTTTACACTATAAATCTTTTTTTTTGTTTGTTTTTCACTATGCATAGCGACTAAATTTTAATTTGAGCTCATCTTGTGGTTTTAGAGGAGTGGGAGTTTACTGTGATCAACAGCCACATGTTGGCTTGACTGTATCCTGTAAAAAGGAGTAAGATATTTGAAATGGGTTTCTTTTATAACTCTAGTTCCCCGAAGTCAGAAAATAATCAATAATTCTCTCTATTAACCATTGACTATGACCTTTGCCACTATAATCTTCTAATTTTCTGCTTAATAGTTCGTACAGCAGTTGTTAAGTTTAGCTATGAGGTAGGGTTAAGGCATGTAGAAAATAGTCATATCAACACATTTAAGAATAAAGGATTATTTTATAAGTACTAGTAAACAGCCAATATGCTAGTAATGTCCAAACTGATAAGCAACTAGTTAACAGTAAGAATTGGTCCCTAAAATAAAGTGTTACCCAAAGCCCAAAGTAGATGTACAATGTAAGTTCTCAGTCACTTACAAAACTTAGTTTGATGTGCTGCACTTAGCTGCTTTGTTTAGCTTTTTTTTTTTTGATGATGAATTGTTAATGATTGTTTGTGGTTGAAATCGAATCAATGTTTATTCTGACCCTGCAACGCAACTACTACGTTCAAGGCCCAGAAAGGTAGTAAGGATATTGATAAAATAGTAATTAATGACAGAATTTTCATTTTGAGTGAATTATCCCTTTAAATCAACAACACTGAAAATGTTACCATAAATACAGTCCTTAAAATTTTAGTGATCTGGCTCTGAAAAGCTATCTTGTCTGCCAGACTGTAATGAACAGGACTCGTAGGAAGCGTGTAAGATCCAATTGCGAGCTTTATTAACAGATTAACATGATGATCAACTGTGGCTTGGCCTGGCTCAGGAACAACAGCAGCAACTTGACTTGGCTCATGAAGAACAACCGTGGCTTGGCTTGGCTCATGGATGACAGCAGCAACTTGACTTGGCTCATGGAGATCAACTGTGGTGTGGCTTGGTTCAGGGAAGACAGCAGCAATTTGACTTGACTCGTGAAGATCTGCTGTAGCTTGGCTTGGTTCATGGAAATTAGCTGTGGTTGGACATAACAGACAACCCAGCTGTAACTTGGCTTGACTCGTGGAGAACAACAGCTGTGACTTGGCTTGACTCGTGGAGAACAACAGCTGTGACTTGGCTTGACTCGTGGAGAACAACAGCTGTGACTTGGCTTGACTCGTGGAGAACAACAGCTGTGACTTGGCTTGACCGGATTTGGAGGCTTGACACGACCCTGGAACTCGACTGGACTTGGAAGCTACAGCTGTAACTTGACTTGACACAGGAACGACGACCGTAGCTTGACTTGGAAACTTGACTTGACTCGGGAAATGCAGCTGTAAATTGACTTGACTCAGGAAACACAGCTGCAACTTGACTTGGAAAATTGAATTGACTCAGGAAACGCAGCTGTAGGTTGACTTGACTCTGAAGATACACCTGCAGCTTGACTTGGCTCTGCGGCTTGACTTGGCTCTGCAGCTTGACTTGAATCAGGGGTAGCTGCCGTGACGTGAGGGAGAGCCGTTTTAACTGCCCATACCGCCATTAGGGGTGAGTCCAGCACGTGGGCCATCATGAAGCGTGGCTTGGAGACAGCGACCATCTTGTGCAGTGGCTCTGGGATGGCGGCCATCTTGTGAACTGGCTTGGGGGTGGCGGCCATTTTGAGGACTGGCTCAGGGACGGCAGCCATCTTGTGGACTGGTTCTGGGACGGCAGCCATCTTGTGGACTGGCTCTGGGACGGCAGCCATCTTGTGGACTGGCTCTGGGACGGCAGCCATCTTGTGGACTGGCTCTGGGACGGCAGCCATCTTGTGGACTGGCTCTGGGACGGCAGCCATCTTGTGGACTGGCTCTGGGATGGCAGCCATCTTGTGGACTGGCTCTGGGATGGCAGCCATCTTGTGGACTGGCTCTGGGATGGCAGCCATCTTGTGGACTGGTTGTGGGAGGGCGGCCATGACAGGTGCAGACTCTGGACGGGCGGCAGGCATGGCGTGAGCAGGCCCTGGAGCAGCAGGCATGGCGTGAGCAGGCATGGCGTGAGCAGACTGTGGCTTGGCAGACGTGACTTGAGCGGGCTTTGGCTTTGCAGGCTTGGCATGAGAGGTTTCTGATGCAACTTGAATAATCCCAGACATGACTTGAGCAGGTCTTGGCTTGGCAGGCTTGGCATGAGAGAGCTGTGGCTTGGTGGATGTGACGTGAACAGGCTGTAGCTTGGTGATTACTGGAGGATCACGGGGTCCCTCATCCATGATCCCCACAGTAAATGACGATCCCGCAAGCAACAAAGCACAGTCAGTATATTGTTCCAGTGGCCAGTGAATTTTACCTCCAGGCAGGCCACAACGAATGGGGTCATTAAGTCCCACTCTAAAAATGTCCTTGAGCACCACATCATTAAAAGCCACAAGGTGACACGGTCCACAAAACTCCACAACATAATCTTCAATACAACGGTTACCTTGGCGGAGGCTGAAGAGGCGTGATACCGGGTCCACGATGATCTGTGTTTGGAAGCCGCTGGATCTTTGGGTGGCGAAGTATTCTGTAATGAGCAGGACTCGTAGGAAGCGTGTAAGATCCAATTGCGAGCTTTATTAACAGATCGTAGTCAAGACAGGCAGGGTCGATAACCAAACAAACAGTAATATCCAGGGCAAGGCGAGAGCGTAAATCCAATAAACAGGCAGAGTCCAAAACCAGAGAGAGCAGTCCGAAAAGTAACAAACAAGGAAATGAAACCAGACAGAACTATGGCAATGAACAAGGCAAAACTGTGCCAAAAACAGACAAAACTATGACAAGAAACCAAATCGTGATAATCAAAAAACAGGGCAATGAAAACAGAAAAACGCTTGGTAGAGTCCGCATGAGCAAAACAATACTTTGCGAGGGCCTGTTTGTAAATGGCCTCCTTTTAAGGCCACCAAACAGGAAGTTACCAACGAAGCAGCAGAGGGAGCAGCAACAGTCAGTCAGTGGGTGAGGGCTCCCTCTGCTGGCGTGGCATTACACAGACATTTCTTGACCAGGGTTCTGGCTGGGATTCCCTCCATGGGAGTGTCCCTCCTATTTCCAGAACAAAGGGAATCCAGTGTGTGTGTGTGTGTGTGTGCGCGCTATGATTTCATATTGCTGTCTGCTGAAGAGGGAAATTCCTTACTTTCATATGGAGCTGGTCCTCGCCTTTGCAGCTATCCCCAACAATTTCCACTGCTCAGGGAAAGATTTACACAAGAGTGTTTTTTGCCCATCCACCCAGAGTATATGTGAGACCAGGCACGTATGTTGGATGAGAAGGCTCGCAATCTCCATTCCATTTGATCCCAAAGGTATTCAGTGAGGTCAGGGCTCTGTGCAGGCCTGTGAAGAACTCATCCAAATTGTTGACTGGGCCCGGGCAACAATCATGTTGGGATAGAAAAGTTCCTCACAAAGTTAGTAGCATAGCATTGCCTAAAAAAAAGTTGGCACAGTGCAGTCAGGCCGGTAATGCTCTCCTGGTATCTCCTGGACAGACTCGTCCATCAGGCTGCCAAACATGTGTAATTTGTCACCACACAGAACACACTTCCCCTGCTCAAGAGTACAGGGGCAGCGTGTCACACCCCTGTGGACTGTTTTCTTTGGTTTTCCCCTATGTTGTTCCCCTATGTTTGGTTTCCCCTTATTTGGTCTTTCCTGTTCTGTCTTCAATTATTACGTCATTGTTTAATCATTCACACCTGTCTCTCTCTGATTAGTCTGAGCATATAAGTTTGGTTCTGTTCCCCGTGTCTTTGTCGGTTTGTAAAGTCTTTTTTGTTGTGTATGCGTGTGGATTCCCTGTTGTTCCTGTTCTAAGTGTGGATTATTTAAATAAATATATGTTCCTGATCTCCTCGTTCCTACTCCTCATTCCCCACAAACGACGCCGTGACAGAAGAACCGACCACCAACAAAATGTTCTGGGCTGAGGAATTCCTAATGAATATCCAACAGGCGGAGAGGCCCTTGGAGCAGTACGTGGAGGAATTCCTGAGCGTTTTTCACCTGGTGAGTTGGAGCGACGCTATGATCAACGCGTGTTTTCAGATAGGGCTAAACGATGACAAATTGTTCTGTTCTATAACTCCTGACAATTGCCGCAAACTGGTTGCAGAATTTATCAACTATGTCCTTGCTCTTTGTCATTCCAATTTCTATGTCAACGTGGAAGATTCTAATCTTCCCCCCCATCTGTTAACACGCGGCCGCTCCAGCTCACCACCAGCCAGCGTCCTCCACGTGCTGTTCCAACGAGCTCACTCCCTCTGGTGCTCCCTCACTCACCCCAGTTCTCCAGAGCTCTTCCCTCATCCTCAGCCCAGAACCCGCGGTCCGCTCCCGGACTCGGGCCGCAGGCTGCTCACAGACTCCGGCCGTGGCCAGCTCTCGGACTCCATCTACAGCCCCGTGCTCTGGATTGACGGAGGAAAATATGGCAAGCCACATTAATCATAAGGACATTATGGACTCATGTGGATTGCGTTTACCTTCATCTCCGCTGGTCCCGTCCAGCTCTTCCAAGTCTCCACTGGTCCTGTCCATTCCTCCCGAGCGCCCTCCAGAGCCTGAGCGTCCTCCCGAGCGCCCTCCAGAGCCTGAGCGTCCTCCCGAGCGCCCTCCAGAGCCTGAGCGTCCTCCCGAGCGCCCTCCAGAGCCTGAGCGTCCTCCCGAGCGCCCTCCAGAGCCTGAGCGTCCTCCCGAGCGCCCTCCCGAGCGCCCTCCTGTGTCAACGCCTCTTAAGCCCGGCCTTCCTGTACTCTCCTGGGCTGACTATACCCTAAGTTCCCCCAAGAAATTTTTTTTTGGGGGGGGCTACCCCCCGATCCTGCAATCTCACACCCCTGTGGACTGTTTTCTTTGGTTTTCCCCTATGTATGCCCTTATTTGGTCTTTCCTGTTCCGTCTTCAATTATTACGTCATTGTTTAATCGTTCACACCTGTCTCTCTCTGATTAGTCTGTGTATATAAGATTGGTTCTGTTCCCCGTGTCTTTGTCGGTTCTTAAAGTCTTTTTCGTTGTGTATGCATGTGGATTCCCTGTTGTTCCTGTTCCAAGTGTGGATTATTTAAATAAACGCATGTTCCTGATCTCCTCGTTCCTACTCATTCCCCGCAAACCACGCCGTGACGCAGCGTGCTTTTCACACTTCATCCAACGCTTGCCATTTTGATGATGTGAGGCTTGCATGCAGCTGCTCAGCCATGAAATCCCATTTCTTGAAGTTCTTGCCACACCGTTTATGTGGTGATATTAATCCTAACGGAAGTTTGGAAGTCTTCATCTATGGAATCATTAGAACCTTGATAACCTTTGCATATTATAAATACATAAATGAATAATTCACAATAAAAGCAGTAACCGGAATTAAGAAAATACATTTAGCAGACTTTAAAGCATAATATATATATATTTTAAATTGAACTGAACCTATACTGAAGGCTAAATAAATGGCATCATAGCCTTTACAAATCAAATCTGTTGAAAGAAATTCAACAAACTGTCCATGTAGATGTAATGAGCCGGACTCGTAGGAAGCGTGTAAGATCCAATTGCAAGCTTTTATTAACAGATCGTAGTCAAGACAGGCAGGGTCGATAACCAAACAAACAGTAATACCCAGGGCAAGGCAAGAGCATAAATCCAATAAACAGGCAGAGTCCAAAACCAGAGAGAGCAGTCTGAAAAGTAACAAATAAACAAGGAAATGAAACCAGACAAAACTATGGCAATGAACGTGGCAAAACTGTGGCAAAAACAAAGACAAAACTATGACAAGAAACCAAACCGTGATAATCAAAAAACAGGGCAATGAAAACAGGAAAACGCTTGGTAGAGTCTGCGTGAGCAAAACAATACTTCGCAGGGGCCTGTTTGTAAATGGCCTCCTTTTAAGGCCACCAAACAGGAAGTTACCAACGAAGCAGCAGAGGGAGCAGCAACAGTCAGTCAGTGGGTGAGGGCTCCCTCTGCTGGCGTGGCGTTACAGAAGATTATGTTTGCACTGCCTGTTAAAGGAGAAGTCCACTTCCAGAACAAAAATTTACAGATAATGTACCCACCCCCTTGTCATCCAAGATGTTCATGTCTTTCTTTCTTCAGTCATAAAGAAATTATGCTTTTTGAGGAAAACATTACAGCATTTTTCTCCATATAGTGGATTTCTATGGTGCCCTGAGTTTGAACTTCCAAAATGCAGTTTAAATGCAGTTTCAAACGATCCCAAATGTGGTTGGAAACGATCCCATCCAAGGAAGAAGGGTCTTATTTAGCGAAACGATAGGTTATTTTCATAAAAATAATACAATTTATATACTTTTTAATGTCAAACACTCATCCTGTCTTGCTCTTCCCAACCGTTCTTTTCCGGGTCATGACAGTTAGGTTATGTCGAAAAACTCCCATCTCACGTTCTCCCTCAACTTCAAAATCACCCTAGATCGCTGTTGTTGGAAATCCCTCTGACATAGTGATTGTGGCTTCTACCCATTGGTGTCAGCTGCACCCCATTACCACTTTAGTTAGTGGCCTTCATGAAGGGCTGTTTCAGATCAGCAGTGAGTGTGCTCTCTGTTTGCTGCTGCTCCAGAATTTTTCATATGGTGTTGTGGCTGTGTACAGATGTAAGTTTGTTGTTTGAACATTAGTATGGTTTGGATTTTAAATAATTAAATATTTTTAATAATTAAATATCACATTTGCGTGTTTGTTGGTTCTCTGACATTGGTTAATGGTCATATGACATGCAGGTTTGATTGATTTAAAAATAATTAATTTTAATTTAACTTTTTCAATGATTTAATTAATTATTAGCTTTTCATGAAACTCATAAAGCCCCCTGCAGGTCCTTCACAAACACCAAAAATGTATTTGTGAAGGTTTTGGAATCCTTGATGTAGTGATGTAGTATAATGTTTAATGCACTTGATGTTGTTTATAACAACAAATGGAATATATTTTCTTATGTCAATATGGTACAAGATTATCCTATTTAAATTAATGTGTTAAACGAGTTGGGTCAAAAGTAATCTAAAAATAGTCTGATTATATTACCTAAAATGTGTAATGTAATGGATTACATTACTAACTACTATTTTTGTCATGTAATTTGGAATCAGTAATGGATTACAATTTGCAAGTAATCAACCTAGTTCTGTCTACCTATCAAAATATAGTGTTATTAATTGGTATCTTGTGTTTACCAGAATGTCCTGCAAAGCAGGAAATCTCATGTCAGACCCTGCGCACAGCAGAGGGATTCACTTACCCGATGCCCATGAACATCCCGAACTCCGGACACTGCGAATATGCATGGTATCAGATGGTGGGCACAATTTGTTGTTTAGGACTGCTTTGTTAAATTATAATATTAAAAAAGTATAACGCGTTTGAAATGATTTGTTTGCTTCTGTGTGTAGAATGGGACATGCATTGCTCATTCAGATGGCAAAAAGTTAGGATCTGTTGTAGCTATGACGTTAAAGAATCTGATAGTTGCCACCTGTGAGGACCTGCAGTGGAGACTTGACTGTGACGACATGCAGGTAGTAACGAACTGTGTATATTTCATGTACAATGCAATATATGCATCAAGGACATGTGAGGTTCTAACAATATATTGTTTTTCATCTTTTACAGTTACACTGTACTGTCAATTACACAGGTAAACATCATAAAGCCTCACACCACGTACATGCTCTAGATTTTGTGTAAGGCCTTTTTTATTAAATTGTTTTTCAGTGTATATAACGTGCATTTTTGTGTGTTTGTCTAAAGTTATAGACTACAACCAAGATGGCAACCATAATGGTAGGCATTGAAGTCAGTTTAAATGTTGTTATTCTCTTGTTGGCTTTGTTTTATATCCATTTTAACCCTCTATGGTACGCAATATGATATCAATGAGGAAAAAATTATTTGTGATGTTTTTCCTGCTTAAAATTGGACACTATAACAATAATAATAATTTTTTTATTTTTTAAAAGTTTGTTGCCTCAAGGCAACATTGTACCACAATGGACAAAAATAAACATTTGATATTTTCATGCAGAAAAAATTAATCAATTTATTTAAAACACCAGTTTCTTTAATCAAACATTTGAACAAATAGATTTATCACAATTTTGATGTTTTGCACTTCTCATATTTAACAAAAAGTAAGATTTCATACCCACATGTTGCTTTCAGGCAACACTGTACCATCGTGGATCACAAGTATAACCAAACTATCATATCTGTTATTATACCAAAACATTATAATTAGTGTTGTTTCAAAGTAAAAAAAAATTAAAATGATCATAACCTTATGCTAATATATAACTTTTCCTTACAAGCATGCACATACACACACAAGCACATGCATGTAAAATCTCCTTCCTCACTAATGACTCCTCACTGCTTGTGAAAGCTGAGGAAGCACTTCCTCAATATGTGCAGATATTGTATATGAATTACAATTCTTATAAATGCATTACAATATCATGCAAAAATGCAAATACATTTAGATAATTCTAACTTTTTTCTTACAAATATCATATACATGTATGCTATGCTATATGCCTGGCATGGCCATATGTGATTCCATTACGGTACAATGTTGCCTTGAGGCAACATGCAGTTTTTTGTAATTTCCTATGATATATTTGATGATATATTATGAAAAGTTTTTGAAAATACTTCTTTACTAATCAGTGAAGGTGATTCAGATTTTTTGTTGGCAATTGTACGAATGAAAATTGATGAAAACGGCACCTTTTCATCATGTGACGTGCACATGTCCTAAAAGAGGAAGCAAAATAGACCCCTATGGGTCATGTGACCCATTTTTGCAATTTCATTTATAAGTATTTGACGACTTCTTTACTAAGATAGCATTGATTTATTAAATGGGTGGCTCATTTTATTTAAAAAAACAAAAATAGGCTGTGTTGCCTGGAGGCAACACGGTACCATAGAGGGTTAATGCCTTAATTCGATTTTCATCTGTTTTCTTTTACATGTAGGCTATATTTCAGCTGGTTTACCTGGCTGGGTTATCGCTTTAATTGTGACTGGAATTGTGCTTGTGATTGCTGGTACATTGATTGCTGTTTTGGTTTTATCGTCAAAACCATGAAAACTAGTGAGTTCCTTTAACAAATCTGATTTTAATATGTACAATTAATGTTGTAGTTTTGTAGATTATCATAGTTTTATTTCTGGGTCATGTACAAAAATTTCTCTTTCATAGAAAGTGACTTCTGCAATGTTAGTTATATATTATTTTATTCATTACAGGTCAAGTTACTAATATTCGGATTGCGGTGGTGTGCTGCAGTGGTTGCAGGTTGAAATCAGGACTGTTAACCATGAGCGGTGACGATCGCAATAGCGCGAGATCACTTACATAGCATTTTATTGTTTTAATAGCATTTAGCATATCACAGCTATAAGATTCCGGTGCTAGTTTGTCTTTTTTAAATCCAAAAGTAAATGTGACACTGTCTTGTCTACTACATCAAAGGCAGAATCACTGTAAAGATATGACATAATTATGCAATAAGTATGCAAATTAAGGCATACATTTATTTTTAAGTTCTACTTATTATATGGACACTAAGGGGGATATGTATGTTTAGTGTGTACAGTCCTGTGCAAAAGTTATTTATCGTTACTTGCAAAGCTACCCTAAAAGCTATAGGCAATGGGTGGTCATATATCAAATATTGATTTGATTTAGGTAATAAATGTTAACTGATAAATAAAATCTATTCATTATGACAATATTTTTGAAAACGTCCTCCTAAAACGTGCCTAAAGTGCCTAAAACGTTTCACAATTAGCACAACAAAACGAAAACAAGCCACAACACAAAAAAAATAGCACAACACAATGGAAACAAGCCATAAAACAACAGAAATAAGCTGCAACACAGCAAAATTTGCACAACACTATTGGACTACTGGACCACTGTAAAAATCAGATCTCTGTGTGGACCATAACATCCTTGTGCATAGAAAAATCTCACTGGATAATTACTTTTATTTATTTATTCCCCCCGCCCATAGATTGTGCATAGTACTGTATATTTGACTCTATGACTCATAAATCTGTATGTATAAATATACATAAACAAAGTATGGCACATAGTTCCTGAAAATATAAATATATAAATAAATGTATTTAAGGGAGAGAGTAAACACTTCAGACATTGACTTTGTTTATACTTGATGAGGCTCATTATCTCCTGTCTATGGCTTAGGCTTTGTAAAATAACTGTACAACTGGAGCAAATATTTGTATTGTCGCTGTGGAAGCAAAATGCAATGAATTGCTGTGCCAGTGTGTACAGACATCCAATGCATTACTAGTGAAATCCACTCAGCATGTACAGTTTAATTAAAAAAAGAAAGTGATGTAATGAAAAAGGCATCTAACCTTAGTAAAGTATTCTAACTGTATAGAAATAAAAACACAGGCTTATCCAGAATAAACTAAATTGGTTGTGTTGCTGCATGCCATGCTATTTGTCAAGGAAGTATTTTTAAATCATTGATACTGAATATCATAACGATTATAAGATTTTATAATAATGCTATTGCATTTTAAATATGTCATATTGTGTGTAGTATAATGATAAATAATGGTAAGCATATTCATAGCATATTTATTATGAATTTATATTATATTATACACTGCCTGGGCAGGTAAAAGGTCACCATTTGGATTTAAATAAGACCGGATCATTATTGCAGTGATTAATGTTTCTGGCATGTTATGTTTTGCAGTTGTTCTTTTAACCCTAATTAATGCAGCTTTTGTAGCTTTTAATTACTTTTGTTTGTTTGTTTTTTTTTTTTAGCAAATTTTGTTAATAAAATTAATCAAACCATTTTTCACATCTTGTAAAGGTTATTTTCCATGAGTTTACATGTTAATGTAACCAGGCAGGACTCATAGGAATCATGTAAGATCCAAGTGCAGGCTTTATTCAAACAGATCGTGGTCAATACAGGCAGGGTCGATATCCAAACAGACAGTGGTGTCGAAGACAAAACAAGATCGTAGTCCACAAAACAGGCACAGTCCAAAAACACAGTCCAGAGAGAGCAGTCCAAAAAGTAACAAACAAACAAACAAACAAGGCAAAGAACGATGGCAAAAACTAGACACAACTATGGCGAGAAACAAAAGCAAAACTATGACAAGAAAACAAAACCGTGGCAATGACAAAAAGAGGGCAATGAAAACAGGGAAAAACACTTGGTAGAGTCCGCAAGAGCAAAACAATACTTCGCAGAGTCTGTTTGGTAAGGGCCTCCCTTTATGGCCACCAAACAGGAAGTTACCAACGAGGCAGCAGAGGGAGCAGCAAGAGTCAGTTCATGAGTAAGGGCTCCCTCTGCTGGCGTGGCGTTACAGAATCCCCCCCCCTAGGAGCGACCCCTGGCACTCAAACAACAACAGTCCAGGAGTGTGGGGGAACAAAAAAGGGGGTGGGACAGAGGGCCAGGTCCATGTAGAGGAGGTGGGCCTGGATCGTGGAGCAGGGACAGACAGTGAAGCACTGGAGGACCTGAACCATGGAGCAGTGGCAGACAGTGAAGCACTGGAGGACCTGGACCGTGGAGATGTGGCAGACAGTGGAACCTTAGAGGACCTGGGCCGTGGAGCAGTAGCAGACCGTGAAACACTGGAGGGCTTGGGTCATGGAGCAGTGGCAGACAATGGAACCTTGGAGGACCTGGGCCATGGAACTGTGGCAGGCAGTGGTACACTGGAGCAGAAGTCCACCATGCTTGATTCGGAGGAGCCTGGGGCCATGGCGGAGCAGGGAGAGCCGGCCGCCATGGCGGGGCAGGCAGAGCAGGCAGCCATGGCGGGGCAGGCAGAGCAGGCAGCCATTGCGAGGCAGGCCAAGCAGGCAGAGCAGACAGGAGCAGAGATATCCACAGTGGAACTAGTGACATCCATAGCAGGGCGGTGTGTTCACAGACGACCTCCTTGGCCGTGGCATGACAGGCAGAGAGTTCGTGAGAGGCCTTCTTGGCTGTGACATGACAGGCAGAGAGTTCGTGAGAGGCCTTCTTGGCTGTGACATGACAGGCAGAGAGTTCGTGAGAGGCCTTCTGGGCCATGGTATGATGGGTAGAGAGTTTATGGGAGGACGCCACCCCCATGGGAGGATCTACAGCATATGCTGACACCTCTGGAGGCATAGGCGCAGATTCTTGGGCAGACGTGGCAGTGAGTTCATAAATGGACGCCACCTCCTTAGGAGGTTCTACAGCGTGAGCCGACACCTCAGGAGGTATAGGCGCGAACTCGTGGACAGATGAGGCCTCTGGGGCAGACTCGCAGTCAGGCGAGGCCTCTGGAGCAGACTCGCAGTCAGGCGAGGCCTCTGGAGCAGACTCGTGGATCTACGAGGCCTCTGGAGCAGACTCGTGGATCTACGAGGCCTCTGGAGCAGACTCGTGGATCTACGAGGCCTCTGGAGCAGACTCGGGGATCTACGAGGCCTCTGGAGCAGACTCGGGGATCTACGAGGCCTCTGGAGCAGACTCGGGGATCTACGAGGCCTCTGGAGCAGACTCGGGGATAGACGAGGCCTTTGGAGCAGATTCGTGGACAGACGAGGCCTCTGGAGCACAGTGTGCAGACCACACACTGAAAATGGCAATGGCCATTACAGGCAGCACCGTAGATAGTGGAATGTCTGTTGGCCTTGAGGGTGTGGATGCTGTGGATTTGTGGCTTGGGAGCGTGGGCTCTGCGTGGCTTGGGAGCGCGGGCTCTGGGGTTTCAGCTGATACGTGAGGAGGCTTTAAAGGATCAGCAGAGATGTGAGGTGGCTTTGGACGGTCAGAGGGGACCGGGTGAGGTTCTGGCAGGACAGCCGTTTCTTGACTTGATTCATGGAGGTCTGCCATGACTTGACTCAGGGAGGTCTACCGTGGCTTGACTTGACTCAGGGAGGCCTGCCGTGACTTGACTTGACTCGTGAAAAACAGTGGTGACTTGACCTGGCTCGTGAAGGTCAACTGTGACATGACTTGGCTCATGAATAACAGCAGCAACTTGACTTGGCTCATGAAGATCTGCTGTAACGTGGCTTGGCTCATGAAGATCAACTGTGGCTTGGCTTGGCTCAGGGACAATAGCAGCAACTTGACTTGGTTTATGAAGATTTGCTGTGACTTGGCTTGGCTCATGGGAATCAGCTATGGTTGGGCTTAACATAGACAACCCAGCTGTAACGTGACTTGACTCAGGAACAACATGGCTTGACTCAGGAACAACAGCTGTGACATGACTTGATTCATGGGGAACAGCTGTGACTTGGCTTGACTCGTGGGGAACAGCTGTGACTTGGCTTGACACGTGGGGAACAGCTGTGACTTGGCTTGATTTGTGAAGAACAGCTCTATCTTGGCTTGACTCATGGAGGACAGCTGTATCTTGGCTTGACTCATGGAGAACAACAACTGTGTCTTGGCTTGACTCGTGGAGAACAGCTGTATCTTGACTGGACTCGGAAACTTGACTTGACTCAGGAAACACAGCTGCAACTTGACTTGACTTGGAAACTTGACTTGATACTGGAGGATCAGGCATCACTTGATTTGCCTTGGGTGTGGCAGAGATGATGGGATGAGATGCGGATGAGATGATTTTGGCTTGATGAGGCTCAGGCGTGGCAGCCATCTTGGCCAGGGACTCAGACGGGGCAGGCTTGTGAACAGGCTTGGTGATGGCAGCCATCTTGTGGACTGGCTTGGAGATAGCAACCATCTTGTGGGCTGGTTGTAGGAGGGCGGCCATGACAGGTGCAGACTCTGGACGGGCAGGCATGCCGTGAGCAGGCCCTGGAGCGGCAGGCATGGCGTGAGCAGACTTTGGCTTGGTGGACGTGACTTGAACAGGCTTGGCAGGCATGATAGGAACTGGCTTTGGCTTGGTAGGCTTGGCATGAGAGGTCTCTGGTTTGCTTGACATGACATAAGCAGGTTGTGGTGTGGGGGTTACTGCAGGATTGCGGGGTCCCTCATCCGCAATCCCCACAGTAAATGATGATCCCGCAAGTAGCAAAGCACAGTCAATGTATTGTTCCAAAGACCAATGAATCTTTCCTCCAGGCAGGCCAGAATGAATGGGGTCATTCAGTCCCGCTCTAAAAATGTCCTTGAGCACCACATCATTAAAATTTACTAGGTGACACAGTTCACAAAAATCCACCACATAATCCTCAATGGGTTGGTTACCTTGGCGGAGGGAGAAGAGTTGTGATGCTGGATCCATAGTTGATCTGTCTTTCTGAAAGCCGCTGGATCTTTGGTTGGCGAAGTATTCTGTAACCAGGCAGGACTCGTAGGAATCGTGTAAGATCCAAGTGCAGGCTTTATTCAAACAGATCGTGGTCAATACAGGCAGGGTAGATATCCAAACAGACAGTGGTGTCGAAGACAAAACAAGATCGTAGTCCACAAAACAGGCACAGTCCAAAAACCAGAGAGAGCAGTCCAAAAAGTAACAAACAAACAAGGCAAAGAACGATGGCAAAAACTAGACAGAACTATGGCGAGAAACAAAAGCAAAACTATGACAAGAAAACAAAACCGTGGCAATGACACAAAAAAAAAAAAAAAAAAAAAAAAACAGGGAAAAATGCTTGGTAGAGACCACAAGAGCAAAACAATGCTTTGCAGAGTCTGTTTGGAAATGGCCTCCCTTTATGGCCACCAAACAGGAAGTTACCAACGAGGCAGCAGAGGGAGCAGCAACAGTCAGTTCATGAGTAAGGGCTCCCTCTGCTGGTGTGGCGTTACAGTTAACTATTTAATGTTTTCTCTCCCTGGGGAAAAATGCTAATAATCAGTATGCTCATATACCTTCCATCCAGTTTTTTTTCTTTCTTTCTTTTATTTATTTTTCTTTTCTTTTTTTAGATTTGGTTCATTGAAATATATTTCATTAAGGTGAAAATTAATAGGTAATTCAGGGGTCTCCAACCCTACTGTCCTGCAGACATCAGATCCAACCCTGTTCCAACACACCTGAACACCTTGATTAGCTGGTTAAGGTATGTTTGGGGTCGGAGCTGAAATCTTCAGGGTGGTAGCTCTTCAGTAGCAGGGTTGGAGACCTCTATTCCAGCCAAACACAGCTAAGTCTTCATATGAAAGTTGTAAGATAATAGTCATCTTACGTAATTCTTTTGAAATGGGTGGTCTACTCAGAACATGTATTATTGAGAAACCTTTACTATTCCATGCACTATAATAACAAAGCAAAAACAGAATTGTCACAACATGAATTTATGAATTCATGAATTTATTAAAAATAAAACAACTGAAATAAGTACATTGCATAAGTATTCATACCCTTAACTCAGTGCTTAGTTGAAGCACCTTTACAGCTTCAAGTCTTTTTGGGTATGATGCAGCAAAGGTGAACCTTCTGCCTAGTCTGAGGTTCTGAATGCTCTGGACTGGTTTTTCATTATGCTCCTGATCTAAATTTCAACTGTCCCAGATAAGAGAATGAATACTTGTTGAATACAATGTAATAATTTAAGTTTTGTATTTGTAATACATTTTGTAATAAGTTTTGCTTTGCCATTATGGTGTATGGAGTGTAGACTGATGTTGAAAAAAATAAAAATAAATAAAGCAGTTTAACATAAGGCAGCAACATACAATGTGAAAAAATGAAGGGGTATGAATACTTTCGCAAGGCACTGTAAGTACATATACATTAAGTGTATGTATATGTATGATATAGATAGATGTCCTGCCCACTGTTCTGATAAATGTATAAAAAAAAAAGCAGATAAAAGTAAAAGTAGTTGTAAAATTGTAAATATGTCATATACATCTTGTAAAATATTAAATTAAATTAATATTTAAAAATATTAAAATTTTAATATTTAAAATATTTAATAAATTAATTTAAAATATAATTCTTCATTTTTAACTTTCATTCTTAATCTCTTGGCCTTGAATTCATAAATTTATAAGGCTGCATACTGAAAAGATTTTTATCAAAAGTAATTACCACTTGCTACTTACTTTATTACTTGGGTAATAATCCACATACTGGATACTCTATACATTAGATGTGGTTTGGAGAACGGATCAATGGATGTTTGTAAGCATTTTACCACAGCAAATTGAGTGTAAATTTGCTTTACTACAGTATATGATGACATCATGTTTCTGGTACTTCAACCCTGTTCATTAATCTAAACCATGAGAGATTATAGGGTGAACATTATAAGCGCTGCAGAAAGCTGCTGTATATAGTTTACTTTTTACCTGTTTTTCACATATAACCCCTTGACTTACAAAAAAAAAACAGGTACATGTTAAAGAGTAGCAGACAAAATCTTTGCGCAGCAACCGCTTTTTTGCTGAGTCAGCATGGTTGCACAAGCGCTCTGGATGACTGATATAGTGATTTCCTTTATTTTCGGTGACACATATTTCAACTCCCATCTCCTTTCTGTCCTGTCATTTTAAAAAACAAAAGGCTTCTCTGTAAGGCTATCGGAATGGAAGAAAATACCTGGTTCTGTGATTCGTGTTGGCTGCAGACACTATAGTGTATATTAATAGGACAGTGTTTCCAGAATATCCATGAATACCATTCATTTTAGTCTCATATTGTGTGTTTAGAAAGTGAGAAAGTGTTAATTTAGTCACTTAACCACTTCTAAGCCAAGTCCAGATTACAACTATCAAACTTGTCATTTTGATCACACTTGAACTAGTCACAGATGCAACAACATATTTTGTTTTAAAATTGCCAACTTGTGATCAAGTGTGTGTATTGTACTGATTAGTAAGAGACAGAGAAAGGGTACACAACTGCTAATAAGGTTTAAACTTCATGACAAGCCACAATACAAGCCACAAGCCATTTCTTAGTATTGTTTGTTTCAATGTTTTCAAGAATATGCTCTCACTTTGCTATGTGACAGAGCAGTACACTAAATCAATAGCAACACACTTCCAGTCATTTGCCAGGTGGTTGGAAAGTGTTCAGATGTTCCTCTTTAAAAGAAAAGAAGTCTCATATTTTTTTGTAAATTGACCCACAGTTGGTTTTTGACCACTGAACGTGTACAATTTGATGATTTACTCCTGCAGTCTTATTGAAATTTCAACATCTCTGAAACTGAACCATACAGGGCCTTAAAAGAGATGCCAATTAAGATGTCCATGAAAATGAAGATGAAAATGACCATTTTAACCTCCCTCTCCCTCTTTACTCAGTAAATGACATTTAATATTTTGGCTTTCATCACTATACATGTTTATCTTTCTTCAGAAAAATATTAGCAAAATCAAAAATTTGAGCCGGGGGCCTCTGGTAGTGTTGACACGGAATGACCCTCATATATTTACTCAAGTTTCATGAGTAAGGCCTGTTGACTGGGCATTCCCAGCAGGCAGTGAGTCAGTGTGGTGGAAGTAGTACTAGAAGTATTTATAGCAGCCAATGCTCACTGACACACAGGCATTCCTTATGAATGTTACATGCAGATCACCTCAGTCTGTGATGCAAGGGGGTTTTAAATGTCCCTCAGCCTACACAAAGGAAAAATGATTTGTTCAGGCCTACAAAATAACTCTCCAGATCCAAAAATGTTTATGTTTGCCTTGAAAATCTGACATTATTAACTATAAAAACAGCAGTTCTTGTTTAAGATCATTTCACTGTTATTCAGCCACAGATACCAAACATGAATTTATTAAGAGACATTCAAAGTGCTGCAGTTGCACAGTTACAGTGCCTTGCGAAAGTATTCACACCCCTTTATTTTTAACATTTATGTTGCTGCCTTATGTTAAACTGCTTTAAATAACTTTTAAATAAAAAATCTTAGACTTCTCCAATATTACTCAAGAACTACTAAGAAGGACCTTGAAAGTGTGCTGATTTTAAAGATTCACCATTATACTCCTCAAAGGGATCATTCACCAAAAAATGAAAATTCTGGTATCATTTACTCACCCTCAAGTTGAGGCCACACAACTTTGGGGCAGCTTTGATTTCCATAGTAGGAAAAGAAAAACTATGGAAGTCAGTGGTGCCCTAAAACTGTTCAGTTATAAGCATTCTTCAAAATACCTTCCATTGTGTTCAGCAGAACAAAAAAAAAAAAAAATCATACAGGTTTTGAACAACTTGAGGGTATGTAAATGATACCAGAATTTTCATTTTTTAGTGAATGATCCCTTTCAGTTAGATGTTGAATTTTGCAGTAGCTAATGCAAAGTTATCCAAATCACAGTAAGATTATCTGGCCCTCATTGACGATCCTGATGTCCCCTGGTCTATCATGGGCATTGTCTCCTCAATGCATCCTGGGATGAGGGCTTCATCTGCAGCCTGGAAAATGCACAGTTAAAAAAATGAGATTCAGTACTACTCTGGAAATATCAAACTTAATTTCAATAATTTAGTAACATCAGTATTCCAAGAGTATAAACGTAAATATAATAAGAACCAGTCATAGTCAACGAAGACTGATTACAGACCAGTTAGACTGTTAGACCTCAGTTCTAGGATTGTGAATGGTAGGCCAAGAAATACAATAGTATCTTCCTAAAACAAACCATAAAATTATATAGCACACTTTGAATACGTACATGGATAATGGCAGAAATGTCCAAAGTGTGGATGTTTTAGATGTTTCGGTAACTCCAATCTCCAATCTCCAACTGCACCTGCTACTGTGTGCCCTTAATACACTGACACATTCAACAAACAGGGAGAGAGAAAAATAATAGACTGATATTAACATTTCAAACATCGTCAGACAAAGAGATTTTAAAAGTAGTAAAAATGTGTTATTAGAGTTTCATACATACCATTAACGTAAAAGCTTTGTACTGACATTGAAGTAGATGTCAGTAAGTGCACTCGTCTGGTGAAATATCAGTTATCTGTAAAATATCAGAAGTATGCATCAGTTTAAAACAGTTAACAATTACTATAATTAAGAGTATTGGATTATGCTTATCAAATAACATGAAGATATATCATTCAAGGCAGTCATCAGAGCTGTATGCATGTGAATGCAACCTCTTAAAACAAAAGTAAAAGTTTTTAATAATACTTACTACTGCTAAACAGCATTCCAAAAAAAGAGAATAAGAGGTCTTCACAGGACAGGAAAAACCAGACATCTAAACAAAAAGCATATTCAATGTTAATTTTCTTTACAACAGCATGCATTGTAGTGGCTTTTTGATTGTCTGTAATAAAGTCTTATTCATTATAAGTTGTCATAAAAAGCATCAGAACTTAAATAGCATCCAGTTTATCAGGAACGCAGCATGTGTGTAAATCACGCGATATCCGTCTTTGAACTCGCGTGTGTCTGATCCACGTCTCGGCTGCACTTTTTTCCACTCGTCCCCTGACTGCAGCCGCCTAACGTTACTCTCACCTACATTTCAGCTAACGTTTGCTTTCTTATCATTCTGACTCGTCTAGTCTACATACCAACATGCAAATAAAAAGATTACACGCATTTCGAACACTCAAACGGTAATATACACGACATTTTCAGAAGAGGCTAAAGCTAGTGTTAAAGGAACACTCCACTTTTTTTGCTAATAGCTTAGCATAGATCATTGAATCAGATTAGACCGTTAGCATCTCGCTCGATGCTAACGGTCTAAGTGCAGAGCTCAGATCCCATCCACAGTGAGAGACAAAATGGCGATGGGTGCGAATCGGTTTTCTTCGCAAAGGGGCGGGGTTTATAAAGAAAACATAACTACTTCATTTAGCTTCAACATGATTAATTCTATAAAATTGAACATCCTTTCAGAATAAATACATGGTACGTGATTAAAATATGTTTAGATGAGAAGCATAAATTAACCCTCTATGGTACCGTTGTTGGTAAGGAACTACTATAAAAAAAATCACATGAGGGAAAAGACATGTGAGAGTGGTGTTCTCAAGATACAATGCAGAACATAAATGAGTATAGCCCCTCTGAATAAATACAAAAGATGTATTTTCTTATTGATCACTAACACAATTCATGGAAAGATGGCACAATTGAAATGTGTTAAACATATACTTAATAAAAACTGAAAAATATATATCATTAAAATCTGTAAAATACATAAGACATTTTGTTTACATTAGCCAACTATTGTTTGTTTAAATGAAGGAAGAGCCATAAGCAAAATTACTTGCAATATAAGAGAATTTCTTTTAAAGTTTTGACCAATAAGTGATTCTGTCACCAAATTGATACTGTATAATGGCACTTATAACGCTTCACGTTATTATTCCAGAGCACTGCAGAGGTGCATGCAACCTCAGATTCTTTTTGTGTCTTGCAAAACAAATGGACCTAAAAAGCAGATGAGTACTTGTTAAACGTTGATAAGGAAGGGCATACAAAAAATAAGGGTGAGCCATCTTGGTTCTGAGCCAACTTGAAAAAGGGCTGGGACTGGGCAGGGAGACATTTAGCTAACATGTCCAAGGTAGAGACAAAAGGAGAGTCAAACAGATGAGAGGGTCAAACCAGAGAGTGGCCAAAACAAGGCAAATTAAGACCAAAGGTCAGATCTGAGTGGAGATCAAACACAGCTAGACAGTCCAATACAGCCAAAAGTCCATTATGAGGGGAAAAAAGTCATAAGTGTGGGATAGAAAATCAAAAGAGAGAATGACAAGTTGAATTTTCTTATCAGAATTGTGAGAATAAAGTCAGAATTTTGAAATATAACACCTTTTTTTATTCTTTTATTCCATGGTTTCAATAGACTGCCACTTGAAAACGGTCATTTTCTACCCCAGACTGGCTCTGCCCACAAAAAAATGTTTTGCTGTTTGCAAACACCGAATTGGTCTATTGAATGGGAATGAGATGAAAAAGAAAAGAAAAGAAAAGAAAAGAAAAGAAAAAAGGTCAAACCTAAGTCCTGATACTTTTCATCAAATTCATTGATTCGTTAAACTTGAGATTTATCGCTGTGTGTGACTAACCAACACTTCTCGGTTAAAATTAGCCTACATGACCTACATGAGTAGGTTCCTTTTGTTGTGAAGACAGAGGTGTAGTGCATGAAATAGTGGGTTGGGGGTATTTTCCATACAGCGTATCTCAGTTGGAAGGGCTTCATATGACGTGTCAGAAAAAAACCCACCTGTTTCAGTACTAAAGTTCTGTGATATTTCTTTCATACATAATATCTCTAAAGCATGTAATCGTGCACACCCTTAAAAATCATCAACTAGGAATTTTTTTTACAATAAGTTGTTCTTCTGTTTAAATGTTAACATGTAAACAGAATTGTTTCCTGGCGGGCTGATGATCTGATCAGCTGTTTCCTGGCAAAAACATCTGTGGAAAATGGTTTTCCCACCATGGGTGTGTGTATTTATCAGCACAGCTATTTCAGATAACATAAAGAACTATATTTGACCCTGGACCACAAAACCAATCTTAAGTTGCTGGGGTATATTTGTAGCAATAGCCAAAAATACATTGTTTGGGTCAAAATTATTGATTTTTGTTTTATGCCAAAAATCATTACGATATTGAGTAAAGATCATGTGCCATGAAGATATTTTGTAAAATACCTACTGTAAATATATCAAAACTTAATTTTTGATTAGTAATATGCATTGTTAAGGACATCATTTGGACAACTTTAAAGGCGATTTTCTCAATATTTTGATTTTTTTGCACCCTCAGATTCCAGATTTTCAAATGGTTGTATCTCGGCCAAATATTCCATTCCAAACCATACATTAGTGGAAAGCTTATTTATTCCACTTTCAGATGATGTATAAATCTCAGTTTGAGAAAATTTACCCTTATGACTAGTTTTGTGGTCACATATATCTGAATCACTCATCCCTAACACTGGCCGTCAGCCAACACGACCCTGACAATTCTGCTCTTGTCTTTTCAGCTTCTGAACTACTTTGTTAAATAGTTTGAGCTGTAGAAAAAGCAATCAATCACACATCAGAATGTTATTCATTTTTATTAACAGAAATCCCCCCCAAAATTTTCCACTTAGACAGCAGAGTTTTAAGTTCTTTAAAGGGGTCATTGAATGCAAAGTTCACTTTTACATGTTGTTTGAACATTAATATGGTTGGCAATGTATGTACACATTTACTCTATATAATGATAAAATCCATGCAGTGGTTTTTAATTAGTCTGCAAAAATAATATTCCCATTTTCAAATCGAGCCATTCTCAGATGCCTGTCGGTGTGGCGTCAGAGTTAATTTTTGCAGAGTTAATTTCGACAAGGTAAAACGGGTGTTGTTTTACACTGCCATTGAGAATTTTTAATCAATCATATCAACTTGTGGAAAATGGGCATCTGATGACCCCTTTAAAGCAGAAGTCATTACAAAAAGTGTCATGAGGTTGTGCAATACAATAGCTAAGCAAATATTATAACACACTGGTTCTCAACTCCACTCCTCAAGGCCCACTGCTCTGCACATTTTGTCTCCCTCATTCAACACACCTGATTCAGATCATCAGCCCGTTAGGAGAAAGATCCATCAACTGAACTGAGTGTGTCAGATTCAGAAACATACAAAATGTGCAGAGCAGTAGGCCCCGAGGACTGGAGTTGAGAACCACTAACAAAGCATTTATGATAAATATTTATATATCCTTTCCACAGACCCTCAGGCAGCCCCTGGGGGTTATCCGGCTATCTGTAGTGTACACAATTGCAATCATGCACTTGTAAAAAAAAAAAAAAAAAAAAGTCACCTTTATTTATATAGCGCTTTTAACAAGACTGTGTCAAAGCAGCTTTACAGTATTAAATAGGCTCAGTCGGCGGGTCAGTTCTACTCTGGCCAGACGAAACCAGAAGTGTAATTCCAGGCTGCAAAAAAGTCAGATTGTGGAGAGGACTAATCTGGTTCCTATGGTCTTATATTTTGCAGGTCTAACACACCTGATTCTGAGCTTGTTAGAACAGAGCTACGTGCATTAACTGTTCCGACTGATATGATCCCTACACAGTGTTCACTGCTCCCTATTCCCTGAGCAGGGGAAATCTGTTGAAGTTTACTTCACTTCGGAACATTGATTCATGGATTTGTGCTGCACCGCTGCCTGCAGCATCTTCACACACACATGAAACTTACTAGAAAAGTGTGAAATGTGACATCATATACCTCTGTAAATAAATACAATTTAAAATAACATCTCACACACTTTAATGCCCTTTGAATGGAACATATACACTTGTTTCGAACTGGAATATCCACTTCGCAGGGCATTTATGGTCGAATAGCACAAAGAGATTGTGTGATAAGAGATACATACAAAATATACAGAGCTAGGTCTCCACTGGGACTCTCTAGGTCCTGATCCACCATCTGGACTAAATACAGACTGGATCCGGGTGACTGTAGTGACCATCTGATCTGGATACAGACTGGATCTGGGTGGCTACGGTGACCTCAGAATAAGAAACTAATATATAGACTAATATTAGCTTAGATGCATTCTTTTTATGATGTAACAAGTGCATCGGGTGTTATGGGAAGTGTTCCCAGATCCAGTTGACCTAATTAATGTAGTCTAACAATCCTTTAACACAGTGGTTCTCAACTTCAGTCCTCTGGGCCTACTGCTCTGCACATTTTGTATGTTTCTATATCTGACACACTCAATTCAGTTCATGGATCTTTCTCCTAACGAGCTGATGATCTGAATCAGGTGAGGGATATAAATAAGGGAGATATACAAAATGTGCAGAGCAGTGGGCCCCCAGGACTGGAGTTGAGAACCACTGCTTTAACGAATTTGAATAATAGAAATGTGTTAGTGTGTTATGCGTAAGCCAGGTTAAAGAGATGGGTCTATAATCTAGATTTAAACTGACAGAGTGTGTTTGCTTCTTGAATAATGTTAGGTATTGTTCCAGAGTTAGGCAGATTAGTGAGAATTGCAGTGCATCAGATAATTTTTTTTTTTTTTTTTTTCTCCCATCCCTAGTGTTACAAGTGCTGACAGCTTTTCTGAAGCTCGTAGGAGTACTGAGTCATATTTGTAATAGACTGAGGAGAAACAGATTAGTATGCTTACACAATAACATAATATGGTGTGTCAAAACGATTTTCTGAGAACTTGGGAGGAAGAAACTTGATTTGAAAGTAAAATCTGAAATTATTTGTTTCAGCCATTCTGAGTGGAGGTTCTCCAAACTGGAAATGTCAGCAGCAGCGTAGATCTGTATCACCAAGACCAAACACAAGAGTCAAAAACATTTTCATGCACATTACCATGCCAAACCCTCTGAGAGTTGTTATGATAGATATATAATTATACAGGAATTGCAATCAAACAATAAATGCTGTCTGGAATGCATGTTACATGCATAACATCATCTTTTGTGACTCATGGAAAAAGTCAGACTGGTTTAGAGCAACATGAGTGAGTTCATGACATAACCATTTTAACTGACCTACCATTTAAAAAAAGAAACAAAAATATAAAGAAGTAATACATGAATAAGTGTGAGGTTACAGATTTCTTAATAACTTTCCCCATACAGCACAGCATTATCTTGTCTCCTTTGCCATCTACAGAGAATAAACAAACATCTGTCTTCCACCCATTTGACTTCCACCCACTCAAGAACTCCTGACTACAATACGAAGCTGAACCGCCTTTCCCTGATGCGACACATGGGGAAAGGACGCCCATATTTGGACGTCCACAGCCACAGGCTCATGACTTCTTATTGAGCCTTGAAAGTTAATCAGATAATTATTATAAATCCACATAAATGTAAACTTACTATATGTTTTTTAAAAAATGACTTGCTGGTTGATAGCATGCTTATACAAGTCATACATGCTCAAGCACTCATTCAGGCAGACACAGGTGACATGTTTTTCTGAATGAAGGAGGATAAACTCTGATTCACAAAACAGTAGGGGTGAGCGGGGCACAACCTAACGCGAGGTTGGTTGTAGCACACGTGGTTTAAATATTTCCACACAGGCTAGCGTAACCAAACTTACTAGTTGCCATAGCAACTAGTCACTATACAGAGAAAAAAAGTGCGCCAAAATTCAAAAGCCTTTTGAAGATATCGCTGAATATTTATTTTACCATAGTAAAAGTACATTTCTGGCTGAAGTAAGTTTTTCATCTCAGTTTTTAGTATTCATTCAAAATGAGACAAATCTGCTATTATTTTAATCTCCAATCTGTTATTTATCAGTTTAGATAGTTTATGCTTGGCAAACCATCAAATACACTAACCAGTTTTAAATTCCATTCGTGCAGATGGGGAACGTTGTAACACTGCATTACAATCTGCCCCGCTATTATTAGACTATGCTTTCATCTATTTGGGCACATTGTTTTCAATTATACTGTATAGCTGTGTTTTGCGATCATAGCCGTCCCACACATGGTTGCAGTGTGTTCATTGTGAACCTCAAAACCCTTCTTTTTTTTTTTGATTCTTAAAAAACATCATTATTTTATTTTTTCAAATTAATCACTTTATTTTATTGACAATATATTTTAGTTTGTTGTGTATATTTTTTCATTCGGTCAGACAACATTTTAAGCTGTCATATGGTCATGTTACAACGTGCCCCTCACATGTTACAATGTACCCCACATGGGACACTTCCTTTCTTCTGAGATAACAAAAAACGTACACATTGTAGTTATGAAAGAAAGCTACATATTTGTACTAGATAAGTGTGTAAATAACGTGGATAAAAAATTAAACTCTGAACTCTACATGGAAATGGAAAGTCCCCAGGGGGATGCAAATGTATTTAGACTCTTTAATGGATGCTTTAATCTCTCCAGGAATTACTACAGTCTTCTCAGTTTAATAGTATTTGAGGATTAGCTACTGATCTACTCTCAAGAGAGACTAAGGACTGAATCAACAAGTTCTTAATAGCCAACTCAATGCTGTAAAGCCATAATGAGTACAATACAAAGCAACATAAACTAACATTAATCAAATGTGACCAGTGGCTAAGGGTGTAAAACAATAATGAAATGTCTGAAATACGAGTGAAAACGTAGTGCACGTACATAATGTTAAGAAGTGCAGAGCCAGTAATGATATACATATGTCTAAAACTTGGGCCTAATCTGATCTACGGTATCATGAATGCCGCTGCTGGATAAAGGATTCATCATGCCGTTTTTTATTCATGCCATTTCCTATAAAGACTTTAGCCACAATTCTTTGTTACCATCCATTGAGAACTTCTACTAGACCCTCCCCAGATTGTCAAAGTCACAGCTTAGCTCTAAATATAGTTATCTTTCATGGCTCAGTAAATAAGGCTGGTTTCAGTCTCTGCTGAATTGCCTGTGATTGTGTGACTAGAAGCCAGTTCTTTTCTGAATAGCACAATTGGGGAATTGTTTAAACTCATCTGAAGATCATTTTAAGTGGTCAGTGGCGTTGAAATGATTTCCTTGCTGATTAACTACCATAGTATGATGCATAGTTGTAGAAATCAGTCATGACTGTTTCCTGAATAGGTCCATTATATAAACCACATTTGTTCACAATACTCACCTTTTTTCCACCCCATAAGAACGGGTGTGGCATTTTTGCATTTGTAAATTTTATGGGTGTGGCTTCTGGTCCCATCTGTCCAGCTATTTTTAGCTGTACAAAGCAGCTTGTTTTGCTGCATGGTATTGCAAATTGGTGTGTCTAACCATATCATTTGAGTGTATTATCTTAATTATCAACACACTGGTTTGTAATGCAAATGGTTTTACTGTTTACTGCACATTGTTATTCTTCTCGTTATAATGAACCAGAGATATCTCACTCATAAGCTTCTTCACTGAAGAGAAAGGTAAATAAGACTGTGGTTAATGATGTCACACTCATGTGGTGCAGTAACAAATTACTGCTAAGATTCAAGATCTCTGAGATTATGTAGTAGCGAATATGGCACCTGATGACTACTACTAGCTGTTGCTTCCTGCAATTTTGCCTTACTTGATGCTGTTTGTGAGGTTTTATGGCTGATACTTAAAGGCACCTTGCAATCCAGAGTAAAAAAAAAATAATAATAATTGTGGATTGGGTGTGGCTAGGTGAAGTGATCAACATGTTCTCACTCCCAACTCGTCACATATTGACGCTCAGTCAGGACCCTTTGGCATCACCTTTAGCATTATTTTTCGATGTGCAGGGTCCTTCATTGTTTTAAATAAGAAACCCTTGGCGTCATAATGCTGACGCAAAAGGCACTGGGAATTTTATTGTCATTGTTACAGGGGCAGGGAGACGAGAGGCGAGCGGATCCAAATGCATGCTTTTATTTAAGGGACGAGACAGATACATGGTGGAAAACAGGCAGGGTCAAAAACAACAGCAAACAGGGATATCAGGGCTAGGCACAAAGAAGTCCGTGAAACAGGCGTGGGTCGAACAGGGGCGAACGTAATCCGTAAGGGGGCGAGACGAGAGAGAAGAATCCGTGACACGAACAAAAGTCCAATGGGCAGGCGGCGAGACAGTCGAAACGTGATGGCCAGGCAAGGGAACTAGGAACAAGGAACTAGGAAACGCGAACTATGAAGAACACAACAACAATCCGTGACTAGCATGGGGAAAGACCGGGGCTTTTATGGTGCTGCTGATTGGTCACATGTGTTGACGCAATCAGCGTGATGCATGACGGGAGATGTAGTCCGGGGTGTGGTACAACAGTCAGAGTGTGATAATGGGGTGAGAGTGACATCTGGTGGTGAGCGGACAGCGGGACACCGACCAGATTCGTGACATAGCCCCCCCCCAAGGAGCGGCTTCCAGACGCTCCAACAGCAAAACAGTCCTGGGGAGCGGTGGGAGGGCCAGGAGACTGAGGCAGAACCGGTAGGGAGGAAGCCTTCCAGGGCGGAGCAGGAGGCGGAGCAGGAGGTATAGGAGTCCTCCAGGGCGGACCCGGGGGCGGAGCAGGAGGCGCCGGAGCCCTCCAAGGCGGAGCCGGAGGCGCAGGAGCCCTCCGGGGTGGAGCCGGAGGCGGAACAGGAGGCGCAGGAGCCCTCCGGGGCGGAGCCGGAGGCAGGGCAGAGGGCGCAGGAACCCTCCGGGGCGGAGCAAGAGGCTCGAGAGCCCTCCGGGGCGGAGCAGGAGGCGGAGCAGGAGGCTCAGGCGCCCTCCGGGGCGGAGCAGGAGGCGGTGCAGCCCTCCGGGGCGGAGCAGGAGGCGGTGCAGCCCTCCCGGGCGGAGCAGGAGGCGGTGCAGCCCTCCGGGGCGGAGCAGGAACCCGCGTCACGGTCTGGAACCTGGGGAAAGCAGGGACAGAGGAGGCGGACAGAACAGGGGGAGAAGCTGAGAGTTTATAGGGGGACGCCGCCCCCATGGGAGGTTCCATAGCCAAGGCGGACACCTCTGGAGGCATTGGCGCAGCTTCTCCGACCGAGGGGAGTTCTGGAGCAGGCTTGTGACCAGGCGGGAGCTGGGACAGAGCAGGAAACCGCGTTATGGTCTGGGACCTGGGAAAAGCAGAGACAGAGGAGCCAGACAGAATAAAGGGAGAAGCAGAGAGTTTAAAGGGTAACGCCCCCTCCCTAAGAGGTTCCACAGCTAATGCTGACACCTCTGGAGGCATTGGCGCAGCTTCTCTGACAAGGAAGGCCTCTGGAGCAGACTTGAGACCAGACGGGAGTGCTGGAGCAGACTGGTGAACAGACGTGGTCTCAGGAGCTGAGTGTGCAGCCCACGCACACCAAAGGGCCACCGCCATAATAGGAAGAGCAGCGGCAGGTGACAGGACATCATTAAAGGAGGGTTCTGACGATGTTGATGGTACTGGGATGTTTGAAGATCGCCCTGACACTAGTGGTGGGTCCACCACGCTGGCCATCATGACTGGCCGTGCCCTTGGGGTGTTGGATGAGCTGTGACTTGACTCTGGGCCGTTGGACGGGGCGTGACTCCACCTTGAGCCATCGGACGAGGCATGGCGAGGCTCTGGGCGGTCAGACGAGGCATGCCTAGGCTCTGGGCGGTTAGACGAGACGTGACTTGGCTCTGGGTGGTCAGACGAGACGTGACTTGGCTCTGGGCGGTCAGACGAGACGTGACTTGGCTCTGGGCGGTCAGACGAGACGTGACTTGGCTCTGGGCGGTCAGACGAGACGTGACTTGGCTCTGGAGATACGGCTGTGACTTGACTTGGCTTTGCTGGAACAGCTGTGGATTGACTTGGCTTGGGAATAACAGTAGCAACTTGACCTGGCTCATGAAGATCTGCTGTAACTTGGCTTGATTCAGGAACAACAGCTGTAACGTGACTTGACTCGTGGGGAACAGCTGTGACTTGGCTGGACTCATGGAGCACAGCAGCTTTGGCTTGACCTGACTCAGTTGCTTGACCGGACTTAGAAGCTTGACCTGACCCTGGAGCTTGACTTGACTCTGAAGCTTGACCGGACCCTGGAACTTGACTTGACCCTGGAACTCGACTGGACTTGGAAGCTACAGCTGTAACATGGTTTGACTCTGGAGCGGCAGCTGTAGCTTGACTTGACACAGGAGACGCAGCTGCAACCTGACCTGACTCTGAAGATGCACCTGCAGCTTGACTTGGCTCTGCGGCTTGACTTGGCTCTGGAACAACAGCTGCAACTTGACTCGAATCAGGGGTAGCTGCCGTGACGTGAGGGAGAGCCACTTTAGCTGCCCATACCGCCATTAGGGGTGAGTCCAGCACGTGGGCCATCATGAGGCATGGCTTGGAGACAGCGACCATCTTGTGGAGTGGCTCAGGGACGGCGGCCATCTTGTGGACTGGCTCTGGGAAGGCGGCCATCTTGTGGACTGGCTCTGGGAAGGCGGCCATCTTGTGGACTGGCTCTGGGATGGGAGCCATCTTGTGGGCTGGTTGTGGGAAGGCGGCCATGACAGGTGCAGGCTCTGGACGGGTGGCCATGGCGTGAGCAGGCCCTGGAGCGGCAGGCCTGGCGTGAGCAGGCCCTGGAGCCTGGCGTGAGCAGGCCCTGGAGCCTGGCGTGAGCAGGCCCTGGAGCGGCAGGCCTGGCGTGAGCAGGCTGTGGCTTGGCTGACGTGGCGTTAGCGGGCGCTGGCTTGACTGACGTGACGTTAGCGGGCGCTGGCTTGACTGACGTGGTGTTAGCGGGCGCTGGCTTGACTGACGCAGGAAACATAGCTCCAGCTTGACTTGACACAGGAAACACAGTTGCAACTTGACTTGACTTGGGAAACACAGCTGCAACTTGACTGGACTCGGAAACTTGATTTGACTCAGGAAATGCAGCTGTAACCTTATATGGCTCTGGTATGGCAGCTGTGACGTGACGGGGCTCTGTTTTCGCCGCCATGTTGTGAACGAGCTCCGCCGTCGCCGCCATCTTGTGCACGGACGCTGTTGACGCCACCGTAGCATGGGCACGCTCCGACACGGCCGCCATTTCACGAGCGATCCAGGCAGAAAACGTGTTTGTGGGATCGTGCTCCGGCATGACCGCCAATTTACGAGCGGGACGCGCGGTCGCCACTACCGCGTCGTCGCGTTCTCTCTCTGCGACCTCCACGGTGCACGGCGAACCCACACACAACAACGCATAGTTCAAAAATGCCTCCAGTGACGAGCGCGGGCCCTCGCGTCTCAACAGCGTACGGAGGGGCTGGTTCACGCCGTCACAAAAAATCTCAATTATTACACAGTCCAGGAGAGTGGAATGGTTTGAAATTGAAATAAACTCACGGGCATACTGTTCGAGTGTGTGGGATCTCTGTTTGATTCTGCATAGAATTCTGTCTGTGTCCGCATCGGTTGATTGTCCGGGGGTGAAGCTGCTGGATCCTGTAGTGACGGATTGTTCTGTTACAGGGGCAGGGAGACGAGAGGCGAGCGGATCCAAATGCATGCTTTTATTTAAGGGACGAGACAGATACATGGTGGAAAACAGGCAGGGTCAAAAACAACAGCAAACAGATATCAGGGCTAGGCACAAAGAAGTCCGTGAAACAGGCGTGGGTCGAACAGGGGCGAACGTAATCCGTAAGGGGGCAAGACGAGAGAGAAGAATCCGTGACACGAGCAAAAGTCCAATGGGCAGGCGGCGAGACAGTCGAAAGGTGATGGCCAGGCAAGGGAACTAGGAACAAGGAACTAGGAAAGGCGAACTATGAAGAACACAACAACAATCCGTGACTAGCATGGGGAAAGACCGGGGCTTTTATGGTGCTGCTGATTGGTCACATGTGTTGACGCAATCAGCGTGATGCATGACGGGAGATGTAGTCCGGGGTGTGGTACAACAGTCAGAGTGTGATAATGGGGTGAGAGTGACATCTGGTGGTGAGCGGACAGAGGGACACCGACCAGATTCGTGACAGTCATGATTAAATTATATACTGGGTAATAATATTGCCATTATTGCATATATGTTGAGGTGTGATTTTTCAATGTAAACAGTCACAAGTTTTATTTACATTTCATTATTTACACATTTACAAGCACGTAACCCAACCCCTGCCCCTAAACCTACCATTTGTCAATAAAACACAAGATATAACAGGCAGATACAGCTACAGTCATAATTTATTTTTAAAAAATCGTAATATTCCAAGTCTTCCAAGGGAAAACGATTGATTTGTGAGAGGAATGGATGCGATCCATCTCCGTCCGCCGTAAAGCTCAGTCTGTTTGTGCGTAAATAAATTAAAAAAATTCCACCAGTCAGAAGAAGCATTGCGTCAGCCTTGGTTCTGAAATGCTATTGGCTCTTGTGTGTCTCGTGACCAATTGCGTCATGCTAATGTTCGGGAGTATCTTTTTGAATGAGACGTGAGCGTGTTAACAGAGCAGGATCAATTTCAGCAATTAAAACCTTATGTTTTACTCTCTTCTTTGCATAAAGATATCATATGGCTTAGCATGCTCAGGTGTGTTTGATTAGGGTTAAAGCTAAACCCTGCAGGAAAGTGGATCTCCTGAGCCAGACTAGATGCTCCCTGCCTTATACCAAAGCACAACAGTGAGCCAAATCTGTAAGTAAAATACAATAATATCTTTGCCTCAACCCGCAACTTGATTTCTGTCCTAACAAAATAACAAAGGCCAAGAGTGCTGCACTGGTCTCTTCAGTAAATCAGCGGTGCTCTTTGGACATATGGAGAGCTAAATTTCAGCTGAAGAACGAAATATTCCAAGGCACTCGTGTAGAAAAAAAGCCTTTAATGGACGGGCTAAATCCTTAAAACAATTAAAAGTGTTCTTTTTCAGGCTGTGTATGCCGAAACGCGTAGATCTACACTTTTAATTGTTTTAATGATTTAGCCCAGTTCATTAAAGGCTTTTTTCTACACGAGTGCTTTGGAATATTTTCTTTTTTCAGCTGATTTCTGTCCTATCTTTTCAAGAAACAAAAGGACTTCTCTGTAAGCCCATCAGAATAGAAGAAAATAAATACTTGCAGAGCCTTAGATAATTGCTTGCTATTGTTTTGCTTCAGAAGACTTGGAATGTAACACACAGGTCCTATGGACCATAATGTGTTTTTTTTTTTTTTTCAAACCTTGACAGCCAAGTTATCTGAGGCCCATCTTTGTCTCTACACCACACCACTCCATCCAGGCAAAGTATGTTACTTACAAAGCAGTCAGTGATGTTAACAAAAAAATAATTATTCAGTCTGCCAGTTTCCCAAGGACAACTGATACTGCTTAATTCAATAATAGGGCATTAGTAGGCAGTGATTCATAGTTGTGGTAGGCAGCAGCGGTTAAAATGTTTTTATGTAGTAATTTATAACTGTCTTTGCCAACAGACACACAGTTGCTCATACCTTTTAAATGATGAGCTCAGTCTGTGATACAAGAGCTTATGAACTGCTGAGGTTTGTTGTAAATATTTCTCACCTCACACTTTGGGCTCACACAAACCCTGAGAAAGGCTGTTATTGTCTATGGGAGGCTGGTTGTTGTCATTGCAGATATACTGTTATACTTGTGATACAGTTTGTGAGATATGAGAGCAGAGGTTGCGTTAGACTTTAACATTGTCTGTCATTTTGACGGATAATAAAAACAGTATGTAGTGCGCCTCCCATCCAACAAATCGCAATAGGCTAAGCTTTGTGTTAATTTTGATGTGAAACAAAGTCTCAGATTTCAAATTCTATCAATTTCATTGGGAAATTCAAGCAATAAATACTGTTTTGACGCTCTATAATGTGGCGCGATAGATCGTTGTAGCTTCTATGTACTCGTCTGTGCGTAATTAAATGCATAGCAAAAGATTTGTCACGGTTTCATTTTTGTTCTGGATCCAGTGCTCTGCTACTACACTGGAGCGCACTCGCCACCAACTGGACAGGGGTGGGAATTACAGTTACAAATTAACTCCGTGTAATCTGTCAAAGTAACAGACAGCCTTCAGATTTTTCTGTCACTGATAAAAAGAATTGTCAATGACGCTACCTCTGTGTGAGAGTGTGTCATCTCAAGAGATTTGTGTATTCAAATGCAAATTTCCAGCCGTCTACAACCGAGATTCCACTGAATGTGGTACTGTAGTTGCATAAGATGTCAATAGACAGAAACCTCTCCAATTTCATTACAAATATCTTGAGTTGTGTTCCAAAGATGAACAAAAGATTTCTGAAACAACATGACAGAGAGTAATTAATGACTTAATTTTAGATTTTTTAAATTATCCTTTTAACTGTTAAAATATCATAGTGATAGAGAGGGACAAATGGTAATTTGTCAGTAACTAGATACATGTTAAAGTAATCAGTGAGGTGTTAAATATTTAGATTGTTGTTGATGTGATTTACTGACTGAATGGAGTACATCAGTAAAGGCTAGTAAAAGTCTTCCTTGTTTGATACAATGAATGGAAAATTCCACAACACACTTTCATTTTCTTCATCATGGTTGTGTGTGTGCATGTCTTTAGAAGCTAAGTACCTCACACTGGCTGTGAGACAAAGATAAAGCCCTTTAATGGACATCTTTGTTTCCTGCAATATAAAATAACTCGATAAACAAAATCTTACAACCAGTCACAAAACATGCAAACATCTTTTGTTCTTCTATGTGATGCTGAAAACAGCTTATAGTGTTTTAGGCCTGTTAAAAACAGGGCAGGGCCACTTAGGGATTTTTTCCCCCCACTTTCCATGGAATGCATTAAAGGGTTGTGCAGTCCTGTTTCTGAAGGCCAAGGAGTATCAATCTAATCTGGCCAAACACACTTTTCCTGTTGCCTGGAATTTTTCCGGGAATCCCGAAGACTTTGCTTAGCTGGTTCAGGTGTGTTTAATTAGGATTGGAGCTAAATACTGTGGCACTGATATGCCTGCCTATTTTACAGTTCTAATTGTTAACCTGCGTAAGAACCATTCCTACCATGACTGTGCAATAAAACCACTCCGTTTAATAGAGAAGACCGGGGAGTGTTGTATCAATGGGTTACAATGGCGACTGCCAGTTTGCTTAGTCATAAAAATGTTGTGCTGATGCCAGCAATATCATTACTTCCATGCCCTGTTTAAGCAAACCGAAAACAGCACAGTCTCAGTCTTTGCACACTGATTTCTGTTGTAGAACATCAAAGAAGTTTCTCTGTTTTGAGCTGCGTGATATTACTATGATTTGACTGTGTAGAATGAATTAGCAAGAACTTCAAATACACTGTAAAAATGACTGAGTTTAACAGTAAAAAACTGTAAAAATGCTAAAGTAAAAACCTGTTAAATGGTTAACAATAAGTTCCCCTACTATATACGGTGATATTATTAGTGATAAAAATCTACCTCAGCTGCTTTAAACTATAAGGAGCCCTTTTACATTATAAGGTTACAATTAACAACTTAACCCAAACTTAAATTTAGTTACTGTTTATTTTTAAATATAATAAACAACACTTAACTTAAAAAAAAATTGTATGCAAACATGTATATTGCACATAATGCAGTTTTTAAATGAACTTATAAATTATAACATTTCTATTTGTTAAAATATATTCAGTTACACAGTAGCTATCATAATGTTTTATAACAGATTAGTTTAAACATGCATTAAATAATTAAGACTAACAGGTGAAGTACAATATAATGAGTATTTAGTGTAATATTTCACGAAATGCTCTTCTCTAGACTTCATTGCTCTAGTGAACTAACGAGCTGTGAGTTTGAAATTTTGCATTTGAGATCAAATTCAGTGTTCAGATATGGAGAATGGATTAACATAGTTTTGTGTTGACAGGTAAATAAGCTGGAGACCTCAAAGACCACTGTTCATATCAGCTATCTGTCAGATAGCATAATAAGTTATAGACTTGACTCACTACATAAGCAAACACAGCACTCGCATTGCTGCTCTTGCCTTCACGGCCGCTGAATAATTGTCTGAGCTGTAGAAAAATCAGCTGCACATCAAATTTTTCAAAGAATTTTATTAACAGGTATGAAAATTCATTACATAGACTTCAGGTTATAAGTGTTTTAGGGCAGAAGTCATTACAAAGAGTGTAGTAATGCTGTGCAATACAACAGCTAAGCAAATATTATACCATATCAATCATGACACATTTAATGGTTTCATCTGACACATGTGCCAGTGCCAGAAACCACAAGAAGTATAAATCAATGGCTACAGTACAGACTAGTGGGAAGTTCATCGAAAGATAGCGTGGCATATTGGGAAACTTTCAATTCAAACATCTCCCCCTTTAATTAAATTGTAGATGTAGTTGTTTATTAACACACATGATAATGTTTGAGGCCATACCTGAAGTATTGGCAGGTGCTGAGTGGATTTCATGTGTGTACTTACTGGCATAGCATTTCACTTCACTTTGCTTCCACAGCGGCAATTCATAGAAAATACTTGCCCTGGTCATACAGTTACTTTGCTTCTACAGTAAAAACCATAGCCACAGGAATAGTGTGTGTTTCACACACATTTTACACTCACTAAGTGCCATGTAATCTACCTAGTTCTTTCCCACTAGCTAAACAAACCAGTGATAAATATATTAATAAAATGAATACATAGTTACCTGTATTAAATTAGCATTTAAATAAAATATATTATTTAAAATATATATTTACTTATATTTATTTTTATAAATAAATAAATATACATTCTGAGCATGTTTGTGTAACAGACATAAAATTCACTTTTATGATAAAAAAATTTTAGTACACATTATAATATGAATATATAAAATGAATAAATAATTACCTGTATTAAACTATCATTTAAATAAAATATATATTTTTAAATTAAATATATTAATTAATTTATTTTTTATTTTATAGATTTATTTATTTTTATAAATACATATGGATGAGCATGTGGTTGTTTGTGTAACAGAATAAAATTCATGTTTATGATAAAAGTTTTTAGTGCACATTATAATCTGTGCATATCATAGGTGGACACATGCAGTACTTACAATAATTAATTCATTTATTATTATGAACTTAATTTACATATGAAAAATATATAATTATTTTGTTGCAACTTCATTCTGGCTAGTGTCAGAGATATGATCACAATTTAATTTAATAAACAAATTCCTACAGGCTATAAAGCACTGAAATGCTAAATTTAGCAAACACAAACAAAATAATACAGCTAATACTATATAAATGATAAAAAGATTATTTAGGGATGTCGGTGCCAGTAGCCTTGTGGGCAGCACACAGACATATGTTTCTGCTGATTTATGGGTGGCTGCTCAACCCTCCCAACCCCAACTTTTTTTTTTTTTTTTTTTTTTTTTATAAAACAATTTTTGCTGCTGTTTCCACGACTATGCAATAACTAGGATAAGTTAACATAACCATACACAACAAATTAAATATTTTCAAATATTTAATTCTCATTACTCAGTAACCAACACACATTCTTTCTATGAGGGCTGTGCTTCACTAAATAATATGATTTAATAAATAACTGTTTACAATAAGCACTTCACGCATACACAGGAAAAAATGTTTGAGGGCGCACACGTAATATCTGAGGGACCCAAGAGCCATGATCTCGATATGGGAGAGAAAGCCCACTGCAAGTCAAGAGATTTGTGCTGGCACCCTCTCGTATTACAATATTCCACTCTTGTCTTGACATTTCCCATTAAAATAACACCAAAAACTGCCTCAAATAAACTATGAAAATGGGAATAAAGACATACAAGCTACAATCCATTTCTTATTGGTTAAAATGAACGGAGACTATAAGCCACTTTTCCACTATCGTGCCGAACGGTTCTTAGAACGGTCAGGTACGGTTCCAGTTGTGTTTCCACCTGGGCCTGGTACGGCGCGGCACGATTACGAACCGCTCTCGGCCCGGAATTCTCGGCACGGTTAGACAACCGTGCCAAACCGTGCTGATAGAATGTGTGTGCTAAGCGAAAGCGCGCTATATGATCAAACAGCCAAGTAAACAGCTGTTACGCTCAGTGGGGTACCGCACGTCTTGGAGCCCCCCCCCGCAAAGAAAGAGATGGGGCCCCTCCCACCAGCAGTGATGTCATGCGTGGAAATTTATTGTGCACCTGAGTCCGTCTTTCCATACATACGACTCGCTAACTCTTTAAAAAAAAATATATATATACAAGCAAAATTCATGTCTTTCAGTGAGAAAATGAACAGTAAAAAACGAGGAGAAAAACAGATTAAAGGAATAACTATAAATGCTACATTTGATAGAAATTAACTTTCTATACATATACCAACTTTTGTAATTAACTTATTTATTATTTTTATGAACTGACAATCACAAACAAGCAAAACTTCACCGAATCGTTTGCGCTCTCCGAGCGTTTTGGTGTGCAAAGACTTTGACTGCAGCTTAATGTCGATGTTGCGATCGTGTGCATTCTCGACACTTAGAAGAGCTGAACTGGACAGTCTTTCTTGTAACATTATATCTTGATCACTTTAAATTTGAGAATAACGGTACATTTAATGGCAAAATCTGGTGACAAGTCGTCAGTGAACAGCTAAAGCGTTTGCCTTTGAAACAGTCATTGTCAAAGAAGCGCAGCAGCGGACCAGGGCACAAAAACATAGGCTACTTAAATATATTTCACTTAAATCAGTAACTGATTAACAAAACGAAAGCGGAAAAAGTGCTGAGTTTCGATTCATGAGTTTCGAATCGATTCCACGATCCAAAGTTCACCTAAAGGAAAACGAGGCGGGAAGCTTTTTTTTCTTTCTTTTGTTATTATTATTATTTTTATTAATATTATTATTATTAATAATAATAATTTGTATTTATTTATTTATTTATTTTGCCAAAGCTTTACAGTAATGAATGACATCTTGCTTGTATGACCAATCAGCATGCCTAAATTACAAAAGTTGTGAAAACAATGCAGTGTGATCGCGCCGGCGCCTCAGCGCTCACATAACATTTTTACTACCTTGACATCGCGGCCTGTTCATTATCAAAATACATTACATTTAAAGAAACATAAAAGTTACAATTCTCAATTTAAATAGTCCGTTGTTGCATTCAGCGTGACCAGCGCCTGTTAGTCTTTGTGAAGGATAATGTTGAGAAAAGGGAATAAAATAGCCTATTTGTGTTTATAATGTTTGTAAACATTTAGATTTAGGCTACCGGTATTTTAGCCCAAATTATTTAGGAATGTAATTATGCCATGTTTTTCCTCTCAAAACGCAATTTCATAGCGTGTTTTAACTATGCAGCAAACATTTAAAATATATTGAAAAAAATACTTTGTCTTTAAAGTGTTGAAAATTTCTTCTTTTGTTTAAAACTTTAGCCACAATCTAGAAAAGATGAAGCTGTAATTGGCTATGACTAAGCGCAAGATAGGTTAATCAGATCAAGACTCTCTTCATGTTTTTTTTTTTTTTCTTTTGAGTAGCCTAAATAAAACACCATACTTCATTATTATTATTATTATTATTATTATTATTATTTATATTATTATTATTTTCGTTCCCTCATTTTACTAAGTCGTGCACACGACATTAACAAATTGCGACCTGGATTTAGTTGAACCAAATCAACGAAGGAGTTAATAAGTTGTGCACACGATTTAGTAAAAGGAGGGAGCGAATTATATTGTGCGCACGCTTAATTTTTTTTTTTTTTTTTTTTTTTTTTTTGTGGGGATCCATAAGCCACTTTAAGTGTAAAAATATCCACTTTGATTACGGCGCGGTTGTCTTAGAGTATGCCTATAGTGTTTATGACAAGTGAAATGTGCGAAAAATGGATTTTCCCCGGTTGTTAATTTTTAAAACATTAATCCCGCTCCACTGCACTACCTTTACGCTCACGGCTCGCGTCTTTTGCAGTGTCTCGGAACACTGCCTTTTAGAGTGTCCTGCGACGGGTCCCCCACGCACCGCGGGGGCTGCGGGGGTGTCCCGTACGCCACTGGTTAGGCTGCGTTCATAGCTCATGCATTAATACTGTCAGTAAATGTCTTCGTTTTTAGAAAGGTTTTACCCTCTGTGTCCATCTCCGTTGGCATGCATATCCCCTCAGCATTTGTTGGTAACGTTATACCTGTCGTCGCCTTCTGTTTATTTTATTTATTTTTTTTGCGTTGTTTATAGTTGTGTCCTTTTTTTCTGTTATTTAACGAAGTCCCAAAAACAGAAATATCTGATCATCGTCCATATCTCTGTTTATATTACAATTGCGTTACCAAGGCAACGACTAACCCATTTGTATTTACATTCCAAAGAGTTCCGTTATCAGCACCATAGTGGAAAATGAAACCGTATCCGTGCTGACTGGCCTGGATCGGCACGGAACGGTTAAGCGAAGAGAACGGTTCGGCCCGATAGTGGAAAAGCGGCTTATCTTGTGTTTTTCCGTTACCGGGATTCAAGGACTTTTCACAATTCTGCACAATTCTGCAGTCTCTTCAGTAGGAACTGGCCTATTAGGAGAAATCCTATAAACACATAATCAATTATGGTTACACAAATATTAAAGGACAAATATTTTACAGAGCCATGTGTTTAGCTTGCTCATGCCAGTACTTAATAAAAGCGTGTATGACTAAATCTTCACTTTTTTTTTAGAGGACCTCACCTTTGTTTTATCTTATAAAGCACAAAGGCAATCACAGAGACCAACAGAGCCACAGACACAATCACTCCAGACCAAACACCAACGTTCCAGTCAGACAACTCCACTTGAAACAAACAAACACAAAAACACAACTGAGAGGTGTGAGAAAATGAATTCTGAGCCACACTGCTTCATGCGGCAAGACAAAATTAAGGTTAAATTTTGAGTTTTGAAACATTTGATAATGTTTGATGTTATTCATTTACACACCCTCATGTCGTTCCAAACCTGTACGAATTTCTTACTACAGTAGAACATCAAAGAAGATATCTGATAAATGCTGTGGTCTGAACAAAATTGGACACCACCGGATTTCACAGTATGGACATTGTTCAAAATATCCATAGAATAAATAAAGGCATGCAAGTTTCAAACCACCTGAGGGTGAATAAATTAACTCTCCCTTTAAAATGTTTAAATGATTATTGAAATGTTTACAAAAGGGATAATGTACAGCCAGCCATGCATTATCCTGCTTATACCATGGTCATTTGCCAGCACTGACAAGTTAAAGCTGTTAATGATATTTGCAGTGCAACATTTGAAGGGAAAGGGTAAAAATGATGGTTATTTTCATCAGTTACGGCCCGTTAACGCTCGCTTCTACCCCCCTCAAATCAGACACAGAGATAAAATAGTACAGTAAGATCACATTTATTTGAATGAATCATAGCATTTATTTGAATTAACTATCGATCGAGAGAGAGAAAGGAAGAGAGATGACAGTTGTGTATTACCTGCATCTCTGTGTCTCTCTCTACCAACAATGAAGCTGTGAGTTACTTAAAAAGTGATTTTACCTCCTTGTTACTGATGAATATAATATAGTGATCCATCTATTGTATCTAAGCTATTTTCTTTAATAAAAGTTACAGGGCAGCTTTGACAAGTTTCTGTACTCAATGCTTCTGTGTGTGTGTGTGTTTGTGTGCATCACTGAAAGCAGCACATTAATATAGAACTGTGATTAAACTGCCTTGGAACTACCTGTGCATTAAACTGTGTTAATGCATACCTGCCAGCCAATTGGAATCAAGTATTCTGATAGACCATGGTATAAACAAATATATACAACTCAAAATTTCAATATATGTGGCCCTGGACCACAAAACCAGTCATTATTGAGATTTATACATCATCTGAAAGCTGATTAAATAAGCTTTTTGGTGTATGGTTTGTCAGGATAGGACAATATTTGGCTGAGATACAACTATTTGAAAATCTGGAATCTGATGGTGCAACAAATGTAAAATATTGAGAAAATTGCCTTTAAAATTGTCCAAATTAAGTTCTTAGCAATGCATAGTACCAATCAAAAATTATGTTTTGATATATTTAAGGTAGGAAATTTACAAAATATCTTCATGGAACATGATCTTTACTTAATATCCTAATGATTTTTTACATCGAAATGATCATTTTGGCCCATACAATGTATTTTTGCCTATTGCTACAAATATACCCATGCTACATAAGGTTTTGTGGTCCAGGGTCACACATATTTTCCTTATAATAAAACAACCTCTGCAGTCTCTGTGAAGAACATAAAGTAGCAGTCAGGATTCAGAAATAAACATCCCATTCATTTTCCTTATAGAGCGATGAATTTAAGGAAATGAGATTGATATAAGCTTCTGTAGATAAAGTATTATTTTAGTGTGCTTTTACAAACTATTGTTTAATACAGACAAGTTTATGGTGAAAAACTATTACCCACTCGTCTGAAAAGATCATACGTGAATTCACTAATTAGAGAAGTTACTATGGACAAAAGAACATCACAAAAGTGCCTTTTTTCACTCATTTCCTAAAAAAAAGTGTAGTCTTTAGGATTATAAGATTGCATATGACAGGGATGTAATACCATAGTTGTGAAGTTTATTGCTAAATCTGTATTTAACATCAGTCAATATGGTATTGTATAGTTCAATGCCTCAAAAGTCAAACACTTTCAGCTTTTTTATCCTTTGATTTTTTTAAAAGAAATTATGCTGTAAATGAAAGTTGTAATTTTGTGATTCATCTCAGAGCTGGATAGGTTTGGTTTAAAAAAGAATTGTCACTAATCCCTAATATATCTGTGAAGATAAAATAGTTCCAGAATCAAAGTCAAACTGTCCTTCTGAATCAGGATAAGCTAGAAGTGTGCTGGCCTAAAAAGCCTGTTTTTGCTTAAAAAAAAAAAAAAAAAAAAAAAAAATGTGCAACTGATTCGTAACAATTTATTTGCACACTTTCCTTTTAGCAGCTTAATACAAATTAGCACTACAGCATAAGCAGTTGAACCTTACCTTCAGGAAGTGAAGTTGTAGTGCTGATATCACCTGCAATACAATGTTATTTTACTATTTTAATGCATGTATTAGGGCAATAAAAGATCAAATCCTTCGATTTGAGTAACATATTACTATGTGCCAAACAGGGTGTACAGAATCTTAAAATGCCCCTATTATGGATTATAAAAGGTTCATATTTTGGCTTTGTGAGTCCCCAACAACAGGTTGACATGTAGGCAAGTTCAAACAACACTTTCATTGTCTTATGCGTTTATTTTTACCTTATTTGCTCAACGACTCCCAAACGAATTACCAATACCCCTCCTTTGCATGATGCTAATATGCTGTGATTGGTCCGATGACAGAAATGTATTGATAAAGCACTGCAGTTTGTACACCAACGTATTGCACTATTCTTTATCATAACTCCAAGTAATAACGACAACAACATTCACTATTCATCAACAGATTTCTAGACAATTGCGAGCGAACAGATATCTGTCACGCTTACACAAGACAAGCGAACAACGACGAAGTAAACCGTGAAAGTCTTTAATAATCCAATGAAACAGGAAACACACAGGAACACGGGGTGGCAACATCAAGGTTCGACAAGCCATGATGGTGAACACACACAATAAATAGACATGGTGATTACAAACTCAGGTGCAGGCAATTAGGGATAAACCATAGTACACAAAACAGCAGGGGGAATGGATGGGAGAAACCAACTCAAAGTCCAGGGGTGTGACATTACCTCCCCCTCCCGGAAAGGCGCGTCCTCGCGCCGACAAACAAGAGAACAGAAAATACCAAGTTTTAGGAGGGGGTTTTGGAGGAGGACGGACTCCCGGGAGGAGAACAAAGGATGAATTCCAGAGTTGTGACGGAGTAGTCCATGGAGGTGATGACGGAGGGAGGAGCCAAGGAGGAGATAGGAGGGATCCGAAGGAGGAGAAGCAGAGGAAGACCCAGACCGCAGCCATGATGTCGACCCACGGTGGAGCCGACGGAGGGAGGAGCCATGGTGGAGGAAGGGCTGACGACTCCAGGGGGGCGACCGACGGAGGCGGAGCCGCTGGCGGAGGAGCCCGAGGCGGAGACGGAGAGCCGAAGATACAGGGCGACACCGAGGATCCGGAGGGCCAAGGCGAAGCCCTAGGCTCTGGCGACCAAGGCGTAGGCGGAGATCCGGAGATCTGCGGCGGAGCCGGAGCGACAGAGGATGGAGGCTGTGCCGGAGGGAGGGAGGAGTCCTTAGGAGCCGGTGGGACGGAGTGACGAGGCGCAGCCGGAGGAACAGAGTCCTGAGGTGACGGAGGGACGACGACCGACCAGGGCGGAGCCGAAAAGACGAGGGAGCCCGGTGGAGCTGGTGGACCGATGGGCGACGATGGAGACGAGGGCGCTGAGAGCCGTGGTGGAGCCGCAGGGTCGGAGGGCCGAGGCGGAGTTCTGGACTCTGAGGCTGGAGGCGGAGATGAGGGATCCTCCAGCCCTGACGCCGATGGAAGCTGGCAGACCCGCGGCGAGCCCACTGCCCAGGTGGAAGACTGAGGGTGAGCAGAGGGGCTGTCAGGGGACAGCGGTGAGCAGACAGACGTTGACATAGGCAGAAGAGGGAGGGTGGGTGGGGATTCCATACAGGCAGGTATAACATGACAGGTAGATATTTCCATAAAGAAGTCTATTAAATCCCCAGAGTTATTTTCTAGAACTTCAGTAGAAAAGTCAATCAAGTCCCCAGAGTTATTTTCTAGAACTTCAGTAGAAAAGTCAATCAAGTCCCCAGAGTTGTTTTCCAGCTCACCCCCAGCAATGGTGCAGTGGGCAGGGCTCTCCATAGCCCTCACTTGCTCCATGTTGCACTCCCCCGTCACGGTAGCTGTAGCCGGCTCTCGCACCTGATCGGACGTGTAGGGCTCTGGCTCTGTGGCGATCTTTGGCTCTGTCGCTCGTGGCTCTGGCTCGTCATCCGCGGTGGGCTCGGGCTCAAACTCCGCGTGTCGGGATGCTGGTTGGCTGGGCTCTGGGTCTTGAGTGGGGCTGGTGTCATCCTCCGCGGTCAACGAAGATCTGCAGGACACCAGCACCCACTCGATGTAATCGGCGATGCTCTCTCGTGGACCATCCCCGGACAGCTGCGCTTTGGTGGCGATGTTAAGTCCTGCACGGTAGAATGTGCAAAGGCAGCGGTCCGGGTAGTGTGTGAGTGGTACGAGGCGGACGAAGTCTCTAGTGTGGTCCACAAGAGAGCGATTCCCCTGCTCCAGGAGAAGGAGGAGGACGGCAGGGATATCCATAACAAAAACAACAAACACTGAGAAAAAAATGGAAAAATAAAGCAGGGAAACGCCGGGGAAAAACTGTTTCGGTCGAACCTTCTGTCACGCTTACACAAGACAAGCGAACAACGACGAAGTAAACCGTGAAAGTCTTTAATAATCCAATGAAACAGGAAACACACAGGAACACGGGGTGGCAACATCAAGGTTCGACAAGCCATGATGGTGAACACACACAATAAATAGACATGGTGATTACAAACTCAGGTGCAGGCAATTAGGGATAAACCATAGTACACAAAACAGCAGGGGGAATGGATGGGAGAAACCAACTCAAAGTCCAGGGGTGTGACAATATCACTGTTAGCCAGTTAGCCAGAGACCTACAAGCTGTGTAGAGCGAACACAACACACACAACTAAATATGTATTTTGCATGCTACAGAGTACATGAGAGCAACAATTTTTAAAGGGGGTCATCGGATGCCCAGTTTCCACAAGTTGATATGATTCTTTAGGGTCTTAATGAAAAGTCTATAACATGCTTTGGTTACAATTTCTCAATGTTGGAGAAATTTCTCAATGGTAGTGTAAAAAACACCCTTTTTACCTTGCCAAAATCAGCTCTGCAAAAATCAACCTACTCTGGTGGATGTTGCTTTAAATGCTAATGAGCTCTGCAATTTTTCCCAGGTCTGTGCGCACAACAAGTGGGCAGGCAATATGCTAATGTGACGTCAACATGAAACAGCTTACAATTCGTTCTAAAAACGACCCGTTTACATGACTCGGAGTTGACTCTTTCTTTTGAAAGAGTCTTAACTTTATAAACGGAGCACTTTCAGATTTAAAACTTTGCAGGATGTTTTTGTTCACTTAGAGCTGTACACAGTGTATGAAAGGTAATTTTCCAAAATCCATAATAGGGGCACTTTAAAGACTTGTTATTACAGTTCGCATCATGAGAACTGACCTCAGTGTTAATGGGTAAAAAAGTCTGTAGTGTAAATCTGGCACAGAGACTGATCTACAAAGAGTCATATCCTGCTAGATAAAGGTTGTTGCTTTCACCTTTCACTTATAACTAATAACTTCCTTTACACTTGTGCTGTACCCGGCCACAACAAATGCCAGATGGTTATTTCATTGCCCTCACTAGCATCCTGATCTACTTTTAAACTACTGTACAGGAAAATGTGTATCCTTGTATTCAGACAGCAGATTCTTAGAGTAAGAAGTAGGGTTGGGTATCGTTTGGGGTTTTTTTGATACCGGTGCCAAATTGATACTTTTAAAACGGTGCCTGAACCGATACTTTTAAAAAAGCCACAAAGTGGTGGATGACACAAGAATATATTTTTATTGGACAAAAAAGTTCTTTAAATTGAACAATGTATTAAAAGTAAAAAAAAAAAAGTAGTATCATATATCATTGTCAATGTAAAACACAACAATAAAACCTAAGCCACCTAACCCAACTACAATAATTTAACAGCTTAAAATTTCAGCAATTCTTTTGCAGAAATATGACCATATGTGATGAGATCTGGGAAAACCCGTCGGATGTCGCGGTGGGACGTTTTCAGGAAATTCATTTTTCATTAAATTATTATTCTATACCATCTTGTCTATAATCTCTGAAAATATCTCTTTGAAATTCACTTGTTTAGTGCAGAAAAAAACACATTTATTGCAGCAAGCAGAAATGACTCTTTCTCCTATGTTAAGAACGCGCTGCGGAGGTGCTTTCCCTTAACACCACAAAAACAGTTAACCTATCAAAATAAACCACGCAACATATTTAGTAAAGGCGTATCAATTCACATTTTCCGCCAGTCCTGTGTAAAGTACGGCAAGCAAAGGTATTTATTTATTTATTTATTTGTTTATTTATTTATTTTATTATCGAGAGATGGCGGAGCGCAACAACGCCGTCTAAAGTACTGCAGCTGCTCACTTAAAAGATCTTACTCGTCTCAGTCTGCTCAGTTTTGGTGATGTCAGTGGATTTACTGTGTACTGTGATATTTGAAGTTAAAACACAGTAAACATGACACTTACCATGTTTTTATTACAGTAACTGCAGGTGTACTGTGATATTTGAAGTTAAAACACAGTAAACAGGACACTTACCATGTTTTTACTACAGTAACTGCAGGTGTGCTGTGATATTTGAAGTTAAAACAGTGACACTTACCATGTTTTTACCACAGTAACTGTAGTTTTGCTGTGAAATTTGAAGTTAAAACACAGTAAACAGGACACTTGCCATGTTTTTACCACAATAACTGTAGTTGTACTGTGATATCTGAAGTTAAAACAGAGTAAACAGGAACTTACCATGTTTCAGTTTCAGGAAAAAAGCACAATAACCACAACACTTATTATGCTTTTACTGCAGTATCTTTAGTTTCACTGTGATATGTATAGTAATAGCACAGTGATCACCAAACTTACTATGGTTTTACCACTGTAATGCTAATGTTTTGATGTGCTTTTATGACAGATACCACAGTAATCACTACACTTACTATTCCATGCTTGTAATACATTTTAATGTAAAAACCAAAAAAAAAAAAAAGTAAAAATTGAAAAAAGTTATTTTTTAACCTTCTGCAGTTCATTGATATCAGTTTAGAACTTAAATATGCTGTTAATATCATTATTAACATTCTCTATATAATTGTCTTTTCTCTCCTTTTTTTTTTTTTTTTAGCTGAGAAGACCTAAAGGAAGCAGTCATCCCAGTCTTGTTTGTGGAGAGGAGACAGTCCCTGTACAGTCTCATTTGACACAATATTTGTAAATCAGTTGTGCCCCTTCTTGGAAAGCAGTCAGATCCCCCACACAGTCAGAAACTTTATATTGTCCATTGGCTTCTTAATAAATTACTTCAAATGGGCCCCGTCAGTTTATTGTTCAACATTACATGATGTCTCTCTGCACCTCGTAATTTATCTGTTTCCACGAGTGGAAATGCTAGTTTGATGCGTCCTGTTCGCATGTAAACATATTTAAAAGAATTAGATATGAAGCTTGCTATTAATGACTTACTTGGATGCATGTAAAATTTGATTATACAGCATCTCTGCAGAGGCTGCTTTTACGGCCTAAAAAAAATCCCCAAAGTAATGTATAAACTAACATGTTGCATGTGTTAGATCAGGTCCCCACGCCAGACAATTAGGATCCAGCCCCGGACACCAGATCCCGTCAGAAAATATCAGTCTTTCCGGTAACAGAACAACTAGTCAGCAAGCTGTAGTTACCCCAGCCCCACTAACAGCAGGTTTCTGTCAGTTATGAAGTTGACCGATGGAAGCCAGAAAAGAGCAGAAGCAGGAGACGAAGTGATGATGGTAAAAGGTATAACAGAATTTATTGAACAGTTTTAGTTGCGTATGTCTCAATGTTCAGACTTCGTCTGGGGAGTACAGCTCAAAAAACAATGATATATCAAACTGATTCAACATCCCATAAACCTTGAATTTCCATAAACATCCCCGTTATCTATTTCTTAGACCAAACAATTCATGAAACCCCACAATCATGAAACTGAACAATAATGAAAATGCATAAGCAAGAAAAATAATAAGAAATATAAAATATAAAAACATATAAATAATATATATGAATAAATGATAAATACTTAAATAATCAAATAAATAATTAAATATGAATAATTTGAATGACTAATGATTGTAAAATGATTATAAATAATACTAAAAACATAAAGTTTAAACACAACACAATAATTTGCATGTAAGGATCGAAGGATCCTTCACTTCCCCCCTCTTAATCATATATGATTGAATTAAATGATTATTGCAAGCGAACTTTCATAATCTTTATCAAAACACATCTTTAAAAAGCTTGGATGGCCAGTCCATACTTTTCCCGTCTACATGTTCTTAAAAGAACAGGTCATTTCCGTTATCCCGCGTACCAGCGTCAGTTGGGGGAGTCGTCTAACATTGGATGATGGCCTGAATGTGAAAGGCCTTGTGACAGTCAAACGTCTGATAAGACAAATCAACACCTTAATAGTAATGCATAAGAACAAAATGATGACTAGTACTGTTGTATGTTGGCAAATACCACGAATTAAAAATGGGATGGGAACAATTTCTGTAGAGACACACACTGTTTGTGAATAGCCATCTACTTTCCCATGGATAATCTTAAACTTTAAAAATACATCTGTAAGGGTTTGACATTATCAGTGGTTTCATGATCGTGCACTTGGCACCAGCTTCACCTTGTGATTTGGTACAATTGGAATCTCCAAAAATCATAGTAAAAACATACTCTTTACCACCTTTTATTGCCTGTGCCTCGGCTTTTTCTAACCTTAATATTTTTGGTCATTTGTCACTTTTAGTGCCTCTTTGCTGTCTCATCAAAAGGGCATAGTAAACTCTAAATAAATTATCTGGAAGGGTTGCAATTTTGATACGAGAACCATCAATTGGAGTGCACCATTCAGAGTGTTCAGTGACAGAGGTGTCAACTATCAAATCAGTTAGTATGTTGCTAATATTACCCATATTACTTTGTTCACTTATGGAGATCGGATCAGACAATGGTAATGGATGTGCATCCAGAGGCCATGATGTAGATGATTCGGGGAGAGATTGACATATCCAACATTTGGAAATATTGAGCACCTTAGCATATGTTTGAGCTAAGGTTAAAGCTAAATTAAGTTTACTGTGAGACTCAAACCATGGATGGAATAATGGATCTGAATTATGGATCAGAATGGAAACCAATATAGCCAAGAACAATATCATGTTCATGTTAGTTTGGTTCATACCCTTCAGTGTAATAATTAAAAATGAACCGCTGGCCTGGTTTTAACTTAGACTCTGGGGAAAACCTTGTATGACAGTTATGTGGTTTAAATTTCAATACCCCTGTATATATGTTGATTGAAGGTATTATAAATAATACTAAAAACAAACATAAAGTTTAAACACAACACAATAATTTGCATGTTATAATCTAAGGATCCTTCACTTGTAATGTAATATTTCCTTTCTTTCTGTCTTACAGGGTTTCTTGCAGATAACGCTGTCCTTCTCCATTATGCACAAGGCCCTCTTTAACTTTTTATCCCCCACACATACAGAAATGGCACCAGATCAATATTAAGACTTTGCAGGTTTTTTTTTTTTTTTTGGTTTTTTTTTTCAGAAGATGCAATTTTGTTTTAATTATAAGCTTATAATGAATACATTTTGACCTTGCAGCATCCCATATACTGTATACAGAACCAGTAATGAAAACAATAGTTAAAAATAGTCTTTTTCGTATTGATAAAGCATTGCATTCTCTTTTTTAAACCTTATAAACTTTACTTGGTGTCTTCCTAATGGTTTTATCACAAAATTATATTTTTCATGATACTATTGCCAAATGTATATTTCTGCGTTTGTATGTAGCAGGTGTTTGTTTTCCTGAACATTTTCTCTATCTTCCATTGTTCAGACAAGTAATGTTTATTTGGTGCTGTGCTGATTTTTATGGAGTTTTATAGACGATATGACACACTTGACATGCGTGACTTCATGGCGTTATTCTGTCATATGTTTGGTATTATTTTTGATGTTACTTTGAAACATTTACATGTGTTGTCAGTTTAAGTTTTTAAAAAAATGCATTTGTTTCCAGTGTTCTCTGAAAGACATACATTATATGTACTGTTTTGTTTTTGTTATTAGTTAATGTTTACAATTATAATTATCACTAACAATTTTAATTTGCTTTGCATTTAGTCACAATAAAAGTATTACAGTTAAAAATGTACAATGTTTTTCTTAATAATTGCTTGCCTTTTAGTTAGTTTATTTATTTATTTATTTATTTAAAGAGAAGACAATAAAATATTTTGTGAAGGTTTGTAAGATTCTGTATGTGGTTTGTAAAAATATTGTTTGGCACACACACACACACATATATAAAGGACTTTTGTTATATATTTCTGAGTTACAATATAACTAAGATATATTTTACTATAAATTAATTGTATAACTATAATTAAATACATTTTTGTAATTAACTGCTTATTCTATTTATTTATTTTATTATTTATTCTTCATAGTGGCAAAAACAATCTTGATGACAGAGGATACAGTGCAGTAGTTTGGGCACTATGTTTGACATATCAGTAAATACTGGGAAATGCTTACAAAACTATGCTTTTCATTATGCTTTATTTATTTACTTATTTATTTATTAAGTTTTTATTCTTATCTATAAAATGGTAGAGAATTACAGAAACACAATAGTGAATATATTTATAAATTTAAAACACAATGTAAATGTTAGAAGCACATTTGATTAGTTTATGCACTTGTCTATAGTCAAAATAAATAAATAAATGTTATTTATTGAATTTAATTAGATAAAACTATGGGTTAAGGCTGCATGGGATACAGCAAATCAATACTAACCAATTTTTTTCAACAATAATTACTGTAGGTGTAGACGTTAATAAAACACAATCTAATAGGTAGCTAATTTAATTATGGTTAACCGAGTCTGTCCCGTCAGCCGAAAAACGAAAGAAATTTGTCATAAAAGACCATAAATGGACAAGTAAGTGTGACGCCTCTGTTCAGCTGGGATGTCAGTGGCTGTGAAGTTCCCTTGTCACCTGCAGGACTCGCTGTGATTGGATTATCTTTCAACCCATATTAAACAGCGCATTATGTTACAAAAGTATGTTTTGCTGATGTTATACCGTTAGTAACATATTAAGTTAACAATGAAGTATTGCTATGTTGAGAGAAATTACTCCTTTAGGGAGATCCTAACCCTAAGCATAATTTCGGCTAATTACAAATAAAGCTGCATCTCGTAATTCCGAGATGAAAACACGTGACATTCTACTCTATTTGAATAATGTGTCTCTATGGCAACATTATCAATGCCAAAGCCCTCACGTCCTCCTGAACTCGTAATTACAACTTGTAAACTCGGAATGTTTTTAGAATTATGACTTAAACCAGTTACAGATGTACCACGTGACCGCCGTCAGGTTCGTTTTGGCGCTACTTAGGCGCTACCTCCGAGTCCGACAACATGGAAAGCTATGAGTAAAATGTCACGTGGTGTCATCTCGGAATTACGGTAATTACGACATGGCGTGAAGGCAGCATAACAGCGTCATGTTTTCCCGTTCCATCGACAGAATGACAGAGGCTTATGGGTAATGTAGTTAAAAACGTTTTATTAATTAAATTAAATAAATAATATTTTTAATGGAAAACTGGATATCTAAATATGTTCATTGTGCAAATCTCTATGCCATATTTGAGAGGCAGGCTGAAAGTTGGTATTTTACTATGAGCAATATTTAAAATGCCTTTATAACTGCTTTCCATATATTTTTGAAAACTGTGCCCCACATTATTTAATCAACATAGCATAAGCAGTAATCATGCCGATTTTCTCTTTGACACGTTAATCGGACTCTAATTTACAGCCATTTGAAATATGCATTTTTTGGCTCATCCAGTGGGTGCTGCTGGGCCCCTGGGGGTAGAAGGGCAGTAAAACCTACATACATGTGTTCTCATCATGGACAACAAACTGTGTTGAGTTACATTTACATCTGACAGTTTTCACAGTCCACCCTTTTCTATTCTTACATCATGCCTCAATATAGCTTTTGACAGGACATTGTGAGGCCATCTGATGAAACAGAAAAAAATGAAAGAAATGCTTTAATAATAATAATAATAATAGATTATTTCTTAGATTTTTGAGGTAAACACCAATAAATATAATGGATTAACCTGCAACCACTTGTCATTATCTATTCCCCACTGTTAAGCAGTAATCAAAGACAATTTATACACATTGTGATATTTCACTATTACTATTACACAAGGACAAATTCATGCAGTAGTAAAAATCATAATATAATAATAATAATAATAATAATAATAATAATTAGCAAAAATCAGTGTAAAAATGTCCTCCTCACCCCCTTATCTTGGTCCTCATGGGCCGGGCATCAGTAATGTGCATGCTCTTGGTTTTAATGCAGTACAAGATGTATGTTGATCATTCCTTGTACATTCTCAGTTATCCCTTAAGTGTTTGTAGCAATAAAGCCCATGGTAGCATCCTGTAATGCAAAATAATTCATCTTGTAATTGCCTTTATTTCACCAAAAATTAGCATTTTTGTCACTAAATATATACAATAATAACTTTTTGGTGTTGTGCCCAATATCATTTATCTGATCAAAAATGTTTATGTCTCCAGTAAAAACAATCAGGTTATTAATTATATGTAGTTTTTCAAGTATAAAACATATATACACATATGAGCCTACCTAATAAAATTATGTATTTACCAAGAATTTTCAATACACAATATTCACCATATTCATTTTATTGAAGCATACAGCATAAAGTTGATAAAGTAGCATCAAGACAAATGAAATTTAAGAAAAAAATATTATTATTAAAATAATTAAAATAATAATGGTGTCACGAATCTGGTCGGTGTCCCGCTGTCCGCTCACCACCAGATGTCACTCTCACCCCATTATCACACTCAGACTACATCTCCCGTCATGCATCACGCTGATTGCGTCAACACATGTGACCAATCAGCAGCACCATAAAAGCCCCTGTCTTTCCCCCTGCTAGTCACGGATTGTTGTGTGTTGTTGTTTATTCATAGTAAGCGTTTCCTAGTTCCTAGTTCCCAGTTCCCTCGCCTGGCCATCTTGTCTCGACTGTCTCGCCGCCTGCCCATTGGACTATTGCTCGTGTCACGGATTCTTCTCTCTCGTCTCGCCCCCTTACGGATCACGTTCGCCCCTGTTCGACCCACGCCTGTTTCACGGACTTCTATTGTGCCTAGCCCTAACATACCTGTTGGCTGTTGTTTTGACCCTGCCTGTTCGACCATGTATCTGTCTCGTCCCTTAAATAAAAGCTCGCGAATGGATCCGCTCGCCTCTCGTCTTTCACTCCCCGTTACAAATGGATTCTATAAAAAAACATTAACATGCCATGTGTAGTTCTCAGAAACTGGAGAATTTGCCTCTAGAATTCATCTATTGCTGCAGTAAATGTCTTTTTCTTCTAGAATCTTTCTCCAAAGTTCATGAATTCTCTTGCTTCCATCTTAAAACACAAATGTGTAGTGTAAGGCCTTGCTTCAAACCAATCAACTATTAATCAACAATTTATTACACACAACATTTACAAAACAATTAATGTAAACATCAACTAAACCACTTTTATAACACTGCTGAAAAACAGTTGGTGTGGTTTTTAAAAACTTAAGATAAAAAAATGTTCCAGTCACACTTTGCTAACATGCTATAATTGTAAGTTGTACCCAGTAAATAAATAAATAAATAAAATTACAAATTAGAAAGAATAATCATACCAGTGAAAGAATATAGACATACCAGTGGACATGCGCACTCTTCTGTCTTCTTTGTTTGGGTGCAAGATGGCCATATTCATTCCTCACCCTGAACAAAGGACTTCCTTGGTCTTCCTTCTCTTCTGTACAACAAGAAATTCTCTACTTACTCTTAAAAATATAATTAAGTTAATTAAAAATAAGATTCAGACCAGAGCATTTGATGAGTAAATGTTGATTAAAAAAATATGTACCTGGGAAGGGCTGATCATGGCAAGACTCGCTGAGACTAAAACAGCCTCTGTAATTACATGTTAAATAATTAAATTACATGTTAAATTAAAAAATTCAATGTTAAATGCATCCATTTTTAACAGTAAGTAATTAATATTAAGATATATATCTAATGAATTCTTTTAAACATATTTACCTCTCCCTAATGAATACCTCTCCACAAACAAGACTGGGATGACTGCTTCCTTTAGGTCTTCTCAGCTAAAAAAAAAAAAAAAAGGGAAAGAAAAGACAGTTATATAGAGAATGTTAATAATGATCTGTGAACAACATATTTATGTTCTAAACTGATATGAATGAACTGCAGGAGGTTAAAAAATAACTTTTTTTAAATGTTTAATTTTTTTGGTTTTTACATTAAAAGGTATTCGAAGCTTGGAATAGTAAGTGTAGTGATTACTGTGGTATCTGTCGTAAAACACATCAAAACTAGCATTACAGTGGTAAAACCATAGTAAGTTTGGTGATCACTGTGTTATTACTATACATATCAAAGTGAAACTAAAGATACTGCAGTAAAAGCATAATAAGTGTTGTGTTTATTGTGCTTTTTTCCTGAAACTGCCACAGCAAAACTACAGTTACTGTGGCAAAAACATGGTAAGTATCCTGTTTACTCTGTTTTAACTTCAAATATCACAGCAAAACTACAGTTACTGTGGTAAAAACATGGTGTCACTGTTTTAACTTCAAATATCACAGTATAACTACAGTTAATGTAGTAAAAACATGGTAAGTGTCATGTTTACTGTTTTAACTTCAAATATCACAGTACACCTGCAGTTACTGAGGTAAAAACATGGTAAGTATGCTGTTTACTGTGCTTTAACTTCAGCTATCACAGTACAACTACTGTGGTAAAAACATTGTAAGTGTCCTGTTTACTGTGTTTTAACTTAAAATATCACAGTACAACTTACAACAACTGTTGTAAGTGTTGTGGTTCCCATGATTTTACTACAAATACAACTTACATCTTTGAACCTGATATAAATATAAAACTGATCGAAGGTCTGTGGCACGTCACGTGACAGAGTTTAATCGCTCCAGTTAGCAGGTGTGTTCGTTTAGTTAAACGCAATGAATTGCAAAGACCGACTCGGATGACAGGTATAATTAAGCGAATAAACATACGGCGCTAATCTGATTAATAAAGAAGGCAGGATACATTTTAAAACAAACATTAAGACAGCGTATTTACGACTACTCACCCAACCTGTGGCACACGTAAATTGATGGCAAATATCGCGATGTGTGCTGAATGAGACTTCCTGAATGTGATTTAATAGCGATCATCATCTCATGTCCTTCGCATCTGTGTTGTGACGCCAAAAGTTTCCCATTGAAATCAATGTAGGTCCCAGTTCGTCCATAATGTGACGCCGCGGGGCGCCGTTGATGTCTTCATAGTGACGCTAGAGGCGCTTCACCGTTCTGCAGTTTTTGACGCCTCGGGAGTGAGAATGGGTTGTTATTTGTCAGTGTTATCTGACCTGCCTGGTTCACCAAAAATTTCAATTTGTTATCATTTACTCACCCATGACTTTTGTTCATTTTGGAATGACATGAGGGAGATTAAATGGCATAGTTTTCTTTTTTGGGTGAACTAGGTATATAATCAACATTAATCTTATAGAAGTATCTCAGTAATATAAGAGCAAATACAAATTAAATTTTCCCAGAATTAAGTGCTTGTTTAAGGTGGTTTTTTTTTTGTTTTTTTTTAGAATTTACAAAGTGGGTTAGTAGTAGAAGTATCTGGGGTAATCGCAAAATGAAACAGGAACGCCTGAGATGGGTGTGCAATGCTGTCAAATCTGGGTTCTAGAAGTAAAAAAAAAAAAAAAGTACAAATTTGTTACAGTACAAATGTTTTTGTCAAAGTGTCAATAAAGAAGTCACTGACTGTTTATTTTAAAATTTTGAAAACAATTAACGTAGCAACATACATTTTAGGGGTTGTAGGGTGTGAAGTGTCCTCTTAATCTGCAAAAAAAAAAAAAAAAAAAAAAGTGGTTACAGGTATACTACATATCCAAGATTTTTATTTTTTTTTTAAATGAAATTGTAAACAGTGTAGCACAGTGATTACTGAGTAAAAAAAAAAAAAAAAAAAAAAAAACTGCTGTACTGCTGTGTATTAGCTTGAAATATCTCACCTCCAATGTACTGAGGCCTGTGCTGATGAGACCACTGTTCAGAGAAGGCAGTTGCCACAAATACTTGTCCTAAATATGAAAGTAAGTTTCACTAGTGTTGTGGCTTCTAGATTGCAGACACATTCATTCCTGGATAGTTGCATGTTTTGGAAGGGCTACATTAAGAAAGAAAGAAAGAAAGAAAGAAAGAAAGAAAGAATCCACATTTCTATACATATCTATTTGAGGCCACAGTCATAAAATCAATTCAAAAGTAGCATTTCCTCTGTATTACTGTAGAAATAACAATTACTGTGAGACTAAGAGCTCATTTAGTTTAAACCACAAAGGTTTAATCATGCAATGGCAATAATTGTGACGTATTAAAACATATATGAGAGTTGCTGCATCAACTCTGGGCGAAACAGAAAACTAACTACAAAGTTTTACATTTGTGACAGTAAAAAAGCATTTAGTGTAAACAGAATCACTTGTCTTTTGTCTACTTCACATGCAGCCCATGTACAAAATAGGCCTAAGTCAGTTAAAATTAGCAGCAGACAGAAAGACACATCTTTGTCCAGCGGTAAAAATGCAAGCAGTCTCTGCTTCCTTTCCCAGTTTCAGCAAATTCTTCGTCAGTTAGCTGGAGCCAACCGATGTCAGCACAAATTCAAAATATTGCTTGTTGCGCATGCTCTAACTGTCATCATTTCCTCTTCTGTGGTTTTGTTGCACATTAGCAACACATTAGCGCACTGCTGCCTCCCACTGGTGTATTCATGTCATTGGTTTTGTTGTGACTACTTGAACATTTTAAGTAAGCCTTACTCAAAGCAGCAAGTAAACTGTTTTATTCGCCTTGAAATTAGCTGTAACTTGATAAAACCTAGGAAGTTGAGCAACTAAGTAAAGATAACTAATTATATACAAGTAAGGTACACTATTGGATTTTACAGTGTAACCTACTATATAGTAAGCAAAAAGAGTATGTGAAGAAAGAAGTACGTTTAAAAGCTAAAAGAGTAGGCGAGAAATCCCCGGATGTCCTACTGCTTCAGCCCAGATTTTGGAGTGTTCATCGATGGATACTTTCCGCGGGAGAGCAATACGTCATCATCGAATTCGATTGAGAACCGCGATGAGGGTGTTTACAAATGAGAGTATTACAAACCAAAAGAGGTTCCTTGTGTAAAAATCGTATTTGTTGACCTACTGTATAGTAAGGTGTAAAGACGTTAAACAGCATAGTATATTTGTGATTTTGCTGTGAAAAGACTATTTATCATGTATATCGAACAGTAGAGCTCCAGTAAGCACACGTACGTCTCCAAAGTTGATTTACACAAATCATATACATCTTAAAGATGATTACTAAATGTCTATTTAACATCTGACAGGAAAATGTTCTAAAAGAATTGCAGATGAGCACATCACGACATCTCAACAAAACAGACCTCTGAGTGAGTGGTGTACCTTAAGTGTGCTTATTATGTTGAATTCACTGTTGCCAATACTGCTTTAGTTGAATGCAAGTAATGTAATCAAACGTACGTACATGAAGTAACTAAACATGAGTTATCTATTTTATTTGTCCATAGTCCTGTTGACATATTGAGGATCATTTGTGTTGGATAAAAAGTCAGTTAACACATCAGCAACTACCTCAACAGCTGTTTAAAGATGTCTCTGTTGTGTTGCATCATGTTGTAAAAAAAGGTAATGTTTCCTTTCTCTCTCTAAAATGGCTGTGGAGATTCTAAAATGGATGTCCTCTACCATGTGTTGCATCAGACCGTGGTCTTGAGTGGGTGTGACTTTAATGGGGGAAGAGTGATTTTGTAGCTTCAGACAATAAAGGAAACCAGATAAAAATCTGCTGTATGAGGAAAAGTTATTAGTAAAGTGTATAATCTCCTCACACTTGATCTGAAATAGCTAAATCTAAACTTTAGAAGAGGTGTGTCCTGTCTACATAAGAAGATCTAAGAACTTACGTGCTTTAATACAAGATCAAAAAAGATTTGGACAAACTCCAGCCATGACTAATATTTATTTTACACTCAAACTACACTTGCTTTCCTTTTCCTTTTGTAATCTACTACTGGGGATCATTTTAATTGTGGTTAAAGGAGAATTTACAAATAATGTACACCCACCGTCCCCCTTGTCACCCCAAGTTAAAAGAACAGTATTGAAAACAGTAAGAAATATATCACATGACATCTCCCCCTTTTCAAAAACAAAATAAAATCTGCCTTTTCTCTTCCCCCCTAATACTACCACTTATGGCAGTCACAATTTATCATGCACAACAAACAGCAGCATGTAACCTGCTGATAAACATCTTGAAACAGCAGTAACATGAGTAAACTGAACTCTTACTGTACCTATGAATAGTTTTGTTCAACTTTGCCATTGTTTCTCTCTTCTAATAGCATGTAAAATGACTGAAAGAAGGCAGTTTCTTTATAGAACAGCGTAGTTTATTGCCAATCTCTATCACAGTTTTCTCCTAAATGCCCTCCGCATCTTTCTTACGTTCCCCATACCCCCCACCCCCACAACATACGTCATTTAAGGTTACCTTTCCTATTCTTTTATTAAACAAACGAAATAGCCTTATTTATCTTATTTACACAACGGCACGTGTCTAACGTTACGTGGTCACGCGTCTATAATTTGTCCTCCGCTAAAACGCGGACGGGATTGCGGAGTCCATTCATAAAGCGGATTTACTCTATAGCACGGGATGCCACAGAATTCGTTAATTTTTGGATTAATAAATCAAAAGTAGGTCTCTCAATTAATTCGAATCGCGATATGGAGTATTGTCTGTGAATATTAAAACGCAAAAAGACGGTTTAAATATGAATCCTCCATGTTCCGCTTGGCTCTGTATGAATGAATGGCGGAGACACGGCTTTGTTTACTACACAAATACTGAAACACAGATGACACTCGTGGTTATTTTCGGCCTCTGCGTCTCATTATATGACGGCATAAAGGCATAAACTTAATCCCCAAAACTGCTGTGAGAGTCACTTAATGTAAATTAATATTTAATTTTGAGAAAATTATCATATCATAGTGTATACACACAAAAGGTAACCGGCAATCTGTCAAAATAAAAGTAATGTTTGACATGTAACAGAAATGTATTAGTCTTGCATTGCTTTTGTACAGTGTAATGTAGGTGTTTAAATATTCCTATTTCTGGCCAATTTAAATAAAACAATTAGATGCAGAAATTATAATAATAACAGAAATAACAGAAAAAAAACTGTTTGGCAGCAAATAAAAGGGTTTAATTTTCATTCCATTAAAAATAAATATATGTTTAATGCCTGTATTTGATTATCAGAAAAATCAAAACAAGAATTTCTGAAAAAAAGAAATTGAGATATTTCAACTTATTTTTTCACTGGAATAAATATTTTTGTTATTAAACAGAGAGTAATGTACCGAAGCAAAAAAAAAAAAAAGTACTATATCGTTGGTATCCGCCCAGCCCAAAAACTGGAATGCTAGGGGAAACACTGAAGGCTCTTAGTTTTACCACATTTACCACATTGACCCAGCCATATCTTGACACACAAGCTTTTTTGAAAGGTTGCACTTCTTTAGACCAATCTGTCAAATACAAAAGTCTGGAAAACTTTGTATTAGAGAAATAAAAAGTAAGCAGTATACAACACTGACTGTACTTTAAAATTAGGAACCAGTCTGTTACGTCCCGGCAGATGTGCCTTCGCGTGTGGGTGTTTCTCTCTCTCTCTCTCTCTCTCTCTCTCTCTCTCTCTCTCTCTCTCTCTCTCTCTCTCTCTCTCTTTCTCTCTCTCGTTTCTCCCTCCCTGTCATTTTTTCTCAGGTACAACCCCTTTTAACTGATATGGGCTAAGGAGGCTGTCAATCATCATCATCTCGAGTGACGTGATGGCTTTTGCGGCCAATCCTATCTGCCACCAATATTTTAAAAGATGACTAGTGGAACACCAAGGGAGAGGCACCGTTTTGCGTTCCTGCTTTGTTTCTTTATTTATTAATTTGTCTCTCGTTATTTCTTTTGGTTTTGGTATTTTGTTATGTTTCTTTGTTAAAGTTTAAGTTGTCATCTTGTTCATCTTCCTCATTATTTTCTTTAGTATTTGTATTTATTTTGATGACAACCTTTGCGTTCTTCCCCAGGAGTTTTTGGACAGGTAATATGTTACGTGACATACATATTGTAACATCTGGCGATCTTTATGTATAGACACACTAGTTTAGAAGTGGGCGCTGCACTTGTATCTTTTGTTTAGAATAGGTAAGTTAGGGCGTCTAGAAACGCCGAAGACTTGCTTTGATTGTTTTCTTTTCAGTTAGGTTAGAGGTTTATATTGAGTTAGTTTGATTTTGTTTTGTTTTTTTTTTTTTTCTTTTCTTTAGCGCCACTTACGTCCAACTCTCTCCTGCGGGCTTATTATCTTGTTTTTTTTTTTTTTTTTTTTTTTTTTTTTCCTTGTGTAAATATTGTATATAATTATTGTCTTTTCATTATTATTATTATTATTATTGTTATTCACTTTTATTGTTATTATTCTTTTTTGGCATTACTTTCGTTTTGTGCTTTGTCTTTTTACTCCTGCACATCACAAAACTGGTCACAATCTAAATGTTACAACTTCCAACCCTAGATTAAAATCAAGAAGTCGTAACACAGTCAAAGAAAAAGCTATTGCAATTTCAGAACACCTTAAAGTCCTACATGGATTCTGTGTTCCACAACATATTCTATACATTGTACACATCAAGGGAAAACGGTTCCTTGTACTTCTGGAACTGATTTTTGTGAATCAGAGAAAGGGTTATGTTGTCATGCAGAAAGAAACTTGTGTGAAAATCCCCAGAGGGTGATTTTTATTTTTCACTTTTCTCTGCCACCACTAAAGAACGATTAAGCAGTGCATTTTGAGATGCAAGTATATGGTACAATAGTGAGGCCTTCTCAGTTATGAAAAGATTAGTATTTCAGTAGGCTTTCTAACCAATTTATCTTATCTTTTCTTAATGTTTTCCCTGCTACATTTTTAAGTTTAGAGCACACGTCTACCTTTAAAATTATGCCATTTATTTTTCCTTTGTTAGTAGTTAAATTTGCAAACAGAATCATCCAGAGCTGTTTAAAGATGTCTCTGTTGTGTTGCATCATGTTGTAAGTCATGTCATTTATTGAAAAAAAAAAAAAAGGCAATGTTTCCTTTCTCTCTCTAAAATGGCTGTGAAGATTCTAAAATGGATGTCCTCTACCGTGTGGTGCATTAGACCGTGGTCTTGAGTGGGTGTGGCTTTAATAGGTGGAGGAGGGATTCAGACAATAAAGGAAACCAGATAAAAGTGTGCTGTATGAGGAAAAGTTATTAGTAGAGCATAATCTCCTCACACTTGCTCTGAGATGGCTAAATCTAAACTTTAGAAGAGGTGTGTCCTGTCTAAGAAGATCTAAGAACTTACGTGTTTAATACAAGATCAAAAAAGATTTGGACAAACTCCAGCCATGACTAATATTTATTTTACACTCAAACCACACTTGCTTTCCTTTTCCTTTTGTAATCTGGGGATCATTTTACTTGTGCTTAAAGAAGAATTTACAGATAATGTACTCAATCCCTTGTCATCCAAGATGTTCATGTCTTCCTTTCTTCAGTCGTAAAGAAATTGTTTTTTCAGGAAAACATTTCAGGATTTTTCTCCATATAATGGAGATGATATGGCGCCCCGATTTTGAACTTCCAAAATGCAGTTTAAATGCAGCTTCAAACTATTCCAAATGCGGTTGTAAATGATCCCAGCTGAGGAAGAAGGGTCTTATCTAGCAAAACGATCAGTTATTTTCATTTAAAAAATACAATTTAAATACTTTTTAATCTCAAACACTCGTCTTGTCTTGCTCTGCTATTATGGTTCAAGACAGTTAGGGTATGTTGAAAAACTCGTATTTTCTCCCTCAACTTCAAAAATCATTTCAAAATCATCCTACATCGCTGAAGAAGTACCGACCCAGTCTTTACACAGTGAGCAAGACAAGCGTTTGACATAAAAAAATATATAAATTGTATTATTTTTATGAAAATAACCGACCGTTTCGTTCAAACTTGGGGCACCATAGAAGTCCACTATATGGAGAAAAATCCTGAAATATTTTTCTCAAAAAACATAATTTCTGCTAACACTTTATTTTGATAGTCCAATTTAGACATTCTACTAACAGTAAGTAACTTTGCAACTGCATGCCAACTAGTCATTAGGATATTAGTAGACTGTCTGCTTAATATCTTCTAACACTCTTCTAAACTTTGCAAGTATATGTCAACTTATTCTACTAACCTTAAACCTAACAGTCTGCTCTGAGAGTTAGTAGACATGTAGTTGCAAATTCATGAGAATTAGTTGACATGTAGTTACCAAGTTACTTATAGTTGGTAGAATGTCTAAAGTGGACTATCAAAATAAAGTGTAACCTAATTTCTTTATGACATGAACATTGTGGATGATAGGGGGGTGATAGGGATACATTTTTGTTCTGGAAGTGGACCTTCTCCTTTAAAAAAAAAAAACATAAAAAAAAAACAGTACAGTTATATTTTAAGTTATTCATTTCAAAACGACATTTTAACAGATTTTCCTCATATATATTATGTTACGTATTAATAAACATTTTAACAATAAAATTTAAAAAAAGGCATATTTCTGTTTCCTCCTGATTGCGCCAATGAGCTTTAGATATAATGGTTAGGTAAACTGCAGTTAATATCATATGATTAATAATAATAATTATAATTCCTTACATTTATACAGCACTTTTCCCGGCACTCAAAGCGCTTTACACGCTTTACATCTGCTCAACCACCACCAGTGTGCAGCATCCACCTGGATGATGCGACGGCAGCCATATTGCGCCAGGACACCCACCACATACCAGCTTATTGGTGGAGAGGAGATGTGAGTGATGAAGCCAATCGGAACGTGGGGATGATTAGGAGGCCATGATGGTCAGAGGCCAATGGGCAAATCTGGCCAGGATGCCGGGGTTACACCCCTACTCTTTTTCGACGGACATCCTGGGATTTTTAACGACCACAGAGAGTCAGGACCTCAGTTTAACGTCTCATCGGAAGGATGGTGCTCTTTGACAGTATAGTGTCCCCATCACTACACTGGGGCATTACGGCCCACACAGACCACAGGGTGAGCACCCCCTGCTGGCCTCACTAACACCTCTTCCAGCAGCAACCTTGTTTTCCCAGGAGGTCTCCCATCTTATTATTTTCATTACTGCTATTACCATTGCTGTTCCATTGCTGTATTTATTATTATATTTGCTACTACTGCTATTCACATACTACTAACATTATTCAGGTTGTAATTTCTGATTATTGTCATTGCAGTTCTATTGATGTTTTTGTGTTTTGTGTTTACCGTATGTTGTATGTTGTGGACTAATACTAATAAAAAAAAATGCTAAAAAAAAGACAACTGCAGCAGCAGTGGACTAATATTTGGCATGGTTTGAACTTTGGCTGACCAATCAGCAGAAAGGGAAGTTTAATTCCCGCCCACGTGTAGAAATCAAATATTCCAGCTGTACATTCATTTTTCTAACCCTGAAAGAAACATGAAAAATTAAAGGAACACTCCACTTTTTTTTGACAGCTGTCTAGTCATTCAGTAACAACCATTTAGGAGCACCCTAGCAACCGTATACCACATTGATCCAACCATATCTTAACACACAAGCATCATAGCATGTTACATGTTCTCCTGTTATTCACTACATTTAGAGAAGTGGCCATTTTAGAGCAAAAAAATCACAACCCCGCCACACTCAACCCTGTCACTTATTTGATCATAACGGGGTCGTGAGATGAAGTTATCCAGTAATTTAAATTAATTAATTTCATCAAGAGTCTTATACCACATGCATATGTTAAATAATATGTAGTAATGTCCATGTTAAAGCTGTAAAAAACACTATTTATATGTTTAGTTTGTATTTGTCTCTTCAACCCTGTCAAACCTACATTTTTATAAATTATTTTTTAAGTTTATGAAAAAGTAATTTAATGTTGGTTCAACTCAGTCTGAAATGTTCAGAGCAATCATAAGAATACTGACTTTAGTTTAAATTTTAAAGTTAAGCTACTTCTTTGATCAAAAATGATGAAGTTGCTGTCACAAAAAGTTCCATTTCAGGCTTTAGTATAGCAAAAGTGTGAGATTTTATGTAACTTTTATATTTGCAAATACTGAATTAGTGTGAGGGACATCTGATTAATAGGAAAATGTTGAAATACATTTTATAATTATATTCAGAGAGCTCCTATAGTGTCCGAAATGGGGTTGAAGACTAATAGTGCCCATATCCCTAAAATAATGACCAACAATAATAGGGATTTGATGCCTGAGATGGGAAAATATGTTTTTCTGGAAGTTAAATATGTCATTAATATGGAGTGTAAAGTAATACATTTTGGTATCAAAAAATGTGTCCAAAAGTCCAAATCGTACCGTTTCGTGGAATGACTCAAATGTAAATTTTTTTACTATAAATCTATTACAGGTTTTCACTGTGTATAGTGAGGAAATCTTAATTCAAGCTCATTTTGTGGTTTTAGAGGAGGAGGAGTGGGAGTTTACTGTAATCAACAGCCACGTGTTGGCTTGTCTGTATCCCATTGTAACGCGACTCCAGGGAAGCGTGTTAGATCCAGATGCGAGCTTTAATAAACACAGCGTAGTCAAGACAGGCAGGGTCGATCTCCAAACAAACAGTAACACGAAGGCAAGACAAAAGCGAAATCCAAATAAGCAGGCAGAAGGTCAAAATCCAAGAGAGAGCAGTCCAAAGTGACAAATGAACAAGGCTATGAAACTAGGCAAAACTGTGGCAATGAAACTAGACAAAACTATGGCAAAAACTAGACAAAAACTATAACAAAGAAACAAAACCATGGAAATAACAAAACAAGGCAATGAAATCAGGAAAAACGCTTGGTAGAGTCCGCACAGGCAACACAATACTTCGCGAGGGCCTGTTTGGTTTAGGCCTCCTTATATGGCCACCAAGCAGGAAGTAACCAAAGAAGCAGCAGAGGGAGCGGTAACAGTCAGTCCAAGAGAGAGGGCTCCCTCTGCTGGCATGGCGTTACACCCGTAAAAAGGAGTAAGATATTTGAAACGGGTTTCTTTTATAACTCTTGTTCCCCGAAATCAGAACATAATCAACAATTCTCACTATTAACCATTAACTATGACCTTTGCCACAATAATCTTCTAATTTTCTGCTTATTAATAGTTCGTAGGGTTAAGGCATGTAGAATATTGTCATATTAACACATTTTAAGAATATGTATTTTATAAGCACTAGTAAACAGCCAATATGCTAGTAATGTGCAAACTGATAAGCAACTAGTATATAGTAAGAATTGATCCCTAAACTAAAGTGCTACCCAAAGTAGATGTACAATGTAAGTTCCCTTCCGAGGGAACTTCGAAATGCATCCTCTAGAGGTCGCTATGGGGAACGTCTCCTTCGTGACCCGTGTCTGAAGCTTACATACAAAAACTACAGAGTACTGGACGGCGACAGCCTACGACGTGTCATACCAGCGTGACCGCATAGTACAAAAGGATGCCGGTTGAACACAACATCCTCTTCTTTGTCTTCAGCAACTATTTTGTTTGAAGCTGCATCCAACTGGTAAGCTTTTTCTTCTTACCTATCATGGCTAGCACTAGCAAGGCATTTAGTAAGTGTGCGGATCCATGTCCTCATTTCTTGACACCAGATGACACACGATATGTGTTTGGGCGAGGAGCATGCACACGATGTCCTCAAGGGGGCGGTTTGCGTGCATTGTGAGCTTATTCCTAAGAAGAAGGAAAGAGGGGCAGCCATCGGCTCCCAGTGGTTCGGGACCTGCTGCTGCTGAGGCACGGAGGAAAACTGAGCTTGTGGGGATCGCAGGTGGATCTCGTCGATAAGCTAGATAAGGGCAGCCATCGGCTATCTGCAGTTCGGGACCTGCCACTGCTGAGGCACGGAGGAAACTGAGCTCGTGGGGATTGCAGGTGGATCTCGCCGATAAGCTAGATAAGGGGCTTTCCCTGTCTCGCTCGTCGGTCGGGGACGAGATTGAGCTGTTGGAGGAGGATGATGTGATTTCTCTCACATCATCTGATCCAGCAGCCAGTGCTCTGCTGGGTTTACAGGAGTTATTAGATGAAGAAATGGAATCTGAATCTTCTCAAACCTCCTGCCCCGCATATGATGAGCTTTTGGAGATTATGGAACGCGCCACAGCAATGTTGGATCTGCCGTGGAAGCAGGTTAAGAAGGTGGCGCCGTGGGGTCGTCTTGATTTCCTTTCTGACCATAACCCCCCAGCTCAAGTGAGCCTTCCATTCCTTCCTGATCTCCATCGGAGGTCATGAAGGCATGGAATAAGCCATTTACTGCGCGTATTCATAGGTTCCAGCATACTAGTTATGCTAATATTGAGGGAATGCGCGGAAATGGCTATCAGAGGATGCCTCCTATTGAAGAGACGCTATCTAGCTATCTCTCCTTAGGTGAAGCATCATCTCTTAAGGCTCCCTCCCTGCCATCCGAGCCCCTTCAGTGAACATCTTCCTTGAATGGCAGGGCATACGCAGCAACAGGTCAAGCTGTGGCTTCTTTGCACATGATGGCGGTGCTTCAGGCTTATCAGGCTGACCTGCTGAAAGACCTGAACAAGGGCCAGGGGCTTTCCCCTGACAAGGTAGCGGAGCTGCGCCATACCGCAGATCTGGCTCTCCAGGCCACCAAGCAGGCCGCCACTGCTATGGGCAGATCTATGGCAGCCATGGTGGTTACAGAGAGGCATCTCTGGGTAAACCTGGTAGACCTCGGGAAGAAAGAGAGGGGCTTTCTCCTTGATGCCCCCCCTGCTGACAGGACCCCTGGTTGCTGAATCGGATTTGGAAGATTTGCCTTATTTCTGCAGCCGAACCACTAGGTACTACGAGGTAGTTCCTTGTTCATTGGGTCCCTGCTACATTACTGCAACCCCAGGGCTTGTTGGTCTCCATTCAGGTAACCTTCAGTTTGACATGCTTTCTGCTCACCTTTACTTTCCTCTAGGACTTGTTTTGTCCTTTCTCTAGGTAAGCTCTCGGAAGTTCACTTCACGAGATGCCCCTGGACATCTTTGGCTGGATACATCGCACTCTTCTCATGTCTCGCCCTGAGGGGCTTCCTGTTGCCAAGCTATTCACCCAATCTTCATGTTTTTAAGGCGTTTCTGCGGAAACCCCTTTAGTGCTGGTTCTGAGGAGCAGCAGCCTGCCAGGCATGATTAGGCCCATTCTGTTCTTGCACACCTAAGGGTTGGCTAGAACAGGGTCCACGCTTTCTTTTGCGAAAGAAAGCACAAATTATTTGGGTTGATAATAGCTAATGGCTCTTTCTAGCCATTGTTGGTTGCCCTGGTAAGGCTCCCCTCCATGGAGGGCTAGCCTTGATGCTCACCTCAGCTACAGGGTGAAGGTACTAGAGCACTTCATCTCACATGAGTTGATTCCAACTAATTTTTCTGAGAACGACTCGACTCCCCCTCGATGTTGGATCCCATTCTAATACCCCCTTCTGGATGCTCATCTCAGGATATGGTAGTACTATGGGGTCTTTTGAAGCACGCCATCTTTCGGTAGAGTGGGTAGGTCCTCCCCCTCTTCTGGGGGTTAGGTACCTTCCCTATGGCTGCTGATGCTCCATGACGACCTCATCGGATAAATCGGCTGCTTGCTGCTGCCCAGTGTGTTCCTCCTCCCATCACATAATGTGTGTAAGAAACACTTTGGCTGTAGGGATTAAGTAACTGACAGCCGCCTGGACGTCTTTTGGGGCAGCTCCCTCTACTTGGGTGGAGCTGGTACTTAGTGCTCACCTTTTTTGTCTGGCTTGCACTCCCCTTAGCATGGCAGCGTGGGTATAACTGTTCCCCATAGCGACCTCTAGAGGACGCAGTTCGAAGTTCCCTCAGAAGGGAACGTCTCAGGTTACGTATGTAACCCTGGTTCCATGAGAAGGGAACGAGACACTGTGTCCTCTAGTCTCATGCAGGGCAGACACAGGAGGGAGAGGAGGTACGCCTCCAGGGCGGGTCAGGGAGCTCAGGGAGCCACGGCGTAGCATATAGTCCTGGATGCCATGGCGGGTCAGGGAGCTCGGGGAGCCACAGCGGAGGATACAGTCCTGGAACCCATGGCGGATCAGGGAGCTCGGGGAGCCACAGCGGAGTAAACAGTCCATGAGACCATGTTGGATCAGGGAGATCGGGAAGCCATGGCCAAGTATACAGTCCAGACGGCCATGGCGGGTCAGGGGGGTAGCCCCCCCAAAAAATTTTCTTGGGGGAAATTAGGGTATTGGCAGCCCAGGAGTGTACAGGAGGGCCGGGCTTAGGAGGCGCAGGCACAGGGGGGCGCTCGGGAGGCGCCGGCTCTGGAGGGCGCTTGGGCGGCGCCGGCTCAGGAGGGCGCTCTGGAGGCGCCGGCACAGGAGGGCGCTCTGGTGGCGCGGGCTCTGGAGGGCGCTCGGACTCTGGAGGACTGGACAGGACCAGTGGAGACTTGGGAGGGCTGGACAGGACCAGCAGAGATGAAGGAGGGCTGGACGGGACCAGCAGAAATGAAGGAGAGAGTATTCCGAATTGGTCCATAGTGTCCATATGGCATAGGTGGCTTGCCATAATATCCGCCGTCAATCCCGAGCGTGGGACGGTTGCAGGCTTACTCGAGCGCAAGGCCGTGGCTGGAGTCCGTGAGCTGGCCGCTGCCGGAGTCTGTGAGCCTGTGGGCCTGAGTCCAGGTTCTGGGCTGAGTATGAGGGAGGAGCTCTGGAGAACTGTGGTTAGCGAGGGAGGACCAGAGGGAGTGAGCTCGTTGGAGCAGCAGGTGGAGGACGCTGGCTGGTGGCGAGCTGGAGCAGTCGCGTGTTTACAGATGGGGGGAAGATTAGAATCTTCCACATCGACATAGAAATTGGAATTACAAAGAGCAAGGACATAGTTGATAAATTCCGCTACGGGTTTGCGGCAATCGTCAGGAGTTATGGAACAGAACAACTTGTCATCATTTAGCCCCATCTGAAAACACGTGTTTATCATGGCATTGCTCCAACTCACCAGGTGTACAACGCTCAGGAATTTCTCCACATATTGCTCCAACGGCCTCTCCGCCTGCTGGATGTTCATAAGAAAATCCTCAGCCCAGAATATCTTTGTTTGCAGTTGGTTCTTCTGTCGCAGGCGTCGTGTGTGGGATTGAGGAGTAGAAACGAGGAGATCAGGAACATACACATTTATTTAAATAATCCACACTAAGGAACAGGAACAAACAGGAAGGGAACAGGAACAGCAGGGGATCCACACACAACACAACTAAGAGACTAGACATGGAGTGACTACAGATGACTATAGTAGACTTTAAGAACCGACAAACCAACGGGGAACAGAACCAAGCTTAAATACACAAGCTAATCAGACGAGGACAGGTGTGATCGATTAAACAATGACGTAATAATTAGAAACGGAACAGGAAAGTCTAAATAAGGGCATACACACGGAAAAACCACAGAAACAGTCCACAGGGGTGTGACAGCAGTAACCGGAATTAATAAAATAATAAATTTAGTAGACTTTAAAGCATAATATTTTTCTAAATTGAACTGAACCGATATTGAAGGCTAAATAAATGGCATCATAGCCTTTACAAATCAAATATGTTGAAAGAAATTCAACAAACTGTCCATGTAGATTATGTTTGCACTGCCTGTTAAGGCCTGAGAAGTCCACTTCCAGAACAAAAATTTACAGATAATGTACTCACCCCCTTGTCATCCAAGATGTTCATGTCTTTCTTTCTTCAGCTGTAAAGAAATTATGTTTTTTGAGGAAAACATTTCATCATTTTTTTCCATATAGTGAATTTCTATGGTGCCCCGAGTTTGAACTTGCAAAATGCAATTTAAGTGTGGTTTCAAACGATCCGAAATGTGGTTGTAAACCAGTGGTTCTTAACCTTTTTTAGGCCAGTGTCCCCCTAGCCATTATCCAGGTCCCTCAACGCCCCCATCAAATAAAACATAGTCTAATAGTCCTCACTGAATATTAAAGTTGATTATTATTATTATTTTGTGTTTATAATGAGAACTGTTAATATATTTACAGTAATTCATGTGTGGGGTCACTGTGATTTTTTAAGAAATTACTTTAATTCAAGGATGCATTGAATTGCATTTGAGAAAAAAAAAACAAACAAACAAACAGTGAAGTACTTTTGTACAGTAAATTATTTTAAAATAAGTGTAATAACATTAATTTACAGAGTTTTTAAGCTTCAGTGTTGTTGCGATGCTGATATACCTTGTTGCCCCAAATTTAAAATGACTAAATAAAAATTATTGTTTAGAACATATCCACATGGACATTTTTACAGAAGAGATTTTAGTTTGTTCTTCCATTCTTGGAACTCTTGAACATCCTTTTTACTGCTGTGTATGTTTGGATGTTTTCAATTAGCTTTCTGTAAAATATAATCATATTCATCCCTTAGTTTTAGAAAATACCCTATTTTGAGAGTATATTGAATTCCCTTTTTTCTGGCATAGTGGACATGGTTATTTTGGTGGGTAAATGCCACATTTACATATGAAAATGAAAGAAATGTAAATAACTGTATTTTACTGTAACAGGACTCTTAGGAAGCGTGAGTAGATCCAAGTGCAAGCTTTACAGATCGTAGTCAAGACAGGCAGGGTCAGAGACCAGCAAACAGTAATATCCAGGGCAAGGCAAGAGCGTAATCCAGTAAATCAGGCAGAAGGTCAAAATACCAAGAGAGCAGTCCAAAAGTAGCAAATAAACAAGGCAATGAAACGAGGCAAAAACTATGGCAATGAAACTAGACAAAAGTATGACTACGAAACAAAACCGTGGAAATAACAAAATAAGGCAATAAAAACAGGGAAAACGCTTGGTAGAGTCCACACAGGCAAAACAATACTTCACAAAGTCTGTTTGGTATAGGCCTCCTCAAATGGCCACCAAACAGGAAGTAACTAGAGAAGCAGCAGAGGGAGCGGCAACAGGCAGTCCATGGGTAAGGGCTCCCTCTGCTGGCACGGCATTACATTTACTATATTTCATACATTTTCAAAGAATATTTCAAAGTTTGCTTACAAATACTTTAAAGAAAACTTAGTACAACCCTATTTCTAGAAAAGTTGGGATGTTTTGTAAAATTATAAAATCTGTTATTTGTTAATTCTATTTAACTTTTATTTAATTGACAAAAGTACAAAGAAAAGATTTCCAAAGTTTTCACTCACCAACTTGTAATGTATTTATTCAAATGTAAATATAAACATTTTTTTTTCTTTGAAGTCTGCAACACACTCCAAAAAAGCTGCAACAGAGGCAAATAAAAGTGAAAAGGTTATAAAACAACCAAATAAACTGGTTTGAAACAGTTCACAGAAAGAAGGTGAACTGGTAATAGGTGAGGGTATAATGTTTGGGTGTAAAAGGAGTTTCTCAGTCCTTGCGAGCAAAGCTGGATCATGGTTCAAAATGTGTTTATATTAACAATAAAATTAAGTTGGCCAGTGAAAATATTGGATTTTTTTTTTCTTTGTACTTCAGTCAATTAATTAAAGTTGGGAGGTTTTGTGGCATTTCACAAAACCTCCCAACTTTTCTGGAATTGGAGTTGTAGAAAGATGGGAAAAATATGCTCCTCATTTTTTTTTTTATAATAGTTACTATTTTAGTGCTGTCCTGATTTATATATTTGTTATAGTCAGCATGATTTCTGAAAGATAAAGTGACACTAAAAGCTTAGCATGAGAGGAAAACACATTTTAAAATATGTTTAATTTTTTTTTTCTTTTTTTTTTTTTTTTTTCAAATGGTAGATTTACTGTTTTTACTGTATTTTTTAAACAAATGCAAATGCGTTTTTATCCATTAATAAATCTTACTGACCTTTATTTTTTTAACTTATATTATAGGCTATATTTTATTTATAATATATAGGCCTATTTTAAAAACATGCATTTTAACCCAAATATAACAGCCCACATTATCCCAGACATTTATTTTTATTTATTTTTTTTTATTTTTTTTTAATATATCATTGAATGCCACATGACATTCATCACGTATTTGATTTGACTGGACTTTAAAAATCATTATCATTACAAGGCGCAAAAAGGCCACCTGGATATAATATAGTCTATATTTGTGAGCTTTAAATAAACTCATTATCACTTAGATTTAATATTTGAAATTATAATTTTGTTATATACAACTTAGAAATAAATATGCATACTAAACAGGTGCCTGTTTGTGTAACAGACATACAATTTAGTACACAATATCATCTATGCACATAATAGTTGGACACATTAACTATTTGTATATTAATATATATATATATATATATATATATATATATATATATATATATATATATATATATATAATTATATAATTACATTTGATAACAATTAATACAATTCTAAATATAAAAATGTAAAATTATAAATATAATTTTTCAACACACTGCTCACCTTAAACTGTAGAAATGGTCAAATGGTGCTACTGTTATCATTATGTTCTGTGGTCCAGTTGGAACCAAGGTCCACTATTTGAGTATCCCTGAAGTAAGATGTATCGGAAGGTATATAGCCATCTTTAGATTAGGTTAGTCAATTTTGAGTATAAATAGGGTCACTGCATGTCAACTCATCCAGGGTTTTCTAGATTAAGATTTTTTTTTTTTTCCTGGTGAGAAAAAATAAATGATGTTGAAAACTCAAATACTTATGTTTACTGATGTATATTTACTAAGACTTCCAGACTTGGAAGGTTGAAAGAAAGATTGTAGCTTTAGAAAATGTACAGAATGTAGTACAGTGCAGTGGTAATACTTTTAAAGAGAGCATTTCAATTTTAGCTTGATTCTGCTTTGCCAGTAGCACAAACTGATAAACCTTACCTTCGGGATGTGAAATCGGAGCACCAACATCACCTGCAATGCAATGATATTTCACTCAGTGCACATAATAGGGCAATAAATGGTCTGTAGTCCTTTGTTCTGAGTCACTTATTATTACTATAAACTGTGGGAACAGAAGATTAAACTTGCTATCATAGTTCAGACCAGGAGACTTCCATTAACATCAGTGGGGAAAAAATAACACTGTAATGTAAATCATGTAAACCATTCTTCTTTTGCAGCCATAAGATAAAAATAAATACATAAATAATAAACTAGTTTGTGTTGTAATTTTGCTCCAAATGGTAGGTATAAATTAATGTTGCATTTTGCTTTTGACAATCATTTATGTGTGTGTGTTTTTTTTTTTTTTTGTTTTTTTTCTCAACAGTTGCTCTAAAAACAAAACAGCTGAAAAGCAAAGTCAATTCAGTTGTGTTTCTAAAAATGATTTGATGGCTCTGCAGTACATAAAAGCAGAAAAATTATATTTACATTGTTAATAGGGCAGATGAGAATATGTTCAACATTTTCGTGGCAGGCCAAAAAGGTGGCTGTGTTTGCTGTAACATTTATAATTGGAGAGATGAATGATGGATTTCCACCAGCATCAAAAAATCCTGTTAGTTCTCAATGATCAAAAGATGAAAAAATGATGAAGCATGGTAGGAATAGCAGAATTATGACCAAACAGCATAAATGTACTAGGGTAAGATGGGTAAGGTTGCCCCCCCGATAAGATTTACTTAAATTGTAACATATTTAGATATACAGATGAAGGATGATGATGCATCATGTGCCAATGTGTTATTTAAGGAAATAAAAAAATAAAAATAAAAATAAAACATTTTCCATTTTAGTTAGTATAGCACAAAATGTAAAAATATTCAAAGAAGCCATCTAGCCCACTACTGAAAAAGCACCCCCCTCCCCCAAATGGGTAAACTTTTACAGAATGTATAAATTATATGTTATATTATTTTTACTTATAGATTTTAATAGATAATCAAATGAAAGACAAAACAGTAAAAGAGAATCATCTGAAAGGTACATTTATTCTATGACTTATATACATGCATGAACATTTTAAATGCCCATATTTTTTTTAAAAGTATGTCATTTTACCCTACTGTTTCATTATAGCTATACCTGTATTGTAATATACTGTTTACCACATATAATGTAAAACTCTAAAAGAACCTGTGTTGCCTTTAAAGGAGAACTCTAGAGGAAAACGCTAAAGGAGAACATTTCCAGAACAACAATTCACAAATAATTTACTCATCCCCTTGTTATCCAAGATGTTCATGTCTTTCTGTCTTCAGTTGTGAAGAAATTATGGTTTTTGGGGAAAGCATTTCAGGATTTTTCTCCATATAATGGACTTCACTGGTGCCCCGATTTTGAACTTTCAAAATATAATTTAAATGCAGCTTCAAAGGGCTCTAAATGATCCCAGCCAAGAAGGGTCTTATCTAGTGAAACGAACTGTCATTTTTGTTGAAAAATAAAAATTTGTATACTTTTTAAGCACGAAAGCTCGTATAGCACAGGCTCTGGGATGCGCGTTCACGACGCTACATACTATTGAATCACGTCGAAAGGTGATATGGGGCGAAGGCTGAACTACAGACCCAGTGTTTACGATTCTGAAGTTGTAGGAAAAAAATAGGATGGAGTTTTTCGCCATACTCTACCTTTTTGAGCCAGAGTACACAGACGATGAACTTAGACGTGATTCGTAGTAGTGATGGAAAGTTCAGATCATTTTACTGACTCGGACCTTTGAGTCTCGTTCAGCAAAATGAATGAATCTTTTTTCGAGTCAATTCGCTAACACATCCACTGGTTACACAAACATTGATCACACTACAAAGAAGTATAAATAGGGTATAAATAGGCCAGCGTGGCATCTGCTCACTTGTTCTTTTCTTCGGAGCCGAATGCAGCGTCTCTCTGTGTTAAGCTGCACCATTCACCTCTTTGCCATTGGATCTATGGCACAAGCAGTGGTCTCTCCCTTCTCAAACACAGACAAATGTTGTGAGAGTTCCCCTGGGTGCTTCAACGGTGATCTTGAAGAGCAATATTCCTCCTAAAAGAGTAATTTCTCCTAAAAGAGTAAAAAGAGCTGGCGCGGTTGGGATTGTGTGTTGATAAACATGCCTTTCCTTCCGTGTCCTTCTGGTTGCGGCTTACCTTATTGTTGTATTTTGCATTAGTATTAATCAAGAAACACGACAGAAACAAGCGTACAGCAGCTCAACACTTCATTCTTTTTTTTTATCTCCTTTCTCCCCCTCCAGGTCATAAGTGACACCTAGTGGCCGCATGTTAACATAACGTTACATTTACAGGTAACACAACATTTTCCCCACTTTTTAAAGAATATTACTCAGGGGAAGTTATTTAACATGGCTTAATCACATTCTAAACAAGATCATAGCAAAAAAATAACTGCTTAACCATACCTAATTCACCAAGGTTGACGTAGAACATTAAATTCTCTTATTCTATAACACAAGACATGCACATTTCTTCCTATTCAGCAACAAGTACAAACTCCAGCATATCTCAACACAACACATACTGTCACGAAAGCACCAGAACAATGTACAACTCTTATCAGCATCAACATGTAACTGTATATGAAAATTAACAACTTTACAGTACTGTTGTAACTCTACTATCGTGATGAATGAGCATGTGTGGGTACAGTTCAAGTGACAAAGTCTTTGTGCCAGACAGGTGGACGTCTGGTTCTGGGCTGTCTTTGGGTTTCAGGAGAGACAACCAACTTTGGAACCCCTGTAGGTTCATTATCTGAATGGCTTTGTCCAGGACATGGTGACAGGTGTGCTGCGTTCCACACTTTCCCATCTTCCAGGATATATGTGTCCTGGCTTTTCTGTCCCACCACTGTAGACGGTGGACCGAATTTAGACCTGCTTTTTTTCACATGAGTAGGTATCCTCACACGCACTCTGTCACCTGGTCGTAACACAGATGGTTTTGCAGCACATTTAATGTCAGTGTAGGTTTTGACTTGAGACTGTCGAGCATGAACGCGAGCTCGCACTGTAGCATCAGTACAAGCAGCGAGCCTGGTAGGGAGAATGTTTAAGTTCGTTCTAAGTTGGCGTCCCAGCAAGAGTTCACTGGGAGCAACACCTGTGGTGGCATGCAGTGTTGTACGGTAGTGCAGCAAGAAGTCCCTCACCGAAGTTTTCCAGGGCTTTCCTTCCAAGCTTGCTGTTTGAACACAATCCTTCAGGACATGGTTCATGCACTCCACAGCGCCATTAGCTTGTGGAAAGTACAAGGAGGTACGCACGTGCTTGATATTCCTGCTTGTGAGGAATTCAGCAAAGGTAAGAGATGTAAATTGCACGCCAGTATCAGTCACAATTTCCACCGGGTTGCCAAACCAGCTAAACGTTGTGGCAAGAAAGTCTGTAACGGTATCAGCAGTGACATTACTGGTGAAGGCTATTTCAGGCCACTTACTGTAATAGTGAACTAACGTAAGTGCATACCTGCAATCCCAGGTCCCTAACTCGAATGGTCCCACAATGTCAAATCCAACCTTTAGCCAGGGTGCAGCCGGAAGTGGTACTGGCTGAAGGGGAGGCGTATGTATTTTGGCACTTTTGTCGTGGGCTTGGCAAAGCTGACACGAAGTGATAGCGGACTGGGTTGCGTGATCCATGCCAGGCCACCAATACAAGTCACGAAGACGCTGTTTGGTCCTGACGATACCCTGGTGACCCTGATGAGCCAATTTGATTAGAGCTCCAAGCAGAGATACGGGTGCCACCAAGCGGTATGGACCTCTAAAGACCAAGCTATCTTGTGCTGCCAGTTCATCCCTGATATGAAAGTATGGTGCCAGCTCAGGTGATAGGGTTTTCTTATTTTTAGGCCAGCCTGTAAGTAGTTGCTGTCGCAATGCTGACAGTTCAGGGCAAGCAGCACATTCTTTGGAGAACTCCTCCAATGAAAAAGCACGGGGTTCAGCTGAGAGGAATGCCACCATGTCGGGTTCAATAGCAGAGTCAGTATCCACACAGGTGGGCAATGGTAGGCGTGAGAGGCAGTCTGCTGTTACATTTTCAGATCCTGGCTTGTAGGATACTTCATAGTTAAAGCAGAGTAAACGAGCGGACCATCTTGCAATGCGCATCCCAGCACGGCCCATACCTTTAGTTGCCAGCAAGGTAGTTAGAGCCTGATGATCCGTTCGAAGTGTGAACCGTCGGCCCCACAAAAATGTTCGCCACCGTTCCACAGCCCAGACGCAGGCTAGGGCTTCTTTCTCCACAATAGAATACTTTCGTTCTGCAATCGAGAGTGAGCGAGAAGCGAATGCAACAGTACGCTCTGAGCTGTCGGCATGAATCTGAGTTAAGACAGCCCCTAATCCATAATCAGAGGCATCACAGGTTACCAGAGTATGCAGTGCTGGGTCAAAGATTGCTAGAGCTGAGCTGTTTACAATGAGCTCCTTCATTTTCTCAAAGCTTTCCTGTGCGCTGTCAGTCCAACTGAAAACACTCACATTCCTTAAGCATGCCCTCATAGGCTCCACCTCCGAAGCGTAGTTCGGCACGAACCGTGAGTACCAGGACGTAAGTCCTAAGAATGAACGCAATTTGGGTGCGTCCGTGGGAGCTGGGTAACAGGCCTTGAGCAGTGATAGTGTGTCCCAAGTATGTAAGACTTGTGCAGCTGAACTTGCATTTTGCACGATTCAGCGTGAGACCTGCGTGCTGTAGTGTTGTTAAAACAGCCTGCAGATTGCGATCATGCTCGGTTGCAGTGCGTCCATACACAATCACATCATCTAGATAGTTCTGGACTCCATGAAGGCCTTTCAGTATTGTAACCATCATTTTTTGAAAAGCCGCAGGCGCCGAGGCCAAGCCATAAGGTACCCGACGAAATCGAAACAACCTGTCATGAGTGATGAAAGCCGTCAGATCTCGGCTGTCCTCGTGAAGCATTACTTGGAGGTAGGCATTGTTGAGATCGATGCTTGAAAACATTGTGGCTCCATTTAATTCAGTGAATAAGTCCTCCATGTGTGGAAGTGGATGGCTATCGATAATTACCGCTCTGTTCGGCTCCCGTAAATCCACACATAAGCGAATTTCCCCATTTTTCTTTGTCGTCACCACAATAGGGGACACCCACGGGGAGGCATCCCCCCGCTCAATGATGCCCTCAGCTTGTAAGCGGCAAAGTTCTTTGGAAACTGCATTCCTAACTGATAAAGGAAGTCTGCGCAGTTTTTGTTGTACAGGCTGTACTGACTCTCTTACTTTCACCCGATGTACAAAGCCTTTAGCGCAACCAATGCCCTCTGTTGTTGCAGCTGTCACTTGTTGCACAACAGTTGGAGATGGGGGTGCGATCAATTCATTTCCAGCATGTGAATGTTCAGGCCAGCTACTAAATCCATTCCCAGTATAGGAGTGCCTTTCTCCACAACATAGATGCTAGTACTGGCCACTGCATCTCCATAATATACATGAGCAGATAGGCATACGAGTACAGGCAGTGCTGCTTTTGAGTAAGTCACCAGTTTCACTTGTGGAGACCGTAAAGGCGATGAACTGAAATACTGCTTATAAAGATGAGAAGGAAGGATTGAAACAGCAGAACCTGTATCCACAATGAGCTCAATCAGCACAGGGCTCACTTCTTCAGTTGTAATGGTTACTGTGCATTTTATTTTATCACGCAATGATTTCCCCTCCACTTCAAGTACATGCACAATTTCGGGGACCTCACTCTCAGGAGCATCAAGTAATTGCACCTTTTTCTCAGAGCGGCAAACCCTTGCGAAATGTTCCACTTTTAGACATTTATTGCATTTAACTTTAGTAGCAGGGCAGTTTGGGGCATTAGCCAAGTGAGAGCTAGACCCACAACGAAAGCAAGTACGACTGGACTGTGAAGTAGACTGTGGTCGCGTTTTACCCACAGATTTTTCATGGAATTTCCGACGACGCTGTGGCATGCCACGCTGAGCAGGTTTAATCTCGTGCACGGAGACCGCATCAAGCGTTTGTGCGTGCTCCACGGCGGTCTCTGTTTGGCCAGCCAACAGCATCGCGTCCGTCAATGTTAACTGCGGCTGCAGCAAGAGACGCTCCCGAATACGTGCAGAGGACGCTTTCTCCACTAACTGATCCCGGATCATCTCGTCCGTGCGATCGCCAAAGTTACAGTGTATACTGAGCTCACGTAAAGCAACAACATAATCCTTTACCGATTCATCTGGCCATTGAGCGCGTTGTCTGAATTTGTGTCGTTCGACGACGACATTCGTAGCCGGCTGGAAATGTTCTTCTAAGGCTTTAAAGGCATCGGTAACGGTCTGACCTGTATTAGGCAGCGTGTAAAAAACTTTCAACCCCTCGGCTCCCAAGCACTGTAGTAGAACAGCACGCTTCCTCTCCTCCGGCCATCGATCTCCCGTAGCATCGATGGTGACAAGATAGTTTTCAAACATCTTCTTCCAGGTGTGAATCGGTACCGGGGGCTGACCCGGGCATGGCAAGAACATAGGAGGCGTAGGTAAACTGAGTGCTGCCATCCTCGTCGCCAAAATGTTGTATTTTGCATTAGTATTAATCAAGAAACACGAAAGAAACAAGCGTACAGCAGCTCAACACTTCACTTCTTTTTTTTTATCTCCTTTCTCCCCCTCCAGGTCATAACTGACACCTAGTGGCCGCATGTTAACATAACATTACATTTACAGGTAACACAACACTTATATTACCTAACATTGTGATTAACCAATCAGATTTGTTTTTAGTTTTTGTGAAGTTTAGACTTACAATCAGTGTTTGATGCTTGTACATCAGTGTCATTCATCTATCATTTCCTCTGATTTTAGGGATTACTCATGGGTAAGGTTAGGTTTAGGTGTAGGGATGTGGTCAAGATTAAATTTTTGGATTAAAATCTAACAACATCTAACTCAGCAAAATCAGGATGTGCACCCCCGACTACCCTTGTCTGCTTGTTGCCATGGATGGCTCCCTGCAGAACTGCTGAGGCCCCGCAACAGCCGGGCCTCTGGCCAGACCTGCCCAACGGTCAAATTTCTTGCGGGAGGGTGGCAACGTCAGCTCGTCAGTAGGTTACCTAGAACCCTCGTTAGGTTTCTAAGTTTTCCTCAGACGAGCAACCCTGAGGAAGCGGGCTAACTGACCTACCCAGCTCCACTCTCGACCTGGGAATGAGAGATGAATCTGGCCCCATTCCAACCGTCTGTCATCCGGCAGACAGTCACTACATGGTCAGTAAGAGCATTCCTCCTCTCGGTTATCTTACAGAACTATGGCCCTCCATGAGATGGCCAGATGCTGAGTCTGCAGACCAGGATGTGTTGGGCACTCACCTGGTATCTCTACATGTTGGCAAAGGCACCCCTGTGTTCCTTGGTTCTTTCATCTCTTGGCACGGCGCCCTTTGCTCTATTCAGCCATGACATCCCCACTCCAGGTACGTCGGGTGTAGTTCCTCTGAGACTGCTAGCAGAGTCTCAAGATGATTGGGGCCCAATCCCTCCCGTTGGCTTCTCAGGACTACCCGACTCAGCTACGCGACTCAGGTTGTGAGGCGTCTGCCAAGTTTTATGGCATTCTCTTACAAAATCGGCTCAGGGCGAGAATGCTGTGGTCCTTCAAGCGGAAATCACAACCATCTTGGGAAAGGGTGCAATAGAGCCTATCCCCTCACCTGAGATGAAGAAAGGGGTTTCTCAGCTCCTACTTCATTGTACCCAGGAAGGGTAGTGGACTCACACCAATCTTAGATCTGAGATTTTTGAATCGGGCCCTTCACAAGCTCCAGTTCAAAATATTAACCCTTAAACACACATTTCTTCATGTGTCAGGGTTCAAGATTGGTTTGTGGCGTTAAACCTGAAGGACACGTACTGTCATGTCTTGATCCTTCCAAGACTCCGTCTTCGAGGTCGGGCTCATCAGTACAAGGTTCTCCCTGCGGCCTATCCCTGTCACCCCGTACCTTCACGAAGGTCACGGAGGCTGCCCTTGCCCCTCTCAGGGAAGTAGGCATATGCATTCCCAGTATCTCTGTGACTGGCTGGTCCTAGCACACTCACGAGGTTCGGTTTGCACTCTCAGGGATGTGGTTCTCAACCACCTGGCTCGATTGGGACTTCAGGTCATCTGGGAAAAGAGTAAACTCTCCTCAGTACAGTGTTTCTCTTTTCTCTGTGTGGACTCGGTCACTGTGACTTCACGTCTTTCTTAAGGCTGTGCATAGTCAGTGCTGAAGTGCGTGAGAGCACTCAGATTTAGTACAGTGGCCCCCCTTATATGTACCAAGGCTCCTGGGGCATATGGCATCCTCAGCCAGGGTCACGCTGCTGGACCTGATGCATATGAAACCGCTGTAGCACTGACTTCATACCGAGTCCCGAGCTGGGCATGGCGCCCAGGCACACATCGTATGTACATCATACTTTTGTGTTGCAAACCTTTAGCCCTTGGGGACACATTTTGTTTCTACGGGTAAGGGTACCCTTGGAACAAGTGTCTACACGCAGTGTTGTCTAAACAGTTGCTTCCAAGTCAAGCTGAGGTGCTGTGTGCAACGGGCATGCAGCCTCAGGGGTATGGTTAGGCCCTCGGCTACTTTGGCATTCAATTGCCTGGAGCTGTTGACAATGCTTCGGGCCCTGAAGAGGTTTCGGCCTCAGTTCGGGGCAAGCATTTGTCGGTCTGCACAGACAACACAGGGACTGTGGCATATTTCAACCATCAAGGTGGTGTACGCTCCTTTCGCATGTCACAACTGGCCCGCCATCTCCTGTTCTGGAGCCAGCACTGACTCAAGCTTCTGTGTGCCACTCACATTCCAGGCGACAAGTTCACTACTAGGTGAGTGGAGGCTCCACCCTCAGACGGTCCAGCTGATTTGGAGTCGGTTTGGCCAGGCACGGGTAGATCTGTTCGCCTCACCAGAATCCACTCATTGCCAGTGGTGGTACGGCCTGACCGAGGCCCATCCTCAGTACAGATGCAACCAGAACCTGGTTCTCTGAGCTCGTGCTCCTCCTCCTTCCTGGCACATCCCTCTGAGAAAGAACCTCCTTTCTCAGGGGAAGGGCACAATCTAGCACCCAGGCCCAGATCTCTGGAACCTCCTTCTATGGTACCTGGATGCGACCAAGAGGTCTCCAAAAACTTTCCGCCCGCAGTGGTAAGCACCTTATGCAGGACAGAGCCCCCTCCACTAGGCGGAGGTACGTCCTGGAAAAGGCGCAGGTGTTCTTCCTAAGAGAAGAACCCACAGAGATGCGGCATCAAAGCTGTGTTATCCCTTCTTCAAGGATGCCCGGATAGTCACCTTTCTGCTTCTACACCCAAGATCCATGTGGCAGCTACCATGACTTGGTGAAAGGCATATCAGTGGAGCACGGTTTGTTATCAGATTCCTTGGAGGTGCCCGGAGGTTGAACCCTCGCAGGCTGCACCACATCCCCTCTTGATCTGTCTATGGCCAACAGTAAGATCCATTGAGCCCCTTCAGTCAGTTGGTTTCTGTGCCCCCTCCATGGAGATGGCTTCCCTGACTGCGCTCACCTCTGTTAAAGAGTGGGAAATCTTCAAGCCCTCTCTGTCAACGTTTCATGCCTGGAATTCAGACTCTCGTGTTGTTCTGAGAACCCGGCCTGAATACGTGCCGAGGTACCCGCCACTCTATAGAGCAGGTGGTGACCTTGCAAGCTATCCGTTCCCGAGAAGGGGACCCCAACCTGTCTGTTTTGCCCAGTCTGTACTCTACATATGATTCTGAACATACCCGGAGGTCAGACGTTCTAAACAGCTCTTGTCTGTTCTGGTGGACAGCAAAAGGGGAACGCTGTCCCCAAAATAGGATCTCCCACTGGTTGTGGACACGATCCAAACGGCCTACCAGGCCAGAGGCCTACCCTGCACTGGGAGTCACAGGTCCCTCTAACAGACATCTGTAGAGCTGCAGGTTGGGCTACACCTAACACAGTTGCCAGATTCTCTAATATGCAAAATGGAGCTAGTATCTTCCGGAGTCCTAATCGCAAGCTGGTAAGGTGAAGAGCTCGCTATAGCGCTTCCCCCTTAGGGTGATTACACTTCTTCAGTTCAGTAATTCTCCCCAGGTGAACCCTGAACTACTCCTTCCATCATTCTAGCACATCTCACGTAGCCAAGTTCGGCGGAGGAACTTGCTATTAGAACCCAATACAAGGTAGGTTGCCACATGTGAACTCTTGTATTGGGTTGGTGCTCCATATGTAGTGGCTCCTCATGCGGCCCCATGTGTGTATTTTCCACCTATATTCCCCTGAGATCCGGTGTTTCCCCTGAGAAAGGCTCTGTCTCTAGGTTCTGAGTTTCGGTAAGTCTCTCCTTATGTGGAGCTCACCTCAGAATCCTCCCTAAGTAGCACTCCCTCTGTGAGTCCTTAGGTGGTTTTTCACATTACCTCCTCTTCTGGTAGGATGTGATCTCCATGGTGGCTTCCCTCCCTAGGGAGGAACAGCCACCGTCCCAACGTTCTTGCCAAGATTCTAAGCCGTTTTCCACTGTTTTTTACTACGAGGAAAGGCTCCCTCTGAAGGACTTCTGCCTTATGGCGGCTCTCCAGTAGAGAGCAGGTCAAGTTCTTGGGTGTTGGAAGGTCACAAAGTGGTGAGATGCATTTACTCCACACGTTGGCTTGTTGATATCTGCGCCCTCGTTCATTCGTGACACAGTCCAGCAGTTGTGGCGTGTTGTTATAGGGACCCCTAGTGTCATACACTCGACACAACGTTAATGACAGATAAGGAACGTCTTGGTTACGTATGGTAACCCTTGTTCCCGGATGGAGGGAATGGAGACGTTGTGTCCCTCATGCCACAACTCCGGATTGCCTCTGAGTGGGTTGAGACACTCTTGACTCCTCAAAACAGAACAAGTGAGCAGATGCCAGGCTGGCCTATTTATACCCAGATGCCTGGGGCGTGGCCAGCTATGCGAATTCTGGACACCCAATTTCACTGGCCTTTTCTCAAAGTTGGCAGAGGTGTTTGGGCTCCCAAGAGCGACCCCTAGTGTCGTACACTCAACACAAAGTCTCCGTTCCCTCCATCAGGGAACGAGGGTTACCATACATAACCAATACGTTTCCTTTCCCACGAAGCATACTGCATCAATATAAATCAAAGTCTACAGTACAGAGGGGAAAGAACTTTTAAATATTAAACAATTAACTGTGAAAAAAACATTTTTACTTCTTCCTGGTACCTTTATTTACAAGAGTAAAGGGCAATCAGATGATCAAGAATGATAATAATACTTGTGTGTTGTTAAAAACGAAACTAACGTCAGCAAATATGAAACTATAGTAATTTTATTTCCCTCTTGCTAAAGTCTCTGAATGAACAAGAAAATATACCTGTGGATGAATGTGGCCAACTGTTACAGAGTTCTATTCTCCTAGCTAGGCTATATGAAAATGCTATAAACCTATATGCTATAAATCTTAAATGTAAATGCTATAAATCTTATATAAAAATGCTATAAACATTCACGTCTCCTTCACTGCATGCTAATGCTATTCATTGATGCTTAATTTCCAGGAACGCTGCTGGTGATTTACTGGAGAGGTGGATTCGGAGCTTGTTTTGGGATTTGGGATTTGTTAGCAGTAAAGGTTGTGCAACTCTGTTGAAACGTGGAGCTGCAAAAAGTGAAGAAGAACATCTATGTATTAATTTTTTCCCAACTGTAAATTACTATGCTGTTTGGATGAAGAAAGCTGTGGATTGTACTTGTCAAAAAATGGACACCAGCTTGGTAAGACAGTTTTACTGAACAGTAATTGACTTATTAGTGTATTTAAGTATTCAACATCCTGCTACATCTCTATGTTCTTAACAGGCCAGTGCATACATCAATATATCTACTCAGCTGAAAGCTCAATTAAGAAGTATTAACTAAATGCATGACATGTTTAATTAAAAAATTTAATTATTATTAGTTGGCTATTAAAAGTTGAGAAAATTCAAAGGCAACCAGGTTTAAGACTTTTTTGAATAAACTCAAATTATGGAAAATGTTGTATCAGCTTAATTTAAGTTGGTCTGTGCTTTCATTGAACACAATGTAATACATTCTCTAAACACTAGAACATAAATAATAACAAATATTTATGATATGTATCATAATATGAACTGAGCATGCTCAGCACCTTTTTTTTTTTTTTTTTTTTTAAACATTGAATGCTTTGAATACACTCAAGACTAGACTGTCCTTGTTTTATGTTTGATTATGTAAAGTCATGTTTTGTAGACCTAAGCAGATCAGAGAATAGTATTCATTATAAAAAATGACCAAAGTGTTAATATGCACAAGGATATGGTGAGAAGAAAAAGGCAAAATAGTTTCACATTCTGATTCACATTCTGTTCTGAAGTGAGGTGGTCTTACTTGCAACTGATTGGCTACACCTGTACCAGCAGATAACAATGTTTAATTCTGATTTTGAGGACCCACAGCTAAAACAACATATACTTTGGGAATTCCCAGGACTGGTCTAGTAATGTTTGTCTGTATTACTGTAGTGATAAATATGAGGTGTGAGAAAATACCTGGTTTCAGTACTGAAGGTATTTGTGTAAAAAGGTAATGGTGTAAATATCTGTGACATTCCTAGCATAAATGATACATAAAGCATGCATGTGGGTTTATGAATATTACTATGTCACTAAAACTAAAACTGCATTAAAAAAAGTCAACTTTTACAATAAGTTGATCTTTTGTTGCTGCTGACAACATGTAAACATAACTGTTTCCCGGCAGCCTGTTCAGCTAAAACAGCTAGCCGATGAAATTGGAACTGGTTCTTTTAACCAGCTCCGGTACATTTAAGAGTACAGTAAATATCAGGCCAAAAGTGGTCTGATTTTAATAAATGTTGCAAAAATTCTATTTCTCTAAACCTAATGCATTAACATACTTGCCGAGTGCTATTTTTGTGATGTTAATGTAATTCAGTTTGAAATTTTGCATTTGAGATCAGATTTAGTGTACAGATATGACTACCTGATTGACACTGAGTTTTGCGTTGACGGTGATGAATGAGTTTGAGACCCCAAAGACCACTTCAATGGCAGACAGACATAACATAACGAGATACACACTTGAAATGTTAAGGGTTAGTGAGTTGTGAGTAAACACTTTCACAGTGCAGCTCTCGTCTTCTCAGCTGTGACTTTATTAAATTGGTGTAAGAAAGTAAATCAGGTACACCCTCAAATGGTCTTATAGCATTTTATTAACAGAATCCCCCAAAAGATTTTGCACCTAAAGGGGGTGCTTAAAAGAAAGAAGTTGTTACAAAGAGAATAGTGATGCTGTGCAATACAATAGCTAAGCAATTAATAAACATCCTTTATGACACATATCCTTTAAACAGCCATTTTCCTTTCCCACAAAGGACACTGCATTAATCAGACCCTCCAGTTTTTCGCGATTCCGCGATCGCTGAATCCAATGCAAAAATCTGCAATTTTGTACCGCGGTAAAGATAGTTTGCGGTTTGATATTCGGATTTCTTTTGGCTATAAATACACAGCGTGCTGTGATAAACATGCAAATAATCCCAAATGCCGTTCTCCATGATTTGTGAATTCTGGTGATGCTGTCCTTTTGGCCGAAATCAGTTTTTTTTTCCGATGCGACTCTTAATTTTATAATGCTTATAGCTCCGAAAGTTAGAAACTTAGCAGACTGAAACTGGTTTCATCTTAACCAGCTTGATCTGTTAATTTTTTCACAGCAAAGCTCTTGTCCGTAAACCCCTTGGTAAGTCCGCTATAGTAAGGAATGTGAAAAATAGGCGCTCTTCATATTTAACGTGTTTTACCACTAAACACGCAGACTGCTCGAATACAAAAACATTGTTTTTAAGTCAAACTCGATTTGTGAAAACTTTCACAATTGCAATTTATTGCATATCAGTGTTTCTTTATGCTCTGCTCTCTTATGTATCTCTTATCATAATGTCGCACGGTGCTTTTCCAGTGAATAACGGTTTTCCAAGCCCTTAGAAAAATCATACACGTCTCTAATAGACTATTGAGATTTGTGGCATCTTCAAATTTAAGATTTGGTTGTTGTACCTTTCCTTAAAGGGGTCATCGGAGGCCCATTTTCCACAAGTTGATATGATTCTTTAAGGTCTTAATGAAAAGTCTCTAATATACTGTGATTAAAAATTCTCAATGGTTTTGTAAAACAACACCCTTTTTGCCTTGCCAAAATCAGCTCTGCAAAAATCATCTCATTCTAAGGGGTTGTTCCTTTAAATGCAAATGAGCTCTGCTCACCCCGCCCCTCTCTTCTCTCTGTGGAAAGACGATTTTGTCTTTCACAGGTCAGTACTGGTCAGCTGACCTTTCCCTAAGTCACTAACATCACTATTCTGATGTGTGAAAACTTTCACAGGTCAGTACTGGTCAGCTGATCCTTCCCTAAGTCACTAACATCACTATTCTGATGTGTGAAAACTTTCACAGTTCAGTACTGGTCAGCTGACCCTTCCCTGGGCCATGTACATCACTATTCTGATGTGTGAAAACTTTCACAGGCCAGTACTGGTCAGCTGACCCTTCCCTGAGTCACTAACATCACTATTCTGATGTGTGAAAACTTTCACAGGCCAGTACTGGTCAGCTGACCCTTCCCTGAGTCACTAACATCACTATTCTGATGTGTGAAAACTTTCACAGTTCAGTACTAGTCAACTGAACCTTCCCTGAGTCACTAACATCACTATTCTGATCTGTGAAAACTTTCACAGGTCAGTACTGGTCAGCTGATCCTTCCCTAAGTCACTAACATCACTATTCTGATGTGTGAAAACTTTCACAGTTCAGTACTGGTCAGCTGACCCTTCCCTGGGCCATGTACATCACTATTCTGATGTGTGAAAACTTTCACAGGCCAGTACTGGTCAGCTGATCCTTCCCTAAGTCACTAACATCACTATTCTGATGTGTGAAAACTTTCACAGTTCAGTACTGGTCAGCTGACCCTTCCCTGGGCCATGTACATCACTATTCTGATGTGTGAAAACTTTCACAGGTCAGTACTGGTCAGCTGATCCTTCCCTAAGTCACTAACATCACTATTCTGATGTGTGAAAACTTTCACAGTTCAGTACTGGTCAGCTGACCCTTCCCTGGGCCATGTACATCACTATTCTGATGTGTGAAAACTTTCACAGGCCAGTACTGGTCAGCTGACCCTTCCCTGAGTCACTAACATCACTATTCTGATGTGTGAAAACTTTCACAGTTCAGTACTGGTCAGCTGACCCTTCCCTGGGCCATGTACATCACTATTCTGATGTGTGAAAACTTTCACAGGTCAGTACTAGTCAACTGAACCTTCCCTGAGTCACTAACATCACTATTCTGATCTGTGAAAACTTTCACAGTTCAGTACTGGTCAGCTGACCCTTTCCTGAGTCACTAACATCACTATTCTGATGTGTAAAAACTATGGGGGTTTGCAGTTACGTCGCAATATTGGAAGTATTTCTGTTTTAAACCATGAAGGCGAGCCAATGGATATCAAACTTTGTATAGTTAGTTATGCCGGTGAACGTCTTAACTTCAGTTTTAACTTTACAATTCACTATATAGAAAATAAAAGTAAAAAAAACAAAAAAAAAACAAAAACTGATGGAGTTTTCTAACGCTGCATTCACGGCGCATATTCTCTCAGAGACGAATCTACTTCAACATGTGCTGAAAACAGTAGATAACTGTCTAATAGTCTTAATAATTTTAATTTCAGGACTATAATCCCCCGGTCCGCGAGAATGTTTTCAAACCGTAACCGGTCCGTGGTGTAAAAGAGGTTGGAGACCCATGCTGTAAGCCTACTGTAGTTTTTTTTTTTTTTTTTTTTAATTCATGAAACAACAGTAGCAGCAGCAGCAGCAAAAATAATAGTTTTTATCTATCTTTTGTACTTATTTGTCCTGTCGTTATTTGTTTCTTAGCAAAGTAAACAAACGTCATACATTTTATTTGCTCTTTGTGTCATGTAAGACTATTGCGAATTTAACATAATACAATCTGGTAAATGTACAATCATAATTATTATTTTGCGCAATTTTTTTGGAAATTACCGCCACAAAATCAGACATTTGGATCGCAAAATTCACTAAAAAAATTCACGAAATCCTGGAGGGACTGATTAATATAAATCACTGGCTGCAGTACAGGGAGGAAAGAACTTTTTTAGCAGATGGATTAGCACATAGGGACCATTTTGATTCAACCCCACGCTTCTTTCATGGAGATCATGTAGTTCATTTAGAATTCCTTTTTTCTATTTTGTTCAACCAGATCTAAAGCGTTATCAGGTGCTGAGTGGATTTCACTATCAATGTATTAGATGTGTGTACTCACTGGCACAGCATTTCATTTCATTTTGCTTCCACAGCAGCAGTTTACAAGAAATACTTGCCCTGGTCATAGAGTTACTTTTATGTTCAAACACATTTATGCTCACTATAGTGCCTTGAAATCCATCAAGTTCTTTCCCACAGACTGATAGGACCAGTGATAAATATATCAATAATACAAATAATATAGTTAAATAATATAGTTAAATGTTATACTGTAAGCTAAATATATTAAGTTCCAATATAATTCAGTTATCTATTTATATATTTGCTTGCATATACATACATAATGTGTCTGTTTGCATAACAGACACAAAATCCATTTTTATAATAAAATATTTTCAATAAATTGTTTTTCATTTGTGCTCATCATAGGAGGACACGTAGTATTTATGTATAAATATATTTAGTATATAATATTAAATATATAGTTCTAGAATATAAAATTCAATAATATCATTATTTTCCATTTCATTTTTTCATTTAAACAAAGAAAATACCTACAAGCTATAAAGCCCTGACATGCTAAATATAGCAAGCACAAACAGAATAATAGAGCTAATGCTATATAACAGGGCCGTAACCACTATAGACATTGAGGGGGACAAGTGCCTCTTCAGAAATGGCCAAATTTCACTGTTCAGAATTGAAAATATATACTATAATTTCTGTGATTTATGTACACGCTTATGTAGATGCACATCTATTCCCTTAAATCCCTTTAAACCCTTTAATTTCTTAAAAACTAAAAATTTGTTTGCCCACCCCCTCTTTAATGTTCAAGGCATGGTTATGACCTTGCAATATAAAAGATAAGAGTACAGCTCCTAATAAATTTCAGAAAATTAATGCCCGGTCTGATGCAACTTCTCCTGCTGTAAAATAAAAAGAAAAAGGAAAGCTTTTTAGAGCTGCGGTCACTACAGTCTGTACTACAACTGATCGGCTAACCTAATGTAGTATGTTTCAAAAGATAAGATCAAAGATTAAGATTTTAACTATTACACATCAAAACAACAAATACCAATGATACATACCACAATCAAACAATCTCTTTAGCAGAACCTAGATCATATCCTGACCTATAAACACAGAATCGTCCATGGTCATACAGATATTAAAAGACAAATATTAAACAGAGCCTTGTATTTAGCTTGGTCATGCCAGTGCTTAATAAAAACACTGTGTATAACTAAATCTTCACTTTTTTTTTTTTTTTTTTTTTTTTGAGGACCTTACCTTCTTTTTTTTTTCTTGTAAAGCATAATGGTGATCACAAAGACCAACAGAATCACAAATGCACTCCCTCCAATCACAGCACCAATGATCCAATCAGGAGAACCCTCTAGAAAAAAAACAAAAACAAAGCAAAACACACACATAAAAACACAACTGAGAGGTGTGAGGAAAGAAAGGCACTCTAAGATGAATTGCATCATGTGACAAATCCTTGTGTGGTTCCAAACCTGTATGACCTTCTTCAGTGGAACATAAAAGATGATACTTTGAAAAACATTAGGGACCAAACACACCACATTCTCACTCCCCAACTCACCACATATTGACACTTGGACCCGTTGGTGTCACTTTTTGATGCACAGGGTACCCTTTAGCGGCATAAGAAATCTTCTGGGTCAATGCAGACGCAAAAGGCTTTAATATTTGTTTGTCATGATCAAGTCTTCCAAGGTAAACGATTGATTTTTAAGATAAACAGATGCAATCACCATCTCCATGGAACAAAGAAGCAATGGAGTAACCTGCACGTTCGAAAAATTACACTAAAAGGGTACCCTGAGCATTAAAAAGTTATGCTAATCAGATGAAAAGATGCAGTGAACTAAACACATGAACTAAACCACGCAGAGAACACATGAACTAAACCACTCAGTTAATATGGATTAACTTTTTGATCTCTTTACAAACGCTTTGTGTCTCACAGTTTTGGGTGAACATACTTTTAGTTAAGGGACAAATCTTTCAGATTGTTTAAAAAAAAAAAAATCTTCATTTGTATTATGAAGATGAAAGAATTTAATATGGGTTTGAAATGACATGAGGGTGAGTAAGAAGAGAGAATGTTCGTTTTTACATAGTCCATTTTTATATTGTACCATCATTATTTATTGTATTTATTTATTTTTGTGATTTTATCATTCGCAATGGTTAGTTTGGTTTCCAAACCTTTACAGATTTTTCACAAATCACTTAAAATATTTCCAAAACCAAAGTCACTAAAAAAGCAGGTGGTCACTGTTGCACTCGATTACATTTGAATGATGAGGTTCACTTGTGGCATGTTCAAATTGTTGCACATTGTCTAGGCTAAAGAACTCACAAAATAATTAAAACGAGCATAACATTCTGGTGTCTGAAACAGGATACTTTTTTGTTTCCCTAAAAAGCCTGTTTTTGACAACAGAAAAAGTGTGAGTGTACTGTGATAACACTTTATTTAAGCACTTTCATGTTAACAGCTTGATACAAGTTAGCAAAAGCAGAACTAGGCACTATTACCTTCAGGAAGTGTAGTCGGAGGAGTGTTATCACCTGCAAAACAATGTTGTTAATGTGTTAATACTTTTGTTAATACTTTGCACATACTAGGGCAATAAAAGATGTGCAGTGTTTTATTTTTAGTCACGTGATACTACCATGTACTAAACTGGGTGTACAGGAGATTAAACGGGCATGTTTAGAAAGATTATGTAATCAGTTAAATTAGTAACATAGTAGTGAATACTACTTACAAGAGCACTGCATCTTTTTCCTGATCTGCAAAATAAAAAAAAAAAACAAAAAAAAAAAACAATATAATGAAAGCTTAAGGCGCCAAACAATGATAATTATGTTAGGTTATTAAAATAATTTGATGGCCATAAAAGCTAAAAACACAAACATACTTACATTGGCAATGGGGCAGATGAGCAGGCATTCAAGTCTTTCAGGACAGATCTTTACGATGGTTGTGTTAGCTGTTACCATTACAAGTGGGAGCATGCACTTTGTATTTCCATCAGCTTCGAAAAAACCTGCCACTTTGTCCTGATCAGGAGAGGGAGAGAAAAGGATGGTGAGATGGCAGAGTTAAGATTAAACTCACTGATGCCATGCAGAATGTATTGTTTATCACACGAAATGTTAAAAGAACACTAGAAACTGTATCATCTTTAGGTTTTAGCTAATAATTTTACACTCAGAAAAACTGTTGGGGATGGGGAATTAATCAGCCCAATACTGTATTTTCTTAAAAAGTAAATCAGTAAAAAGAAACAAAATGCTACAAAATAATATATTTACATCAATAAGCCACTGGGTCTCGCAGTCATTGACATCCTCTTTAATGTCATACGACATATGGAAGAAGAACTTTCCATCACTCTGTCTCCCTCCCCTGCACTGCAGGACATCAGATGATTCTGACGACAGTACAATGCACAACAGCAACGCCACAACTGAAAGAGACATGCACAAAACAATCACTTTATAAATTAAAAATAAACAACAACAACCACAACATACAGAAGCTTATGCTGCCCAGAAGCAAATGCAAAATACAAAGAAAGTATGACAGAAAAGGTAGAACACCGTCACTGTTTTCTGATTGATCACTAATTCATTCAGTATCCGTTTTTTAACTTTTGAGTCTCTGAATCTAAGCACACAGGGGTTCTCAAACTTATTTGGATGCTAAGGACCCTCCAAATGGCATGATCTCCCTTCAAAGATTCCCTCTTCATTTGAGAAAATGGTGCTATTGACATAAAATATAGTAAAGCCAATGAAAATGTTTGAGCTAGAAAATACTAACATTATTACTAATAATATTTAATTTAACACTTAAAAATGAATTAAAATATAAAAAAAAAAAAAAAAAAAAAAGAATAACAACACAAGTACAAGTTTTAATACATTTTCTCTGAAATCATTTTTAATTAAGCATTGGTCTCCCATAGTAGCAAGCATACATTTTAAATCATGATAAACACAGTTAAAAGTACGCATACTTCAATACCATGGTAAAAAAATATAACTATGGTTTTATAGGTAGCCTATTTGTATGAAAAACGGTAGTCTAAAAACATTCAGTATAAATGCACACATGCTATAGCTTAATTACTCCTGTAATAAAATTCAACGTGAATATCCCACATTGCTGCCACAATACCATGGTGCAGTGAGTGTTACTACAGTAAATCCATTGCAAATGATGGCGATGTGTAGACTGAAAAGCCTTCTTTTCGCACTGGATCTCACAGCGTTGTTTAGTGCTCCCGTGACAGAGCCATTCACATATTGCGTCTTTTGCGCGCTCAAGTTTGTTATTTCAAATTTAGGCGCGCCTGAAGCTCCGCTCATAACGGTAGCGACGCAGTCAGTTTTTCCAGGCGCGTCCGCGCCGCATCGAGATGAACGCTTCTTCTCTAGTGAGCTCGCGCAGCACGGCAGTTTGAACTTTGGTCCGAGCGGATAAACGGTCCATGTTCCACTTTTGGCACATAACAATTCCGTTCCGCTTTTGACACATACAAATTATATCGAACATTTATCGAACTCTTTGTATCATTTTATCAAGGAAAATTATATCGTGATAATTATACTTATCAAATTATTACCCAGTCCTACACGACACAATCATGTATTATCAGCAGCAGATGAGGCTATAATTACATTAAATTACAAGTGTTTACACCACAACCATAAGTCTTTCATAAAGACAAGCTTTGTGGTTGTGGTTAATCTGGTTAATCTGTTAATCATAAACATCATGTAATGCAAGATTAAGAAAGATCTGGACCAACATCCAGCTGTGACTAATATTTATTTTCTACTCAGGCCACATTTGCTTTCACTTGCCTTTCTTTTCCTTTTGTAATTTAATAGGCTCTGGGGATCATTTGACTTGTACTTATATATAAAAAAGACAGATAAAGGTCATTTTCAGATAAAATTGTTAGGAAAACTGCAGCTAACAAGGGTTAAATGTTATGTACATACAGTAGTGTTTACATACACAAGCCCAGACAGCTTTCACTGGCTACAGGCCATAAATCTACAATGAAATGATAACGCATTAAACCGATCATTTGACTCAAGAAAAAACAGATTTGCATGCTGACACAATATCTTTGAATGATTGGCTGAGGATGTGAAAGAAAGAAACTACTCATATAATAACATATAAGTGGCTTTTAATCAGACCCACAAAATTGAGTTACTTACTGGGGAGTGCTGCTGTTAATAACATTTACTGTTATACAGTTATTACAATACCACGTCATATAAAAATCACTGTGTAAAATACCATAAATTGTGTAGAACCATATCTGATGCATGAAATGTCGTTATATTATATTTAGCCCACAGAGCGTGGTATAAATGTCTTTACAGTCATGAGAAACAATACTGTGTTGTACTACGCATGCTGCGTTTAACATTTGTTTTTTTGTTTTTTTCTTTTTACACCAAATGAACTGTTACTAGGGGTGTAACAATACACTTGTGTCAGAACTCATTTTGATACATGATACTGATCTCATGATATAATACTCACAGCATAATTTTCTCAGCATATTTTTTTAAATCACAACCCCATTAAATATGGGAACTATCCTTTTAATGCAAAAGTATGATGAGGGATAATATTTTCAGAACTAATATTTCATGACATTAGTACTAAAAAAACGACAACTAGTCATTTAGAAAGGCAAAGATCAAGAAATGAACTAATATCTAAACTGCCTTTACTGTTTAGTTAACCAGGCATGTAAACTCTACACACCTCTTGGTTTTTGTAATACTAACAGATGACTAATATTCTAAAGTTTACTTTTAGAAGAAGATATTTCAGATCAAGTTTCAGATATCTTATATCAAGTATGAGGAGATTATATGCCTGTCTAATACTGTAATTTTACCCATACCGCACACCTTTATCTGGACTCATCAATGTCTGATGCTAATTAACAAAAGTCTCTCTGCCACCCATTCGACCTACACCTACTCATGACTCGTGACTGCAAAACATGTATGATGCAACACAGGGGGAAAAGGATGTCCCTATTAGGACTTCCAAAGCCATCTTAAGCAACTTATGTCTGCAAATTCAATTACTAATACAGGAAAAATAAACATCATAATTTTTAATGTAGACACCTGTGCTCTAAATTTAATAAGGAACCAAACCAAAATAAAGCTGTTGCCGTTTCATGCATGGATCAAACATGCATGGATTCTGTGTTCCACCACATATTTTGTACATTGTACTCAGCAAGAGCTAACTGTTCCTTATTTTTGTTATTTTTGTGAATCAGAGAATGATTTTATGTTGTCATTCAGAAAAACGTCAGCCATATCTGATAGAAAGCTCCTAAAGGTGATCTCATTCAACATTAAAGAACTGGCCAGTCGTTCATATTTACTTGCCCTGCTAACGTTTTTCACTGTCCCCAGTCCCCAGCTGTTACGAGCAAACAATGATTAAGCAATGCATTTTGAGCGCAGATGCAAATGAAGGGCACAGTTGTGAGGCCTTGACAGTTCTTAAGGTAGTAGAAGTATTCCAACCAGTGTATCTTATCTTTACTTACTTTTGTGTTGCCCATCAGAAGCAGCTTAGCTTGTTTTACCTTTGTAAACAGTAAGGAAATCTTTATTTGTCGCTGTAACTGAGTAGTAGTATGTAAATAAAAGTGGGTAATACTTTTTCCTCTGCTAATGCGCCTTCATTGATTTCTCTCTCTTTTACAGAAACAAAGTCTCCCACTACGTTTTTTAAATTGCACTAAATATGTGCAACCCTTTAATAAATGTGTTGAGAATTACTGAAACCTACTATTGGCACCAAACTATTGGCAGCCAATCAGTTTAAAAGAAACATATATATATATATATATATATATGTTTATTAGTCATTTGTTTGATTTTATATGAGTTATTCTAGCATTAGTAATAAAATCAGATTATGGCAATCAAAATCTTGTTTCATTCAAGTAAAGGCAGGCTACTTAAGAGTATCAGAAGGATTGTTAAGCGTCTTTTTATCTCAATCAACCCCAGCTTTAATCCTTCGAGTTATTAGTCTTCTAATAAGTCTCTGCAAGACTAAATGCTGATATTACACCAGGAAGAGACACTGCTGTTCTTACGTTTGTCGAAGGGAGCAGGATGCCCTACTTCAGAGCTCAGACGTCGCCAGAGGGACGGGAATTTCCAACTAGGCAATTCGACGCACTGTCAAAATATAAGCTTAAAACCGAATCAACTACAATACAAAACAAGGCAAGGTTCATTTAAAAATTACATTCTGTCGTGACGTGCTCGGTAATTATATATGCCAGCTTGTCTGGCCAGAATTTCTATGCTTGAAATAACCAGGTTATGACTGTTTGCGCTGCGCAGATCGACATATTACATCTAAAAGCAGACGGCTAACGTTACTTATGTTTTCCAATTGCTGACGCAATTATTTTCTGGCTAGAACATGTCCCTGGAAAATGGCACTGGTTATCCTAACAACTGTCGATTCGACGCACTTAAACCGCAGGTCAAATCATCCAATGTGTTAGTTTGGTGCTTTAACAGAACTGCAGATGGAAATTAGTATTAGAAGTAAGCAAAGAACTTACCGATAAAAGCTGCACTTGTCATCTTGACGTCTGCCAGCTATTCTCAATTTCTACTTCCTAGTTCAGACAACCCATCAAACAGGGGACGTCCCCCGGACGTTGCAAACGTCGGTTTAGGTCCGTAGTAGCTTTGTAACGTTCGTGTTTGGTCCTCTTTGTGACGGACGTTCACTTACGTCCGCATTTGAACCTCTTTTTGACGTTCGCTGGCGGACATTTGGAGGACATTCTTCCGAACCAGTTTGCGAAAGTCCCTGTTTTCTCCCTCATCTGCCATTTCCATAACAACACTTGAAAAATCCAGTCGCCCATGCTTGGACTTTATCATCAGACCTGACACCTTGCAACTCAGACAGAGTTAATTAAATTAAAGACAAATAAACCAAAAATAAACCCATATTGAATTTTAAAGGGTATTATTCCATAAAATAAAATCCCTTTTTTAACTGTGATAATGGAATACAAAATGCAAACATGGGCATTATTATTATTATTATTATTATTATTATTATACTATAGTATAAACAATAGATTTGAATTCATTGTAAAATGATGTTAATGTTACTGCAAAAGAAAAAACAACTTCTGTAATTCAAGATGTCATCAAATCACGAGTCTGTTTCGAACATACGGGTGGAATCAGACCTGGATAACACCCAACATCTGGAACACACGACAGACGACAGACGACAGACAGACACGCACACACAAACCAAAAAAAAGAAAAATATTTTAACAAATAAGAAAAGTATTGTTAACGTACTATTGCTTGTGTGTTTATTCCTTGGGTAGTTCAGTTTTGTAGTAACATGCTAATCATGCTTAAAACATGCTAGTAACAAGATAATCATGCTAGAAACATGCTAGTAACTTGTTAATCATTCCAACAATATTCTAGTAACAACATAGTAACAACTTACCAACAACCCGGAGCACCTTAGTAACCGCATAGCAACACCCTAGAAACCCTAGCAACCGCCCTAGCAACCACATAGCTACAGCCTAGCAACCACTTTGAGTACCCTAGCAACCACCTTCAAAACCACCCAGAGTACCCTAGCAATTGCATAGCAACACCCTAGCAACCACCCAGAATACCTTATCAACCACATCTGTTTTTTCTGATAGACTGTATTGCCTTGAAAACATTCAAACTTTTATTTTTTAAAGTATTTTAAATTTCAAACTACTTTGACTCAAGCCAACGTCAGTTTGTCTACAAACTTTTTAATCTAGTTAATAATTGAAATTATATAAAAGTAATGTGTTGTATGTTTTATATTTACTGATATGGGTCTATTAATTCCTAATTTGACTATTACCTTTAGGATGACATGTAGCCTATATGTCAGGGGATGTACTATGTCTAAATATCAAATAGGATAATTTAACTCCTAATACATAGATTATCCCTTATATTCCTCACATATATATCATATAATATGCACTTTTACTTCAACGTGGAAGTTCATTAGGTTCATTAGGCACTATAGTACAGCTAAAAAATAGCCATACACAGATGAGAACGTCAGAACCATAACATAAGGCAGGTGTTGTGTAAATCATTGTGGTTTAAGGCATATTTTTAATCAAATCTTTTGAGATAGGTATCAGATTTTAAACACACTTTTGTTCTCTGAGTTCGTGTTACTGCCTGCAAACAGTAGTTGTGTAGCCAGCCAAAAGGTTGCATTCCAAAACAGAAGGTCCTTCAGGGTTACCAGCTCTCCAAAAATGAAACCAGCCAAATTGCTATTCAAAATTAGCCCAGAACTAGTAAAAAAAACAGACATACTTTTCAACATTTACGTCTAAACTAGTGTGTGTGTGGGTTCCTCAGATTTTGCACTGATCTCTATTGCATGTCAGCTGTAACATTTCCTTGAAGCATACAGCTGTTCTTATGGTTAGTGCCTTTAAAAAGAAGCGTGACTCATGACACGAGGTGAGCCCCTTTCCAAGTATTGTTTTTATCAATGTAACAAAAAGCATTCAAAGAATTTCACATGTGTTATATCCTGTTTATTTCCCCTGTCAAATGCTTATTATCATCCATCACCAGTAAACAGACATCAGCTCATCAAAGGCACCTCCATTGCCACCTTGCTTTTCTTTATACTTTGACTTTTCTGGCTGTAACATTGATGAGAGATCATTGGGATCAAATCTCTGGATATGAAGTGAGAGGAGAATTTATATGCCACACAGGTAACATAAACTGTCTCTGCCCACCCCTCTCAATGAGGAGTACTGCCATTATTGATCCACTCTTTAGTTACATTGCGTATTGATTACTGTAATGCTCTTTTTTCATGGTCTTCCTCACAAGTTTATACACAAACTACAGTTAGTCCAGAACTCAGCAGCACAAATCATTTCCAAAACTCCTTTGGTGGAATATATTACTCCTGTTCCTTAACAGCTGTTCTGGCTTCCTGTTAAATAATGTATTGAATTCAAAATCATAAGCTCCCTCCTTATTTGTCTGACGTTCTTTCCATTTATACTCCCTCGAACTCTTAGGGTGTGTTCACACTTGCAGTTCAGTTCGTCTGGTTTGTTTAGTCTGGACCGAAAAGGAAAATTATACATTTGGTCCTGGTCCATTTAGCATTCACACTGGCATTTTTGACAGCAAACCTAAAGATAATAAATCTAAACGCATAGTGATATGTTCACAACCTGATTGGTCGGGTTGAATGACGTATATTTTGTGACGGAACTCACCGAACACTCCATACAAAAGGAAAATGTGCGTTTGACTTAACTGCTCAGCGCCAACGAACCAAAAATAGGAAGTAATGACAAACGATGCTATGCGACATGATTTCATGAAGGGAACAAGCGGTGTATTCAAAACAAAATGAGCACAACGAGATAAAGTGCCTTTTACGAGCTCTTTGTGAGTTCACAGGGGGTAAAAATAAAATCATATACATGCAACAATGAGCGCACTTAGTCCAGCAGACAGCATTAGGTGTATTCGACTTAAAGCGGCGCTGAGCAGACTGATCAGTGAATGGGTATTTTGATGTCATACACCCGCAGCGCTGCTCTAAGTCGCACGCAACTTTTCCTTTTGTTTGGAGTGTTCGTTGAGTTCTGTCATGAAATACACGTCATTCAGCCCGACCAATCAGATTGTGAACGTATCACTATGCCTTTAGGTTCGGTATCTTTAGGTTCACTGTCAAAAATGCCACTGTAAACGCTAAGAGGACCAGGACCAAATGTAATATTTTCCTTTTTGGTCCGGACCAAATGAACCAAATGAACCGAACTACAAAGTGTGAACACACCCTTAGATCATTCTCATTCTCTGTATGGGCTGGGGTCTTGAATCTTGATCTTTCAGCTACAGCCTCTCATCTGTGGAACTCACTTCCACAGGATGTTCGCAATAGTGACACTCTTCTCATTTTTTAAGGGCGTTAGGTTTTGTTGACAACAAAGACTTTTGCATATACAACTGTGAGTCCTTGCATACAGCTCCTCTGAAAGCATCCTCATTTCTCAGCTCCCTCCAATGTAATTAGAGAACTGAGATCTCCTTCAAGATGACTAAACTTGAGCAATATCCATGGAGGCTGGAGGATGGAGGAGTGAGAAAAAAAATAAGCATCAATTTTAGAATTGATAAGCACCCATGGGGACTTGATGGTTAGGCTTTATTTACTTCAGTCAGTGGCAAGTTTAGTCAGTAGCAACTTCTGCCTAACCACGCCCTAGCAACTATTCAGAGCACCCTAGCAACCATATAGCAACATGACTTAGCCCTATTCACACGGGATTAGTATTACCTGGTGACCTCTAGTCCTTTGTAATAATTGCGAAGGTTGTCACTGAGGTCCTATGATAATGTTAGTCCCGTGCGAATCGGCATCTCTGTGATTTGGCCAGGATTTGACGGAGTCGTATATAATTTTTTCAAGGTTTTTGTTTCCTTTGCGTCTTTTTATGCATCTTTCACTGAGAATGGAGGATATGTCGGAGTGTATTGATAGTATTTTGGGTGCTGGGTCATATCGCTGTCATTAATTATTCACCCTCATAAATGAAGATATTTTTGATGAAATCCGAGAACTTTCTTACCCTGCATGACAGCAATGTGACTACCAGGTTCAAGGCCCAGAAAGGTAGTAAGGACATTGTTAAAATAGTCCATGTGACATCAGTGGTTGAACCTTAATTTTATGAAGCTAAGAGAATGCTTTATGTCTGCAAAAAAAAAAAAAAAAAAATCATCAGTTTCTCTTAGATTTCATCACAAATATCTTAATTTGTGTTCTGAAGATGAATGAAGGTCTTACAGGTTTTGAACGACATGAGGATGAATAATTAATGACAGAATTTTCATTTTTGGGTGAATTAACTTAATTCACCCCACCCCTCTCTTCTCTCTGTGGAGTGATGAGCCTGTTTACTTTAGCCGCGTTTAGCCGCTAAACTTGCTAACTAGCACTTTATTAGGAAAGGCAATTGCAAAGATTCATAAAAAAAAACCCTTATACTCACTTTCGCTGTAAGTGAAGCTGAATCACGGATGATTCGCGTGAACACAGACGGATATATGTAGATCGGGAGGCTCAGATGTCGGGAGTAAATGACGACCACTATGTTCATTATTGTTTGCTATAGCAAACCCCCTGACCGTGCTTTTCAGAAGAGACCGGTTTCTAGTCAATCACAATCACAGTCAGTTCAGCTGTAATAGAGCTCTATGCACCGTGGCATGTAAGATAAATATGTGGCATAATGGCAGCTTCTGTGGTTTTACAGATTTAGTTTTAATTTATAGTAAAAAAAAAATAATAATAATTCATTAACTGAAATAATATTAATATACCAACCTACTTAATATATCACCTACTGCTCAACCTGGCAAAGACTGAGCTCCTTGTTTTCCCTGCCACTCCGACTCTACAGCATGATTTCACCATCCATTTAGGTACATTAACAATTACCCCATCAAGTTCTGCCAGAAATCTTGGTGTAATCTTTGATGACCAGCTGACTTTCAAAGACCATATAGCTAAAACTGCTCGATCTTGCAGGTTTGCCCTACACAACATTAGAAAGATCAGGCCCTTTCTAACAGAGCAGGCCACACAACTTCTTGCCCAGGCCCTGGTCATCTCTAGGCTGGACTACTGCAATGCTCTTCTAGCCGGTCTTCCCTCATGCACAATCAAACCTCTACAGATGATTCAGAATGCAGCAGCACGACTGGTCTTCAACGAGCCCAAAAGGGCCCATGTCACACCTCTCTTTATCACCCTGCACTGGCTCCCAATTGCAGCTCACATCAAATTCAAGGCACTGATTCATGCAGATAGAACAGCCACAGGCTCGGCGCCCGCCTACCTCCACTCACTGCTACCAATCTACACTCCCTCCAGAACTCTGAGATCCACCAGTGAGCGACGTTCCTGGCTGGTGGAATGATCTTAACACCACTATCCGGAATGCCGACTCCCTAACAACTTTCAAGCGCCTGCTGAAAACCCATCTCTTTCGACACTATTTGACTATTTGAAAAAAAAAAAAAAATCCTTTATTCTATTCTTTTCCCTTTCTAGCTTGTACTTATCTGAACAATGCCTGGTATATGGTATTATGAGCACTTCCTAAGTCGTTTTGCCTCTTTAGGACAAATCGCTTGCTGTATTCCCCACCTGTAAGTCACTTTGGATAAAAGCGTCTGCTAAATGGATAAATGTAAATGTAAATGAAGTATCTGTTTAGTAACTTTATAATATACTGACGACTACCAAAACAGGTGGTGATGAGAAAGTCACACAATGAATCGAAACTCCTCACAAGCAGCTTATTTTAAATAAAAACATCAAATGTGAAGTGTCATCCAGGGAATTCTGGGAATATAAATATATCTTTTTTCACTATAAATCACTTCTTTTTCACTTCCAAAAACTGTAAATTGAATAGCAATGTAAGGTTTGATCTATTACAGTTTTTCACCATATATAGTAAGGAAATCTTAATTTAAGCTCATCTTGTGGTTTTGGAGGAGGGGGAGTGGGAGTTTACTGTTACCAACAGCCACATGTTGCCTGTCTGTATCCTGTAAAAAGGGGTAAGATATTTGAAATGGGTTTCTTTTACAATTCAAGTTGCCCGAAGTCAGAACATAATCAACAATTCTCACTATTAACCATTAACTGTGGCCTTTGCCACAATAATCTTCTAATTTTCAGCTTATTAATAGTTTGTACAGCAGTTGTTAAGTTTAGCTATGAGGTAAGGTTAAGGCATGTAGAATATAGTCATATTAACACATTTTAAAAATAAAGCATTAATATGTGTTTTATAAGTACTAGTAAACGGTCAATTTGCTAGTAATGTGCATACTGATAAGCAATAGTGAGAACTGGTCCCTAAACTAAAGTGTCACCCAAAGCAGAAAATGTAAGTTCTCAGTTACAGTGCCCTCCACTAATATTGGCACCCTTGGTAAATATGAGCAAAGACGGCTATGAAAATAAATCTGCTTTGTTTATCTTTTTGATCTTACATTCAAAAAATTCACAAAATGCTAACCTTTCATTCAAGTAAACCAATTAAAAGTGGGGGGAAACTTACATTTTGAAATAAATGTTTTTCTCCAATGCATGGTGGGCACAATTATTGACACCCTGAGAAATTATAATGAGTAAAATATCTCTGAAGTATATTCCCATTCATATTTGCATTTATTTAGCACACTAGAATGACTAGGAGTATGATATTGTCCAGCCATGACTTCCTGTTTCACAGGATTATAAATATGAGGAGCACAAAGGTCAAATTCCCTTAACCATCCATCACAAGGAATAAAACCAAATAATATAGTTCTGATGTGCAGAACAAGATTGTTGAGCTTCTCAAAATAGAAAGTGGCTGTAAGAAAAGAGCTAAAGCATTAAAAATCCCAATTTCCATCATTAGGACAATAATTAAGAATTCCAATCATCTAAAGTTGTTACAAATCTGCCTGGAAAAGGATGTGTGTCTATATCGCCCTAATGGATGGTAAGGAGGACAGTTTAAGTGTCCAAAGACTCTCCAAGTATCACAGCAGGAGAACTGCAGAGATTAGTTGAGTCTTGGGGTCAAAAGACTAAAAAAAAATTCAAACAGCCCCTACATCAACACATGTTGTTCAGGAGGGTTTTAAGAAAAATCCTCCTTGCTCATCCAAAAACAAACTCCAGCATATTCAGTTGTCAGACACGACTTGAATTTCAAATGGGACTGGCTTCTGTGGTCAGATGAAACTAAAATGGCAGCAAACCCACCAGATGGGTTTAGTACAAAAAGTACCCCATGTCCACGGTTAAATATACTGCTGGATCTCTCATGTTGTGGGCTTATTTTCCTGTCAGGGGTCCTGGACAACTTGTTCAGATACATGGCATCATGGATTCTAGCAAATACCAACAGATAAAATATCTAAATCTGACTACATCTGTTAGAAGTTCTATATTGAGCTGTGGTTGGATCTTCCATCAGGACAATAATCCAAATCAAACATCAAAATTAACACAAAAATGTGTCACTGAGCATAAAATGAAGCTTCTGCCATGGACGTCCCAGTTGCCTGACCTAAACCCTATAGAAAATGCGTGAGGTGAACTGAAGAGAAGAAGCACCAGCATGGAGCTGAGCTGGTAAACTGAAGGATCTGGAGAGATTCTGTATGAAGGAATGGTCTCTGATCTCTTGTCAGGTGTTCTCCAAACTCTTCAGGCATTAAAGGAGAAAACTTAGAGCTGTTATCTTGAATAAAGGACGTTGCAATAATTGGGTGCCAATAATTGTGGTCAGCATGAAGTAGAGAAAAACATTTATTTCATAATGAGATTTTCCCCCTGCTTTCCATTGTTTTACTTCAATGATAGGTTAGAATTTTGTGAATTTTTTGAATGAAAGATTAAAAGGATAAACAATGCAGATTTATTTTCACAGCCACCTTTGCTCATATTTACCAAGGGTGCCAATATTAGTGGAGGGCACTGTACTTTCAGGTTTTTTTTTTTTTTTTTTTGATGAATTGTTAATATGATTATGGTTAAAATCGAATCAATGTTTATTAGCAGATTTACATCAATTTACTTCAGATGCTTTGCTAACAACCTCACACAGAGATGCTTTTAACCATCCATGAAATTGTGTTAATCACAATTAAATCTAACACCAACAAAGTGTCTATATATCCACAGTATGCAGTGTTAGTGTAATAATTGTGCATGTGTTCAGTTTTAAACACTACTTTTGTGATGATTGGTTCAACACAATATAAAACAAAACATAATATGTTGTTAAGAACCTTGTTTTTTTTTTTTTTCACACCACCGTGGTGTTATTGTTCTACAGGTTTTATTTGAACTTTTATTACCAAAAAATGTTAAAGAGTTTTTTTTCAACCAAAAATGAAAATTCTAAATTCATAAATACAGTCCTTAAAATTTTAGTGATTTGGCTGTGAAAAGCTATCTTGTCTTGACCAGGGTTCTGGCTGGGATTCCTTCCAAGTGAGTGTACTCCCTTCTATTTCCAGAACAAAAGGAATCCAATGTGTATGTGTGTGTGTATGCATGCTATGCTTTCATATTGCTGTCTGCTGATGAGGGAAATTCCTGCATGCTATGCCCCCCCCCCCCAAGCTTCTGAAAAACAGGAAGGTAAGACTTTTTTTTTCTTCTACGAAGTATCGTGCTAAAATCAGTAGCATTAATAAAAAAAAAAAAAAAAAAAAAAAACTTTATTTGTACGTGCTGGTAAGCGTGGTGAATTCTCGTAACGTAGGCTTTCTATACATTATCCATTATGTTGTTATAATTCCATGAATGAAAAACACATTGTTGCAAAGCTTGATAGCGAGTAAGATGGCATTTTTGCATGAGTGAGCGAACCGGGAGAGATGAAGCTAAAATAAAGTTGGTATTTTCCACCTACCTACCTCCAGAGCTGGGTAAGTAACTGATGACATGTAATCTGGATTTCATAATCAGATAATCAGATGGCTTTTGTCTTTCAAAAACATTAAAATGCACAAATTCACAAACATTTACGTCATCTGATCCACTTTCACCTAATATATTTACTTGAGTACCCTGGACATTTTTAAAATAAGTATTTTAATAATTAAGTATCACATTTGCATGTTCATTGGTTCTCTGACATTGGTTAATGGTCACATGACATGCAGGTAAACAAATAAAATATTTCAATATTTCAATTTTTTTTTTTTTTTAAATAATTACTTTTAATTGAACTTTTTTAATGATTTAATTAATTATTAGCTTTAATTAATTATTAACACCAAAAATGTGTTTGTGAAGGTTTTGGAAACCTTGATGTAGTGATGTAGTATAATGTTTAATACACTTCTGTAATGGGACTCAACAGACAACGTGGATAGATCCAAATGCGAGCTTTATTAAAGTGCTCCTAAAGTGCTTTTCAAATATGACCTTTCATGCAGTGTGTCATGTAGCTGTATGTGAACATAAACTATCTGCAACTATCCATCGCCTGAACGAGTCGTCAGGAATTCAAATCTTTTTCTGTTACGGCCACATGTCACAAAGTAACACATTTGCATAATGTCCGCCCACGTTCTACTTCACGAACCACCTGCCCGTCCACAAACAGTAAAATGTACATGTGGTTTACGTGATGTCGAGAAGACGCAGTATCCTAAGCTGTGAGTAAATTTGTTTTATATTCACTTCCAAAAGATGAATCCACAAAGATTGTATTTTCTAGCGATCGTTCAAAATACGTAGTTGTGTATGTTATGTAGTGTAACAACCCTGCACATGTCTTGCTAACTCACGCTTCTGTAGTTCTGTTGTTCAGCTGTGGGCCCACTGTAGTCTAAAATTTGTGATTGATGCAGCTTGACTGTCTTTCTGTCTCATTAGTTGGAGTAATGATAAAGGATGGCGCACAAAGCAGCTTTCACACTGAATGCGGCAAGCGCTGCGCTGTGAAACCCATTCATTTCAATTGCTTGTTCAGCTGTGGGCCCACTGTAGTCTAAAATTTGTGATTGATGCAGCTTGACTGTCTTTCTGTCTCATTAGTTGGAGTAATGATAAAGGATGGCGCACAAAGCAGCTTTCACACTGAATGCGGCAAGCGCTGCGCTATGAAACCCGCTCATTTCAATTGCTTGCACCACACGAGGACGGCTTGTTTCTGCGTCAACCAAAGCGCACACACAGCGGAGCACACTACTGCGCTACTGCGGAGCACACGCCGCGCTCAAAGTTCAAATTAGTTGAACTTTTGCGCTCTGAAGGGCTGCACTGAACTGCCGCAGACTCATGCTCAGACGAGATCTCTGGAGTAGACTCATGGTCAGACGAGATCTCTGGAGTAGACTCGTGGTGGACGTGACGAGTGCAGGCTGTGGCTTGGCGGACGTGACGAGTGCAAGCAGTGGCTTGGCAGACGTGACGAGTGCAGGCTGTGGCTTGGCGGACGGACGTGACGAGTGGAGGCTGTGGCTTGGTGGACGGACGTGACGAGTGGAGGCTGTGGCTTGGCGGCAGACGTGACGAGTGCAGGCTGTGGCTTGGCGGCAGACGTGACGAGTGCAGGCTGTGGCTTGGCGGACGTGACGAATGCAAGCTGTGGCTTGGCGGATGTGACGAATGCAGGCTGTGGCTTGGCGGACGTGACGAATGCAAGCTGTGGCTTGGCGGACGTGACGAGTGCAGGCTGTGGCTTGGCGGACGTGACGAGTGCAGGCTGTGGCTTGGCGGACGTGACGAGTGGAGGCTGTGGCTTGGCGGACGTGACGAGTGCAGGCTGTGGCTTGGCGGACGTGACGAGTGGAGGCTGTGGCTTGGGGGACGTGACGAATGCAAGCTGTGGCTTGGCGGACGAGACGAGTGGAGGCTGTGGCTTGGCGGACGGACGTGACGAGTGGAGGCTGTGGCTTGGTGGACGGACGTGACGAGTGGAGGCTGTGGCTTGGCGGATGTGACGAGTGCAGGCTGTGGCTTGGCGGACGTGACGAATGCAAGCTGTGGCTTGGCGGACGTGACGAGTGCAGGCTGTGGCTTGGCGGACGTGACGAGTGCAGGCTGTGGCTTGGCGGACGTGACGAATGCAAGCTGTGGCTTGGCGGATGTGACGAGTGCAGGCTGTAGCTTGGCGGACGTGACGAGTGGAGGCTGTGGCTTGGCGGACGTGACGAGTGCAGGCTGTGGCTTGGCGGACGTGACGAGTGCAGGCTGTGGCTTGGCGGACGTGACGAATGCAAGCTGTGGCTTGGCGGACGTGACGAGTGCAGGCTGTGGCTTGGCGGACGTGACGAGTGCAGGCTGTGGCTTGGCGGACGTGACGAGTGGAGGCTGTGGCTTGGCGGACGTGACGAGTGCAGGCTGTGGCTTGGCGGACGTGACGAGTACAGGCTGTGGCTTGGCGGAAGAGACGAGTGCAGGCTGTGGCTTGGCGGACGTGAAGAATGCAGGCTGTGGCTTGGAGGATGTGACGAGTGCAGGCTGTGGCTAGGCGGACGTGACGAATGCAAGCTGTGGCTTGGCGGACGTGACGAGTGCAGGCTGTGGCTTGGCGGACGTGACGAGTGCAGGCTGTGGCTTGGCGGACGTGACGAGTGCAGGCCGTGGCTTGGCGGACGTGACGAATGCAGGATGTGGCTTGGCGGACGTGACGAGTGCAGGCTGTGGCTTGGCGGACGTGACGAATGCAGGATGTGGCTTGGCGGACGTGACGAGCGCAGGCTGTGGCTTGGCGGACGTGACGAATGCAGGATGTGGCTTGGCGGACGAGACGAGCGCAGGCTGTGGCTTGGCGGACGTGACGAATGCAAGCTGTGGCTTGGCGGACGTGACGAATGCAGGCTGTGGCTTGGCGGACGTGAAGAATGCAAGCTGTGGCTTGGCGGACGTGACGAATGCAAGCTGTGGCTTGGCGGACGTGACGAGTGCAGGCTGTGGCTTGGCGGACGTGACGAATGCAAGCTGTGGCTTGGCGGATGTGACGAGTGCAGGCCGTGGCTTGGCGGACGTGACGAATGCAGGATGTGGCTTGGCGGACGTGACGAGTGCAGGCTGTGGCTTGGCGGACGTGACGAATGCAGGATGTGGCTTGGCGGATGTGACGAGTGGAGGCTGTGGCTTGGCGGATGAGATGAGTGCAGGATGTGGCTTGGCGGATGTGACGAATGCAAGCTGTGGCTTGGCGGACGTGACGAGTGGAGGCTGTGGCTTGGTGGACGTGACGAGTGCAGGCTGTGGCTTGGCGGACGTGACGAATGCAAGCTGTGGCTTGGCGGACGTGACGAGTGCAGGCTGTGGCTTGGCGGACGTGACGAGTGCAGGCTGTGGCTTGGCGGACGTGACGAGTGCAGGCTGTGGCTTGGTGGGCATAATGTGAACAGGCTTTGGCTTGGCAGGTTTGGCATGAGATGTTTCTGGCTTGCTTAACATGATGTGAGCAGGCTTGGCAGGCATGGCATGAGAGGGCTCTGGCATGATGTTAACAATACAATACGGACATGACATGTAGACATTTAGGAGTGCCAGATACTGGGGGATGGCAAGGTTTCTCATCAGCAATCCCCACAGTAAATGCAGAGCCGCTCAGAAGCAAGGCAAAGTCAATGTAACATACCAGAGACCACTGGGGGTGATGACCTGGCATTCTACTTGAAATGTCCTTACCCAAACCAAAGTAAAAAATGTCCTTTAGGAAACTTTCCTTAAAGGGGTCATCGGATGCAAACTTCACTTTTTCATGTTGTTTGAACATTAATGTGTGTTGGCAGTGTATGTACAAATCTACCCTATAATGATAAAAATCTATGCAGTGGTTTTTAATTAATCTGTAAAAATAATATCCCCTTTTTCAAATCGAGCCATTCTCAGATGCCTGTGGCATGGCCCTCCTTAAATGGCTGCCAAACAGAAAGTCACCAAAGAAGCAGCAGAGGGAGTGGTAACAGACAGTTCATGGGCAAGGGCTCCCTCTGCTGGCATGGTTTTACAACTTCATGTTGTTAATAACAACAAATGGAATATATTTTCAAGACAAGATTATTCTATTTAAATTAATGTGTTAGACTATTTTTAGATTACTTTTGACCTAACTCGTTTGATTATATTACCTAAAATGTGTAATGTAATGGATTACATTACTAACTACTATTTTTGTCATGTAATTTGGAATCAGTAATGGATTACAATTTGCAAGTAATCTACCTAGTTCTGTCTACCTATCAAAATATAGTGTTATTAATTGGTATCTTGTGTTAACCAGAATGTCCTGCAAATCAGGAAATCTTATGTGAGACCCTGCGCACGACTGAGGGATTCACTTACCCGATGCCCATGAACATCCTGAACTCCAGAGACTGCGAATATGCATGGTATCACAATCACAAATGGTGGGCACAATTTGTTGTTTAGGACTGCTTTGTTAAATTATAATATTAAAAAAGTAGTGGCTATGATCCTGAAGAATCTGACAGTTGCCACGTGTGAGGACCTGCAGTGGAAACTTGACTGTGACGACGTGCTGGTAGAAACAAACTAATGTGTATATTTCATGTACAATGCAATATATGCATCAAGGACATAACATCCTTGTGCATATATACATTTTACTGGATAATTACTTTTATTTATTTATTTATTTATTTTCCGACCCATAGATTTTGCACAGTACTGTATATTTGACTTTTTATAGGAGTCATAATTCTATATGTATAAATATATATATAAACAAAGCATGGCACATAGTTCCTGAAAAAGTGAATAAATGTATTTAAGGGAGAGAGTAAACACTTCTTCAGACATTGACTTTGTTTATACCTGATGAGGCTCAATATCTCCTGTCTATGGCTTAGGCTTTGTAAAATAACTGTACAACTGGAGCAAATATTTGTATTGTCGCTGTGGAAGCAAAATGCAATGAATTGCTGTGCCAGTGAGTACACACATCTAATGCATTACTAGTGAAATCCACTCAGCATGTACAGTTTAATTAAAAGAGAAAGTGATGTAATGAAGAAGGCATCTAACCTTAGTAAAGTATTCTAACTGTATAGAAATAAAAACACTCTGGTTTGTTGGTTGTGTTGCTGTGTGCCATGCTATTTGTCAAGGAAGTATTTTTAAATCATTGATACTGAATATCATAACGATTATAAGATTATATAATGATGCATGTCATATTATGTGTAGTATTATGATAATGATAAATAATGGTATAATCAGTTAAAATAGTTGTAAGCATAATTTATATTATATTATACACTGCCTGGGCAAGTAAAAGGTCACCATTTGGATTTAAATAAGCAAATACTTAAGAGACCGGATCATTATTGCAGTGATTAATATGCTTCTGGCATGTTATATGTTTTGCAACTGTTCTTTTAACTCTAACTGATGCAGCTTTTGTAGCTTTTAATTACTTAAACAACCATGTGGGAAGATAGACACATGAATATATTCCAGAATGACATCTATGCTTTTTACTTGTCTTTTTTTGAGCAATTTTTGTCAATAAAATCAAACAAACCGTTTTTCATATCTTGTATTAGTTATTTTCCATGAGCTTACATGTTAACAATTTAACGTTTTCTTTCCCTGGGGGAAAAATGCTAATAATCAGTATGCCCATATACCTTCCATCCAGTTTTTTTCTTTCTTTCTTTCTTTCTTTCTTTTATTTATTTTTCTTTTCTTTAGTTTTTTTAGATTTGGTTCATTGAAATATATTTAATGAAGGTGAAAATGAATAGGTAATTCAGGGGTCTCCAACCCTACTGTCCTGCAGACATCAGATCCAACCCTGTTCCAACACACCTGAACACCTTGATTAACTGGTTAAGGTATGTTTGGGGTCAGAGCTGAAATCTTCAGGGTGGTAGCTCTTCAGTAGCAGGGTTGGAGACCTCTATTCCAGCCAAACACAGCTAGGTCTTCATATGAAAGTTGTAAGATAATTGTCATATTAAGTAATTCTTTTGAAATAGGTGGTCCCTACTTCTACTCAGAACATGCATTATTATATCCCAATATATCAACAAGGTCACACATAGGGGTAAAGAAAATTTGTTCTTGGTGTGTTTTAAATTATGAATTGATCTTCGCTGATGATATTTTCTATCCCCTGAGAAAACCTGCATTTTTATGCAAACATCATTTAGTATGATTTAGGCCTAATTAAATGTCCCCATGATGTCAGTTTTTACTGTTTTTTTTATCGTTCTGGGGACATTTGGTCTCTGCAATGTACATCAAACAAAACCCACACTTACAGAGCCCTACGAAAGTATTCATACCCATTCATTTTTAAACTGTTTCATTTCATTTTAAACTATTTTAAATTACTTTTTTTTCCACATCAATCTACATTCCATACACCATAATGATGAAGCAAAACAGAATTGTCACAACTTCATAAATTTATTAAAAATAAAACAACTGAAATAACTACATTGCATAAGTATTCATACCCTTAACTCAGTACTTAGTTGAAGCACCTTTACAGCCTCAAGTCTTTTTGGGTATGATGCAACAAGATTTGCACATCAACATTTGGCAGTTATCTGCCATTCTTCACCTCACCTCTTCACCTCTCAAGCTCTGTCAGCTTGGATGGTGTATGGCGGACATTTTCAAGTTTCTCCAGAAATGTCTGATTGGGTCACTCAAGAACATTCATAAAGTTGTCTAGCTACTCTTGCTGTGTGCTTAGGTTCATTGTTCTTTTGAAAGGTGAACCTTCTGCCTAGTTTGAGGTTCTGAATGCTCTGGACTGGTTTTTCATTAAGGCTATCTTGATATTTTGGTGCATTGAGTTTTTTTTTTTTTGTTTGTTTTTTCTACTTTTGATTAGAGCAATCTACTTTTGTAGATTGATGTTGAAAATACTACTACTACTACTACTACTAATAATAAAAATAATTTAAAGCAGTTTAACATAAGGCAGCAACATACAATGTGAAAAAAATGAAGGGGTATGAATACTTTCGGAAGGCACTGTAAGTACATATACATTAAGTTTATGTATTTGTTCAACAACTTTCCATTTGTTTGCTGTTTTAAGATAATATATATTTAAAAAATAAATAAATAATATATATGTAGACAGACAGATAGATACATGACTGCATGGGTTTTGGTATGCAGGGAGGTGGGGTTGGCATTGGAATATGTGGAAAATGGAAAAAAAAAAGGAAAAAAAAAGTAGTTAAAGTAGATAAAAGTAAAAGTAGTTGTAAAATTTTAAATATGTCATATACATCTTGTAAAATATTTAAATATAATTCTTCATTTTTAACTTTAATTCTTTATCTCTTGACCTTGAATACATAAATTTATAAGGCTGGATACTGAAAGGATTTTTACCAAAAGTAATTACCACTTGCTACTTACTTTATTACTCGGGTATTAATCCACATACTGGATACTGTATACATGTATAATTGTTAACTATTACAACTGTTTAACCATTTAAACAGTGTTGACAACTAATGTGACACACCCATGACACACCCAAAATGACTGTCTGCTCCATTACCCTGTTGAGATCATGGAGTACTAATGGGCCGAATCAGGTGTGTTAGTATGTTAATATGAACAAGACTGAGCAACCCTGTATACTGTAGACTATATTAGGCAGCTGGTATTATGGTGTTTAGGTTGGATATATAAATCTATTTTAGTATTTCATATTAATTGTTTACAGTACAGTAGAGTAGAACATTAGATGTGGTTTGGAGAATGGATCAATGGATGCTGTAAGCATTTCACCACAGCAAATTGAGTGTAAATTTGCTGTACTACAGTATATGATGACATCATGTTTCTGGTACTTTAACCCTGTTCATTAATCTAAACTATGAGAGACTATAGGGTGAACATTATAAGCGCTGCAGAAAGCTATAAAATACTATATATAGTTTACTTTTGACCTGTTTTTCACATATAACCCCCTGACTTACAAAAAAAAAAAAAAAAGGTTTCATGTTAAAGAGTAGCAGACAAAATGTACGTTATCTTTGTACACCAACAGCTTTTTTGCTGAGTCAGCAAAGTTTCTTCAAAAGCAGCTGCACAAGCGCTCTAGATGACTGATACAGTGATTTCATTTATTTTCAGTGACACATATTTCAACTCCCATCTCCTTTCTGTCCTATCATTTTAAAAAACAAAAGGCTTCTCTGTAGGGCTATCAGAATGGAAGAAAATACTTGGTTCTGTGATTCATGTTGGCTGCAGACACTATAGTGTATATTAATAGGACAGTGTTTCCAGAATATCCATGAATACCATTCATTTTAGTCTCATATTGTGTTTAGGAAGTAAGAAAGTGTTAATTTAGTCACTTAACCACTTCTAAGCCAAGTGCAGATTGCAACTATCAAACTTGTCATTTTGATCACACTTGAACTGGTCGCAGATACAACAACAGATTTTGTTTTAAAATTGCCAACTTGTGATCAAGTGTGTGTATTGTACTGACTAGTAAGAGACAGAGAAAGGGTACACAACTGCTAATAAGGTTTAAACTTTGTGACAAGCCACAATACAAGCCACAAGCCATTTCTTAGTATTGTTTGTTTCACTGTTTCCAAGAATATACTCTCACTTTGCTATGTGACATAGCAACACACTTCCAGTCATTTGCCAGGTGGTTGGAAAGTGTTACATTTTGGCTAGTTACAGTTAAAAATGATTTCAGAGATAATAAGGAACACATGATTTTCTTACTTGACCTTGTCATTCTTACAGTATAATGTAATAAAACACAAAAGTCCCATGGATAATGTGTTTTTTTGTGCTTTTCAATAGCTTGACAGCCACAGTTACTATGTTAAAAAATTTTGCAAAGTTATCTGAGGCCCATCTTAATCTCTCCCACACCACTCCACCCAGGCAAAAATTAGTCATTTTTCCTGGGGTAATAATATGAAGGTCCTTCACAGCAAAAGGGGGAAATGCAGAATGGAAGAAATTAAGATTTTTTTTTTTTTTTTTTCGTAGCTGAGAGTTGATAACTGTTTAACAAGACTATATCAATACAAAGATGGTTCACTCCAATATTTAGGATATCTTGGATGTCTATATTTATGTATCTTGTTTCCTTCTGTCAAAACAGCTGCTTTGAACATACCTGTTTGGGTGTCATAAGTATTCTTTTTCCAAAATGTGCATGCCTATAACTCAATATGTATTGAAGATATCACAATATGATTTTAAATTCTAGTTCTTAATAAACTTTTCTTTTGGAATCTTCATATTCAAGGCCCTGCATCATTCAGTCCCAGAGATATGGGCATCTCAATGAGGCTCCATTTTCAGATTGTTGAATATTACCCATTTTCCTTCTAAACAACTGCATAGAACATACCTGTTTACCACAACTTTGGAAAAAGAATAGTAATAGCACTCAGACTGGTATGTTCAATGCAGTTGTCTTGACAAAAGGAAACAAGATAAATCTCCAGTTTCAAGATTATTTGTTCTTCAGACTTCCTCTTTAAAAGAAAAGAAGTCTCATATTTTTGCAAATTGACCCACATTTGGTTTTTGATTACTGAACGTGTACAATTTGATGATTTACTCCTGCAGCCATATTGAAATTTCAACATCTCTGAAACAGAACCATACAGGCCCTTAAAAGATTACTCAGTAAATGACATTTAATATTTTGGCTTGCATCACTATACATGTTTATCTTTCTTCAGAAAAATATTAGCAAAATCAAAAATTTGAGCCGGGGGCCTCTGGTAATGTTGACACAGAATGACCCTCATATATTTACGCAAGTTTCATGAGTAAGGCCCGTTGACAGGGCATTCCCAGCAGGCAGTGAGTCAGTGTAGTGGCAGAAGTACTGGAAGTATTTATAACGTCTCGTTACATCTGTAACCCTCGTTCCCTGAAGGAGGGAACGGAGATGTTACGTCATAACTGACATATTTGGGGTCTCCCGTGGGAGGCCAATCACCTCTGAGTTAACTGGAAAGGGCCAATGAAAATTGGCGAGTGGATTTGGCATGCCAAGCCACTCCCCCGTACATACGGGTATATAAGATGGTGGCGTGCATCCACTCATTCAGATTTAAGCTGAGGAGCTGAGCCGAAACCGAGCGCCCCAGCACAGTCCAGGATTGTGGCAAGAGGACGTATTGTCTCTGTTCCCTCATTTAGGGAACGAGGGTTACAGATGTAACCAAGACGATCCCCTTCGGTCGTTCTCTACGACGTTACGTCATAACTGACGTATTTGGGGTCTCCTCTGGAAAATGGCACAATTCTGAACTGCGTTACGTGATTGAGATACAAATGCTAACAGGCAAGTGTGTCAGGACAGATGGATCTCAACACGTAACCTTCCCAACACCCTGTAAGCCAGATAACGGGCCCACCAGGGGTGCCAGGTATCCGAAGCAACCGTTGGGGGTGCGAAGCACAATGACAAGAATGAAGTCACGTAAAGAAGACTGAAAAACATGGTAGGGGAACATGGAAGAATCCATGGACTGAAACATGATGCCACGACCGGGAGGGGTGAAGGGAGCCCCTACCGGACACAGTCCAGAAAACTCCGTCCTAATCCAAACTGTGGGGGCAAGGAGGGCCCAGAGTTCATTAAAGGGAACAACTGGGAGGAAGCGCACGGATCCAATAGGAATGGCGCAGCAAGCTGACACTCAGCCATCCTCCCGCAAGTTACCTGATGTTACCTTAACACACGGGAGGAGATGGGCTCTACCCGAAGGTGTTTGGTGTCACCCAGCCCGCAGCTCTGCAGATGTCTGCTAGAGAGGCGCCGTGCGCCAAAGCCCAGGAGGAGGCGACACTCAAGTAGGGTGGGCCCGAACTCCCAGGGGGCACGGCTCACCCTGGCACTGATGAGCCAGGGTGATGGCATCAACCACCCAATGAGCCAACCTCTGCTTGGAGATAGCATTCCCCTTCTGCTGGCCTCCAAAGCAAACAAAGAGCTGCTCGGAGCGTCTGAAGCTCCGGGTGTGGTCCACGTAAGTGCGCAAAGCATGAACAGGACACACCAATGCCAAGGCCGGGTCTGCCTCCTCTGGGGGCAGAGCTTGCAGGTTCACCACCCACTCCCTGAAGGGAGTGGTGGGAACCTTGGGCACATAACCAGGCCGGGGTCTCAAGGTCACGTGAGAATCAGCTGGACCAAATTCAAGGCATGACTCGCTGACAGAGAAAGCGTGCAGGTCCCCCACCCTCTTGATGGAAGTGAGGGCGATCAAGAGCGCAGTCTTAGGGACAGATATTTTAGCTCAACTGATGCAAGCGGCTCAAAAGGGACCCTCCGAAGCCCTAAGAGCACAACGGAGAGGTCCCAAGAGGGGATGAGGTGCGGACAAGGAGGATTCAGCCTCCTAGCACCTCTCAGGAACCTGACGATCAGGTGATGCTTCCCCAGGGACAGGCCATCAACCACATCATGATATGCAGCAATGGCCGCACCAAAGACTTTAAAAGTGGAGGGGGACAGCCTCCGCTCCAATTTTTCTTGAAGGAAGGAAAGCACCACTCCGACCGAGCATCTCTGGGGGTCCTCACGACGAGAGGAACACCAATCAGCGAACAGACCCCACTTCAGGGCATAGGCCTGCCAAGTAGAGGGGGCTCTAGCCTGAGTGATAGTGTTAATCACGGTCTGGGGAAGGCCAGTGAGGTCTGCCGAGTCCCGTCCAGAAGCCACACATGGAGGTTCCAGAGATCGGGACGCGGGTGCCAGTTTGTGCCCATCCCCTGAGAAAGAGGGTCTTTCTCAGGGGAATCTTCCAGGGAGGGGCTGTCGCGAGGAGCATGAAGTCGGCAAACCAGGTCCGGGTGGGCCAATAAGGCGCAACCAACAGAACCTGCTCCTCGTCCTTCCTGATCTTGCACAGGGTCTGTGCAAGGAGGCTCACTGGGGGAAAGGCGTACTTGAGGAGGCCCTGGGGCCAGCTATGTGCCAGCGCGTCCCTGCCGAGGGGGGCCTCGGTCAGGGAGTAAAACAGCCAGCAATGGGAGGATTCCGGGGAAGCGAACAGGTCCACCTGAGCTTTGCCGAATCGACTCCATCAAAGCTGGATCACCTGGGGTTGGAGTCGCCATTCTCCGGGACGAGTGAGCTGCCGTGAGAGCGCATCGGCTGCACATTTCAGCTTTCCTGGAATGTGAACAGCGCGCAGCAATCTGAGCCGCATCTGACTCCACAGGAGGAGATGGCGAGCGGGTTGCGACATACGATGGGAGCGCAGACCACCCTGCCGGTTGACATATGCTACCATTGGAACATTGTCTGTTCGGACTAGCACGTGCTTGTCGCGTAACATTGGCAAAAACCGATTCAGGAGCCCAAAGCTGCCTGCCCGTTGCATACGGCACCCCAGCCCGTCTTGGAGGCATCTGTGTTCACAACCACGTGCCTCGACACCTGGCCCAGGGGCACACCTGCCCGTAGGAACGCAGGGTCTGACCAAGGGCTGAAGAGGCGGTGACATTCCGGGGGGACGCCGACCCGGAACGCGCCGCGGTGCCATGCCCATTTCGGGATCCGGCCGTAAAGCCAGTGCTGGAGTGGTCTCATATGGAGCAGTCTGAGCGGCGTAACTGCGGCTGCGGCTGCCATATGCCCCAGGAGCCTCTGAAAAGTTTGAGAGGGACCGCTGTCTTGTGTCCGAACAGATTCAGACAATTCAGCACTGACTGAACACGCTCGTTCGTGAGACATGCCGACATGTTGACCGAATCCAACTCCATACCAAGAAAAGAGATACTCTGCACAGGGAAGAGCTTGCTCTTTTCCCAGTTGACCTGAAGCCCCAGATGGCTGAGATGCCGAAGCACCAGGTCCCTGTGCTTGCACAACAGATCTCGCAAGTGAGCGATTATCAGCCAGTCGTCGAGATAGTTGAGGATTCAGATGCCCATCTCCCAAAGAGGGGAGAGGGCAACTTCCGCTAATTTGGTAAAGACGCGGGGAGACAGGGCTAACCCAAAGGGGAGGACTTTGTACTGATATGCCTGACCCTCAAAGCAAACCAAAGAAACGGTCTGTGTCGAGGAAGAATCGAGACATGAAAGTACGCGTCCTTCAGGTCGATGGCTGCAAACCACTGGGTGACCCAACCCAGAAAACGAAGTGTTCTGGAGAAAAGTCACGCTGCGGCACCTTACCTTCATCCCGGTTCCCGCGATGGTGGCGAAGGCACACTCCGAGTCTGAATCTGAGGAGGCAAAGCTTCGCTCACAAACTGAACTCGGGGCGAAAAACCCAGAGACTCAGAAAATTGCTTTTTTTGTGAGTGGTTGAGTACCACCGACCCGAAGGTCAGTGGCAGCAGCGAAGTCACCCTCTCCCGGCCCTACCCGAAGGGGAGTGGAGCAAGTCCTGTTGGGACCACCGGGGCAAACGAAAAACGCGACCCTACCATGGGCACTCTTATCTGCGTATGAACTGCCCAGGACCACTGGGCAAAGTCCTGAACAGTGTCGCTGAAGAGGCTGGCCTGAAAGATGAAACACCAAGAAAGCGAGCTTTGTTAGTGTTGTACATCTCACCAGGTTCAGCCAGAATTTTTTCTTTTTTCTTCTAAGCCACAAAGATGGATATCACCTGACTGAGGGACTGCACCGAGACCTTACGATCACCGTATGCAGTTCCTGCCCCAACCTCAAGTCAGAACTATCCTCGTGCACATCAAAATCATGGCCTATATAATACAGGAGAGCCATGGCGTGCAGGGCAGAGGTCGCATGGCCTGCAGCGCTGTGAGCCCTGCTTTACAGCCAAGGCTGGCAGTGCTTACAAGCTAGGAGGGAAACACGGACAGCCCACCAGGAGGCGGCATTTTGCGTGCACGAGTGCACCGCAACCGCACACTCCACCAGAGGGCGTCAACGTGCTCCAGGCCACCCCCACCCATGAGGAGAGTGCGGGGAAAGAGCCGAATACGTAGTTAAGCTCTTCCTGAACCTCTGGGAAGGTACCAGGGAGGGCGCAGCAAGAGCCGCGGCTGTCGCTGAAAACCAATTGCCAGACCGTGAACAGCCAGGGAAGGCGGGAACCTAAACTCCGGCCTGGTCGTCGCAGCCGCCCGGAGGAACACGGCCGTCAACTTAGCCTGAGACTCCGGCCGTGCAGCCACCACAACAGGCAGCCACTTGGCAGAATCCTTGGTGTCAGAAGACGAACCGCTCCGCTGATGCAGCGATAGACATCTTAACGTCCTCATGAGCACTAAACGAGACGCAGGGCTCGTGGTAAGACGAACCGGCATCGGCATTCAGAAACTCAACGATAATATGCTAAGAGGAGCCAGACCTCCGCGGGGGCTCACCCGATGGAGCAACCCAGACTGTAATCCCATGCTTCTAGCCAATGCAGCCTCAGGAGTCAGTGACCCACGAAACCGGAAAGGGTAGGGCGCAAAGGTAGCCCACATAACAAATGTAAGCTATGACCAGGCGTAATAATGGATCTGCCCATGAGCGTGGGCATAACCCATCCACAAACGCCATCTCAACGTGCATTGTTTACATCCCAGACCTATGAGACAGCGATTGTGCCCGTCATGAGGAAGTAAGGAAACTATCGCTCCCTAAAAGCACACGATCGGAGATGCGTCTTGAAAAAGACACTCTCAACGACCTTGCTTCATTGGAAAATTGCTCTTTTATTGCTGGTTTCCCAAGGGAGACCCCAAATACGTCAGTTATGACGTAACGTCGTAGAGAACGACTGAAGGGGAACAGCCAATGCTCACTGACACACAGGCATTCCTTTCGAATGTTACATGCAAATCAGCTCAGTATGTGATGAAGAGCTTCTAAACTGCTGAGTGTGGGGGTTTTAAATGTCCCTACACAAGGGTTTTCACACAAACCCTGAAAAAGGCTGTTGTTGTTTAGGGCAGATGGTTTCCGTTCTGAAGGCCTCTTGCGCTGCATGTAATGGCACACTCCATGTGCACTTGTGAAATTGTGGACAATGACTGCTGCATGTGTGTGTTTATTAAGTCCACAAGACTGTAGGAAAAGTGTTGACTCTGTGGAAGACTGTGAGGGTGTATGAGGGTTCCCTTTCAGACAGGACCATTGTACTTCTTCCTTGTATAATACAACTGATTTTGTTCAGCATCTTATTAATACAGACTGCAAGACGTGAATCGTATGTGTCCGATAAAAGTATTTGTGCTGTCTGGCCTACAAAAACTGATTTTTTTATAATGGCCAAAAAGAAGGAACTGTTCTGTGCAAACAGCAGTGATATTATCAAAATGTCTGGTTAATTGACATAAGACGTTTTGTCTGGTACCCAAGTCATGTGGTGTCTGATACCCAAAACCACAGAAATGATTGTAAAAAAAAAAATAAATAAATAAAAAATTAGCATGGTTTGTTTAATAATCTTAGTTGTGCATGTTTAAATGCTCAGACTTTGTCTGAATGCAGTAGCATGCTAGAAATTTCCATTTCAGATATTGCTTGTGAGAAGTGAAAGTGTCACATCTCTGCTAGCAGATAATGCCTAAACAAATATTCATTGTAAAGTGATTTGTGTATTCCAATTTCATTAGCTTTTTGTTTATATGCACCTCAAGATGTCACTATGGTCAGGATTGTTTCAGTGCAGATAAAGACTCAAGGAAAAGGGCCATGGAAAAACAAAATCCCCACCATAATGAAAAAAGAATGTAAATTCCTGCTGTATTCAGAACTCATGTTGATTCAAAGGATTTGTTCAGGCCTACAAAATAACTCTCAAGATCCAAAAATGTTTATGTTTGCCTTGAAAATCTGACAGTATTGACTACAAAAACAGCATTTCCTGTTTAAAATCCTGTCACTGTTATTCGCCACAGATACCAAACATGAATTTATGAAGAGACATTCAAAGTGCTGCAGTTGCACAGTTACAGTGCCTTGCGAAAGTATTCACACCCCTTTATTTTTAACATTTGTTTATGTTGCTGCCTTATGTTAAACTGCTTTAAATAACTTTTTTCCACATCAGTCTACACTCCATACACCATAATAGCAAAGCAAAAAAAAATGTTTTTTAACATCTTTGCAAATTTATCAAAAAAAATATAAAACTTTAATTATTCCATTGCATAAGTATTCATACCCTTATCAGGGGCAGTTGAAATGTAGCTCAGAAGCATTCATATTGTTGGTAGATGTTACCACACTTTGAGTGAAGCTAACCTGTGGCAAATTCAATTGAATGGGTATGATTTGGACCCTCAGACTCAGGAAACCAAGCACTGCTCATCACCTGCAGAGTACCATCCCAAAAGTAAAGTGTGGTGGTAGAAGCCTCATGCTGTGGGGCTGTTTTTCAGCAGCAGTGACTGAGGGACACATCAGAGTAGAAGAAAAGCTCAGTGCACCAAAATATTGACACCATAGTGAAAACCCAGTCCAGAGCACTCAGAACCTCAGACTAGGTAGAAGGTTCACCTTCCAACAGGACAATGACCCTAAGCACACAGCTAGAGTGGCTTATAGACAACTCTGTGAATCTCCTTGAGTGGCCCAGCCAGAGGCTTGAACCCAATCAAACATTTCTGGAGAAAACTGAAAATGTCTGCCAGACCCCATTCAAGCTGACAGAGCTTGAAAGGTGAGGCAAAGAATGGAAGATTAATGCCAAATGTTGCTGTGCAAAACAAGACCCCAAAATAACTTGAGGCTGTAAAGGTGCTTCAGCTAAGTACTGAGTTAAGAGTATGAATACTTATGCAATGTACTTATTTCTTTTCTTTCTTTCTTTTTTTTTTTTTTTTTTTTTTTAAATAAATTCATGAAGTTGTGACAGTTGTTTTTGCTTTGTCATTATGGTGCATGGAGTGTAGATTGATGTGGAAAAAAGTAATTTAAAACAGTTAACATAGGACAGCAACATAAACATGAAAAAAAAAATGAAAGGGTATGAATATTTTCGCAAGGCATTGTATGCGAATCATGTGATTGAAAACTTATCACAGTGTAATGTTGCTTATTTGGTTTCATGTTACAGTACTCACTCATACAGACACACCCAGTAATGCACTCTCAAATTATTATTATGCCATTACAATTTATTGTCTTGTTAGCTGTTGAAATATAAATCATCACAGGTATAATTTGTCACTAACTAGATCCATGTCAAAGGAAACACTGAGGTGTTAGTTTTGAGGCAGAATTTAAACCTTTTAAAATTTTTCTTGAATGGAGGATGTTGAAATTCCTTTTAGTTGGTAAACAAAAAGCAGTTCTGGCACTATACAGTAAATGGAAAATTACCTTTTTTTCCCCAGTGATATTTTTTTCCATATTTGTCTTATGTGTGTGTGTGTGTGTGTGTGTGTGTGTGTGTGTGTGTGTGTGTGTGTGTGTGTGAGAGAGAGAGAGAGAGTGAGTGAGCGAGCACAGGGCTGGAGTCTTGAGTGCCATTTGCTTCTAAAGTTTCAAACAGATTGCAGTAGGCTTATGCAACTGTGTGCTGCATAACAGCACAGCACAGAGCTGAAAAAATTTACACACTCAAAACAGGAAGAAAAACATCTATATTTTAATTTTCAGAGCTGTGGATTACTATACTTTTTGGAAGACGAAGACTGTGGATTGAACTTCTCTGGACATGAACACCAGCATGGTAAGACAATGTAAATTTTATTGAACATTTGACTTGATGAATATTAGTGTATGCAAGTACTCTGTGTCACTTCTGTGTTCTTAACAAGGGATATATTAGTCATTTTTAAGCAGCTCAATTCAAAAGTAACTAAATGCATGATCTTTTATGTAAAAGGGGTAAATATAATATGGCTATAGTAAAGGACAACCTTTGCAATATCTGTGAAGAACTTGCAGGATGTCTGCATAATGCTCAAACAACTGCACCGCTCTTGGTTTGTGCTCAGATTGTCAGTGCATATCGGTTACATTAGCATGCGAAAGATTGGGAACCCCTTGCAGAATCTGTGAAAATGTGAGTAATTTTAACAAAATAAGAGAGATCAGATAAGAGAGAAATAACAGAGAAAAAATTGCTGAAATTATTAAAATAACCCATATTTGAACCCTTTTCAACAGTGACTGTATGATTTTGAAATTCATCTTTTCACACTGAGGACAATTGACGGACTCAAACACAACTATGAAAAAAGGTTCAAACCTTCACGGATGCACCAGTTGGAAACACAATGCATTATGAGCCGGGGGTGAAAACTTTTGAACAGGATGGAGATGACCAATTTTTTCTTATTTTGTTGAAATATCTTTTTTTTCCCCCATTTAGTACTGCCCTTCGGAAACAACAGAAGATACGTGCATCTTTACTGGAAGACAAATTAAGTACAATTTACCTTGATCTTCAAATTTTTAATGCATCGTGTTTCCTTCTGGAGCATCAGTGCATGTTTGAACCTTTTTTAATAGTTGTTTTAAAAGTCCCTCAGTTGTCCTCAGTGTGAAAAGATAAATCTCAAAATCATACAGGCACTGCTCGAATGGGTTCAAATATGCAAAAGATGCTATAAAACTGCAAAATCTGCAGTACCTGGAGTATTTTTCTGAATGAATAGCCTATTTCGATAATAGCCTTAATCCATATAGCTCTATTTGGATAAAAACGTAAAGTGTCTTTACATAATATTCTGGTTTCTGGTGTCAGGGTACTATATTATTAGTCAAATGAGGTCTGACAATGCTTCATCCATTTCAGAAATGTTTCAAAATAAGTAACTTAATATGTACTTTTTTTTTTCCTTCAATGACAATTGCAGTCTACAAACTGAAAACAATATAATCTAAGTCTTTGCACATTGGTTTATGTTGTAGGACAACAAAGAATTTCCAAAGAATTTTTGAGCTGCTTGGGATTTCTGATTTGATTGATGCGGAAGTAATTCATTACAAATTTTACATAGCGTCTATAACAGAGTAGATACTATAATTTAAAGTTCATGCAAGTAGAATTTTTGGCTTTTGCTGTTGTGCCTTTGCTGCAGAAAACAGTTAAATGCATGACTAACTTTCCCTAACACACATCAGGCACGGATGTTGTTGGAAAGGAACCATTATAAAAAATCACATGAGCCAAAAGACATGTGAGAGTGGTGTTCTCAAGTTACAGTGCAGAGCATAAATGAGTACACCTCCTCTGAATAAATACAAAAGATGTCTTTTCTTTTTGCAAACAGCAAAACATTTTTTTGTGGGCAGAGCCTGTCTATTGAATGAAAATGAGATGAAAAAAAAAAAAGGTCAAACCTAAGTCCTGACACTTTCCATTATATTTATTGATTCATTAAACTTGAGATTTATTGCTGTGTGTGACTAACCAACACCCATATACATGAGTAGGTTCCTTTTGTTGTGAAGGCAGAGGTGTAGTGCATGAAATAGTGAGCTGGAGATGTTTTCCATACAGCGTATTTTAGTTAGAAGGGCTTCATATGACATGTCAGGAAAAAAACCCCACCCGTTTCAGTATTAAAGATCTGTGATATTTCTTTCACACATAATATCTCTAAAGCATGCAAGCGTGCACACCCTTAAAAATCATTTAGGACATTTTTTTACAATAAGTTGTTGTTCCGTTTACTTGGTAACATGTAAACAGAATTGTTTCCTGGCAGGCTGATGATCTGATCAGCTGTTTCCTGGCAGAAACATCTGTGCAGACTGGTTTTTCAAGGTTGACCCACCATGGGTATATGTATTTATGAGTACAGCTATCTCAGATAACATAAAGAGCTATGTATCAGAGTCACTCATCCCTAACACTAGCCGTCAGCCAACACGACCCTGACAATGCTGCTCTTGTTTTTTTAGCTATTTTGTTAAATTGTTTGAGCTGTAGAAAAAGCAATCAATCAAACATCAAAATGTTATTCATAGTATTTTATTAACAGAAATCCCCCAAAAGATTTTCCACCTAGACAGCAGAGTTCTTCTGCAAAGTTCTTTAAAGGGGTCATCGGATGCAAAGTTTACTTTTGCATGTTGTTTGAACATTAATGTGTGTTGGCAGTGTATGTACACATTTACCCTATAATGATAAAATTCCATGCAGTGGTTTTTAATTAATCTGCAAGAATAATATCCCCTTTTTCAAATCGAGCCATTCTCAGACCGTCACACCGACAGAGGCCGCTCCCACGATAGTTGATTGACATGAGAGCCTACCTCAGACCCACCCTACATCAGCTGTAACAGTCCGACCTCCATTGTTTCGATGCCAGAGCAGGGATATAAGTTAGACAAGAATATCTCAGATTGAGCGATTGAGGTGTTGTGTTGCTGGGTGTAATAATGAATGTAGTGGTCGTCATTTACTCGCGACATCTGAAGATGCAGTGGATTACATTTGTTTTGAAGGGAATGCACCTTCCGATCTACATAAATGCTTCTATTTTTGCACAATCCAACCTCACCTACAGCAGAAGTGAGTATTAGGTTTTTTTTATGAAGCTCTGCAATCTCTCAGAGCACAGCTGGTCACTCCACAGAGAGATAAGAGGGGCGGAGCAAGCAGAGCTCATTTGCATTTAAAGGAACAATCCATCAGAATGGGTTGATTTTTGCAGAGCTCATTTCGACAAGGTAAAAAGGGTGTTGTTTTCCACTACCACTGAGAATTTTTAACAAAAATATATTATAGACTTTTCATTAAGACCCTAAAGAATCACATCAACTTGTGGAAAATGGGCATCTGATGACCCCTTTAAGGCAGACGTCATTACAAAAAGTGTCATGAGGTTGTGCAATACAATAGCTAAGCAAATATTATAACACAGTGGTTCTCAACTCCACTCCTCAAGGCCCACTGCTCGGCACATTTTGTCTCCCTCATTCAACACACCTGATTCAGATCATCAGCTCGTTAGGAGGAAGATCCATCGACTGAACTGAGTGTGTCAGATTCAGAAACATACAAAATGTGCAGAGCAGTAGGCCCCGAGGACTGGAGTTGAGAACCACTGTGATATCCCGTGATGCAGAACCTGATTTTACCAAGTACGACATGTTCCTGGATCAACATCTTTGTTGACCCTGGAACAACATTGTGATTAACCAATCAGATTTGAAAAAACAGTTTATAGTTTTTGTGAAGTTTAGGCTTACAATCAGTATTTGGTGCTTGTACATCAGTGTCATTCATCTATCATTTCCTCTGATTTTAGGGATTACTCATGGGTAAGGTTAGGTTTAGGTGTAGGGATGTGGTAAAGATTAAATTTTTGAATTAAAATGTTGTTCCAGGGTCAACAAAATATGTTGAGAACTACTGCTTTAACGAATTTGAATAATAGAAATGTGTTAGTGTGTCATGTGTAACCCAGGTTAAAGAGATGGGTCTATAATCTAGATTTAAACTGACAGAGTGTGTTTGCCTCCTGAATAATGTTAGGTATTGTTCCATAGTTAGGTAGATTAGTGAGAATTGCAGTGCATCAGAGAATCATTTTTTCTTTCTCCCATCCCTAGTGTATACAAGTGCAGACAGCTTTTACTGAAGCTCGCAGGCCATTTAATATATTGGGACTCATTATTATTATTCATAAAACAGATACACAGAGTCATAATTTTTATAAACTGAGGAGAAACAGATTAGTATGCTAACACAATATGGTGTGTCAAAACGATTTTCTGAGAACTTGGGAGGAAGAAACTTGATTTGAAAATATTTCAGCAAAAAAAAAAAAAAAAAAACAGTACAAAATCTGAAATGATTTGTTTCAGCTATTCTAAGTGGAGGTTCTCCAAACTGGAAATGTCAGCAGCAGCAGCGTAGCAGATCTATTCCACCAAGACCAAACACATTGTCAAAAACATTGTCATGCACATTACCATGCCAAACCCTCTGAGAGTTGTTATAAAAAAAATTCCAAACTGCACAGTTTTGCGTCTCTAAACAACATGACGGTGTTTCGTTCCTGAATGAATCAAATGAATCGGTTCAATCGCAATTATTCACTTATTGGCTGTGACTTACTGACACCTACTGGCGGTTGTAATTACATATTTAAAGTACCTTTTCATTTTTAAAAATACATTTAAAGATCAGCATACAACGTTTTAGGATTAAAATATTACAACATTTCTCATGCATTTGTAACTGCAGGTTAAATGCATTCATGTCCTGCATTAAACAGTGGGTAAATACATCAAAATGCCAATTCAGATGCAGCCTTTGCTTTTCCTAAAAATATGAATTTTGTTAATAATGATTTTATTTGTGTGATAACAGCCTAAAATGTCTTATTATTTTAAGTGACTTTATTGATTAAATATAAGAATTTGACGCAAAAGATAATACACACTTTCAGAAAAAAATAATGGCTTTATAAAGGTTAAAAAATGCCCACAAAAGGTAAAAATGACTTTAAACTTGTTTGAAAATATAAATTTCCTCTGCTAGATATTTAATTCTTCTTTGCTTAATGATTCTTGATTGTTTTCTCAATGATAAGGACAAGACAAAAATATGAATCATATTCATAATTTGAATGGGGGGGGGGGGATGTCTGGTTAGGGGGACCCCCCAAGAGCTTTGACACAATTCGAAGTTTACATAAATGTTTTTTTTTTTTTTTTAATGACTTGCTGGTTGATAGCATGCTTATACAAGTCATACAAACTCAAGCACTCATTCAATCAGGTACGGGTGACATATTTTTCTGAATGAAGGAGGATAAACTCTGATTCACAAAACATACAGTAGGGGTGAGCGGGTTTAAATATTTCCACACAGGCTAGCGTAACCAAATTTACGGCGTTTACTAGTTGCCATAGCAACACTATACAGAGAAAAAAGTGCGCCAAAATTCAAAAGCCTTTTGAAGATATCGCTGAATTTTTACCATAGTAAAAGTACATTTCTGGCTTACCTAAGTTTTTCATCTCAGTTTTTAATATTCATTCAAAATGAGACAAATCTGCTATTATTTTAATCTCCAATCTGTTATTTATCAGTTTAGATAGTTTATTAATGCTTGGCAAACCATCAGAAGACACTAACCAGTTTTAAATTCCATTCGTGCAGATGGGGAACGTTGTAACACTGCATTACAATCTGCGCCGCTATTATTAAACTATATGCTTTTCTATGACATTAGCAATGTAATTTTCACTATTTACTTTGATGGATTTTAAAAAGAAACCAAAAAAACGGGTGAAAAAAAAGGAGTATGACAATCGATGTTTAATGTTGAGAAATTATTATTTCAAGAAATTTAAAGCATTTTGGCCCTTTTATGTGTCTCTTGTTCTATGAGAGCTGTGTGTGCAAGAAGGGGAGTGTTTTTCTGAATGTTTAAATTTTCATCTATTTGGGCACATTGTTTTCAACTATACTGTATAGCTGTGTTTCGCGATCATAGCCGTACCACGCATGGTTGCAACGTGTTCATTGTGAACCTCAAAAATTAGACATTTTTTTAATTCTTAAAAAACGCCATTATTTTATTTTAAAAAAATTAATCATTTTATTTTATTGACAGTATAGTTTGTCGTGTATATTTTTTTCATTCGGTCAGACAACATTTTAAGATGTCATATGGTCATGTTACAACGTGGCCCTCACGTTACAATGTACCCCACATGGGGCATGTTGTCACTTTTCACTTCCTTTCTTTTGAGGTAAATTACAAAAAAACTTACTAATTGTAATTATGAAACAAAGCTACATATTTGTACTAGACAAGTGTGTAAATAACGTGGATAAAAAAAAAAAAAAATTAACTCTGAACCCTACGTGGATTTTCACAAACTGAGAGATTCAAAAAGTGTTAGGTTGTGCCCCGCGCTCCCCTGCTTAACAAAGGAGCGGTTAGAACTGTTTGCCTAAGCTTCGCTATGCTAAATAAACTTTTGTGGAAAAACAGCTTATCATAGTTTAATCTTCAACATGGTTACCACATTGCTATTAATCTCTGAAAAGCTACCTTAAAAAAGTAGCAGCCTATGAGCTGTTCCTATTTACATAAGTTACTGTGTACATGTTTACACTGGACCATGTGTCTCAAAGATAATGAAACCTGAAAGCAGCTAAATTGTGGGGACCAGCTCCGAAACTCCCCTAAAAATGCACGTTTCTGTGATTAGGTTTGGTGGTGAGGATAGAGAGAAAATATCATTAGCTCAGTATGAAAGCAACAGAAGTCAATGGAAAGTCCCCAGGGGGATACAAATTTGTTCAGACTCTTTGATGGACCGTTTAAGCTTTAATCTCTCCAGGGATTACTACAGTCTTCTCAGTTTAATAGTATTTGAGGATTAGCTACTGATCTACTCTCAAGAGAGACTAAGGACTGCTGCTTCTTATTCCACTCTTCTTTAATAATTAAGATTTGAATTGACAAGTTATTAATAGCCAACTCAATACTGTAAAGCCATAATGAGTACATGAAGAACACAAAAACAACATAAACTAATATTAATCAAATGTGACCAGTGGTTAAGGGTGTAAAACAATAATGAAATGTCTGAAATACGAGTGAAAACGTAGTGCACGTACATAATGTTAAGAAGTGCAGAGCCAGTAATGATGTACACATGTCCAAAACTCCGGCCTAATCTGATCTACGGTATCATGAATGCCGCTGCTGGATAAAGGATTCGTCATGCTGTTTTTTATTCACCCCATTTCATATAAATCGGCATAAAAAAGCTTAGCCAAAGACTTTAGCCACAATTCTTTGTTACCATCCATTGAGAACTTCTACCAGACCCTCCCCAGAGTCACAGCTTAGCTCTAAACATAGTTATCTTTCATGGGTCATTGCATAAAGCTGGTTTCAGTCTCTGTTGAATTGCCTGTGATTGTGCGGCTAGAAGCCAGTTTTTTTTCTGGCTTGAAATGATTTCCTTGCTGATTAACTACTATAGTATGATGTAGAAATCAGTCATGACTGTTTCCTGAATAGGTCTGTTGTTTAAACCACATTTGTTCACAATACTTGTGGAAAATGGACCGAGGATCTGCAACAACATGAAGATTAATTATGACAAAATTTGACAAGATTTTTTTTTGGGTGAACTAATAAACGCATTTTAAGGTGTTAAACAATTTAACAATCCTCATTAGAGATTAAAATTAAATGAAAAGCTAAAACTAAATCTAAAATAAGCATTGAAAAACAAAATAGAAACTGACAATTATAAAGTGAACATGGATTAAAAATGAACTAAACTAGAATACAAATTTATCATAAATATGAAAACTCAATGAAAAATAACTTTGGTCTGAACACTGATTATACCGAAGCAAAACATCCATATGCTTTATACCAGGGTTTCTCGAATATTGCCCTGGAGGGCCAATACGCTACAAAGTTTATCTCCAAACTCACCTACCTGTGATTGTCTAATGATCCTGAAGACATTGATTAGCATGCTCAGGTGTGTTTGATTAGGGTTAGAGCTAAAATGTGTGTTCAACTTAACACAGCACTTGCTCGATCAAATTCTGACTTGAAGCAGTATATGCCGGTTAGATATTTTGTCCGACTTGAGACGGCGCCGACGCCTCGTGACTGTCACGTGTGGAAACAAAGTACCGCCATAGCGATTCGAGAGCTGCCGGCTGATTCAGCCGGCGCAGTTTCTTCAGAGCGGCTGCAGGAGCTCTGATGACCACATGGCTGTTTCACGATTGACCAGATTCAGCGCATGCCAACGATCACGTGTGTTTTGGGTTTATTCTAACATCCTCAAGTCCGGTAATGCTGACAAATCTGTGTTTTTAGAACAATAAAAGTGTTTTTACTGTAGTCGCAATGTTATATTGAGTCAGATTTATCACAAAACACTGATAAAAGCATATATAACCCTACTTTATTAGTATTTAAATAGTATATGCTTATGTTGATCATTATTCTTGTTCAGATGGCGCTGTATTAAGCAGTATATGAAACGTGTTTCTGTTGCTCAAGAAAACGCTTTTGAAAAGTCTGTGTATTTGATAAATATTGAATTTAATTCACTTCATCTTTGATAGTGCTTGCAAACACCACGAGAGCGCCACTAACGAGAGCAGAAAGTGTCCGACTTGACAGCTCCGTTTTCAACTGCGCTCGCGACTGCTCTCGGCTACTCTCGTTGATCGCCGTCTGTAGTCGTAGATAAAGTCGAACACACCTAAACTCTGCAGGAAAGTGGATCTCGTGAGCCAGACTTGATGATCCCTGCCTTATACTAAAGCACAACAGTGAGCCGAATCTGTAAGTAAAATACTTAAATAGTAAAATAATATCTTTGCCTCAACCCAAAACTTGATTTCTGTCCTATCTTTTCAAGAAACAAAAGCACTTCTCTGTAAGCCCATCAGAATAGAAGAAAATATACTTGGTTTTCTTACTTGACCTTGTTATTTGTACAGTATAATGTTTTTATAATGCTGTCTTTTTTTTAGACATTGTCTTTAACCTTTCTCTGTCTCGTTTGTTCAATTTGTCTGGTGGAATTTCCCAGCTCAGCCCAGGTTTCTTTCAAGGACTGGATGAGAGTGAGGCTGTGTGTTACAAGGGAGTACAATCAAATGCAGAGCCTCAGATAATTGCTTGCTATTGTTTGCTTCAGAAGACTTGGAATTTAAGACACAGGTCCTATGGACCCCGATGTGTTTTTTTCAAACCTTTGACAACCACAGTTACTATGTTTTGCAAAGTTCAAAGTTCATCAGGGCCATCTTTGTCTCTACACCACACCACTCCATCCAAGCAAAATATGTTACTTACAAAACAGTCAATGATGTTAACAAGAAAATAATTATTCAGTTTGCCAAGGACAACTGATACTGGTTAATTCAATAACAGGGCATTCCCTTAGTAGGCAGTGCTTCATAGTTGTAGTAGGTAGCAGCAGTTAAAGTGTTTTTATATAGTAATTTATAACCGTCTTTGCCCACAGACACACCTTATAAATTATGAGCTCAGTCTGTGATGCAAGAGCTCATGAACTGCTGAGGTTTGTTGTAAATATTTCTCACACTTTGGGCTTACACAAACCCTGAGAAAGGCTCTTGTTGTCAATGGGAGGCTGGTTGTTGTCATTGCAGATATACTGTTATACTTGTGATACAGTTTGTGAGATGTGAGAGCAGAGGTTGCGTTAGACTTTAACATTCTCAGAGTGTCAGATTTCAAATTCTGTCTATTTCATTGGGAAATTCAAGCAATAAATACCGTTTTGACGCTCTTTAATGTGGCGTGATAGATTGTTGTAGCTTCTATGTACTCGTCTGTGCGTAATCAAATGCATAGCAAAATATTCGTCACGGTTTCATTTTTGTTCTGGATCCAGTGCTCTGCTACTACACTGGACCGCACTCGCCACCAACTGGACAGGGGTGGGAATTACAGTTACAAGTTACAATAGATCACCGTCAGTGTAATCTGTCAAAGTAACGGACAGCTTTCAGATTTTTCTGTCACTACATTAAAAATTCTGTCAGTGACGGACAGTTTTTGGTTAACATCTCTGTGTGAGAGTGTGTCATCTCAAGAGATTTGTGTATTCAAATGCAAATTTCCAGCCGTCTACAACCGAGATTCCACTGAATGTGGTACTGTAGTTGCATAAGCTGGCAATAGACAGAAACCTCTCAAATTTCATTACAAATATCTTGAGTTGTGTTCCAAAGATGAACAAAAGTATTAGAAAACAACATGAGGGAGAGTAATTAATGACTTAAAGGAACACTCATTTTCCAACTTCCCTAGAGTTATACAGATGTGTTTTACCGTTTCTGAATCCATTCAGCCGATCGCCGGGTCTGGCGGTAGCACTTTTAGCATAGCTTAGCATAAATCATTGAATCCGATTAGACCATTAGCATCTCACTATAAAATAACTAAAGAGTTTCGATATTTTTCCTATTTAAAACCTGACTCTTCAGTAGTTGCGTCGTGTACTAAGACTGGCGGAAAATAAAAAGTTGCGATTTTCTAGGCCGATATGGCTAGGAACTATACTCTCATTCCGGCGTAATAATCAAAGAATTTTGCTGCCGTCCCAGGGGGGCAGCAGGCGCAATGATATTACGCAGCCGTCAACTCTGCCCGCTGGCTGTGACGGTGGCAGATTTTCCACCGCGGTGGTAATGGACCAACTACTGTCGGTGGCGCGGTGTTTATATATATATATATATATATATATATATATATATATATAAACACCGCGCCAATGGGAGCCTCCAGTGTAGTAGCAGAGCACTGGATCCAGAACAAAAATGAAACCGTGACGAATATTTTGCTATGCATTTGATTACGCACAGACGAGTACATAGAAGCTACAACAATCTATCACGCCACATTAAAGAGCGTCAAAACGGTATTTATTGCTTGAATTTCCCAATGAAATAGACAGAATAATAATAAATTATATTATATATAATTTATTATTATTATTTGAAACATAAAAAATTAGGCTCAAAAAATATTTTTTTTATTTCAGCCTACAAAACAATAAAGTAAATATAAAACAAATTATACAGTTAAATAAGAAAGTAGCCAAAATAAGAACGGTAAATATTAAACAAACATTTGTTGCATAAGTGCGTAACAACCTCGCCCAACCCTTGTCTAAGGGCTCATCAAAATTACCGGCACGAGTCTTTTCTCTCTCTTTCTCATTACACTGTTGCATTCTTTAAAATAGCTCAGTTTTGTTTTTAATAGGAACGTAGTTATATTTCTTTTCGGTTTTTTATAAAGTTAATTTAGAAATATGTTTGGAACATTTTTTGTTTGTTAAATTAAGGTTTTTGCTTTAATGACCAAGCGGCCAGAGGCAGGCAGTGAGTTGATCACAGCCTATGTTTGATCAATTTTGCCTTCTCAAATCATCACGACTTGCCTAAAATAAAATCTTCAAGCATATCACAATGTTATTTTAAACGTTTAACTTGGAGAAATGCACGCTATTTTGCGCATACAATGGTTTGTTGGAGAGTGGAAGCTAAATGCGCTTTGCAGGACATGGAGGCGCCAGCACAATCACTTGCAAAAGAATTTAAATACGCCATAATATTTGCTCATAAAGGTAAGCGTAATATATAATCTGGAACTGTAAAGGGTCTAATTTTATTTGCCTGCACTCACATTATCAAAAATGAAACGAAACTCAGCGAATACTTGCCTTACAGTCAGGATAAATATATCTATAGAAAGCTTTAAATTATTACTTTACTACTTTAAAACTAAAAAATTAAAATCGAAAACAAAAACTCTTTAATTATAAAATCCGTAGAGATGCATTTCTCTCTAAAGGTGTGTCCAATGAGCAGATGGCGTCTCAGGATCGTCATCTTTACGACACTGGCTCAGAAAACACTAGTTTATTAATAATAATTTATTAATAATATTAATATTTCCTCCCGACACATTCATGGTAATTAGTTTTCCCGGAGCTTTGCAAGCTTTAGCCTATTGTGTGCGTTTGAACGCAGATCTCTTCCAGCAGCTGAGAAGGCACTTGCGCTCGCTGCTGCTGCCGGTGGGGACACTAAAAACGGACCCGGCAGAAAAATTGTTAAAGAAACTGTATTTTATGCTTGTTATAGATTGTGTGACGTCACGTGCAGTATTGCCGGTGGCAACTGACCACCGCAGTGGTGCGGTTGTCATTGCGACCGTCACAGCCCTACTGGCTGCAACTCTGCATCTACACAAACATGGGCGTAAATTTCATTTAACAGTAGGGGGGGACAATAAATATAAAATTTCTCATGAGCAATTTTTGAAGGGGACACAAATAATACAGTCAAATTGTACTTGTAAAGATATGTCCCCACAGTGAAAAACTTTGCTTCTATCATTATTATTGTAGCATGCAGATTTTTCTTCAAAACTATTTATTGCATTATGTCCATTTTTCTTTTCTCTGTCATTTTATCTATGACACTGCAAGGCAAGGCAAGTTTATTTATACTGTAGCACATTTCATACACAATGGTAATTCAAATTGCTTTACATAAAGAAAATAAAAAATAATCACAGCAATAAAAACAAGGAATTAAAAAAAGGTTTAAAATTGTATTTAAAATTAATTAAGACACTTAGAACAGAATAGATATTGATTATACAAAAACATACAGTGGGGTCAGTTCGGACGTAGCACAGTGCTCATTTAGTAAATGCACAGCCAAACAATATGCTAATTGTGGCCGTTAATGTTAAGTTAACATTATGCCAAGTCGTCACAAATAAAACAATGCATGGGAAACGGTTTTGTCGTGTTAGTTGCAGTGCACTATGCAACAAGCTATTGTAAACAAGCTAACGTTAACTAGATAAGTAATAATTTAATCGCTAATGTAGCAGATTCATGGAAAATTACATCGGCAATCAGCATTTTTGCCGCAACTAATTTATGAATGAGTCTGCATCAGCTACATTAAAGAGAATCGCTTTATTTAAAGTGAATAAAATACCCTACTTACTGGAGTTCAACATTAATTGAGCCGCAGCCACACACCTGACTTGAACTGGGAAAGCAGGCAGTGGGCCAAACCACTGTGAGGAAGGGGAGGGGGAACTCAACTGTTTCTAAATGCATTTTTTGCGGGGTTTTTTTCTACTTGTATAATTAATTTAGGTATACATACATATATTTTTCACAATAGAGAGTGCGATTTTTTTTTTTTTTTTTTTTTTTTAATAATTTTATTTTTTGTCTCCTCCGTCCCCCCCGGGATTTACGCCCATAGTGCCGGTCACTTTCAGGCGCTGCGTAATATCATTGCGCCTGCTGCACCCATGGTAGGGCAGCAAAATTCCTTGATTATTACGCCGGAATGAGAGTATAGTTCCTAGCCATATCGGCCTAGAAAATCACAACTTTTCATTTTCCGCCAGTCTTAGTACTCGATGCAACTACAGAAGAGTCAAGTTTTAAATAGGAAAAAAATCGAAACTCTTTAGTTATTTTATAGTGAGATGCTAATGGTCTAATCGGATTCAATGATTTATGCTAAGCTATGCTAAAAGTGCTACCGATCGGCTGAATGGATTCAAAAACGGTAAAACACATCTGTATAACTCAAGGGGAGTTGGAAAATGAGCCTATTTTCAAAAAAAGTGGAGTGTTCCTTTAATTTTAGATTTTTTAAATTATCCTTTTAACTCTTAAAATATCATAGTGATAGAGAGAGACACATGGTAATTTGTCAGTAACTAGATACATGTTAAAGTAATCAGTGAGGTGTTAAATATTTAGATTGTTGTTGATGTAATTTACTGACTGAATGGAGTATTTAGAGTGAAATTCCAAGTTGGTAAACCATATCAGTAAAGGCTAGTAAAAGTCTTCCTTGTTTGATACAATGAATGGAAAATTCCACAACACACTTTTATTTTTTTCATCATGGTCGTGTGTGTGCGCGTGTCTTTAGAAGCTAATTGGAAAGTACCTCACACTGGCTGTGAGACAAAGATAAAGCGCTTTAATGGACATCTTTGTTTCCTGCAATATAAAATAACTCTACAAACAAAACCTTACAACCAAAGCAAAAACCTGCAGTCACAAAATATGCAAATATCTTTTGTTGTTCTATGTGATGCTGAAAACAGCTTATAGTGTATTAGACCTGTTAAAAACAGGGCAGGGCCACTTAGGGATCCCCCCCCCCCACTTTCTATGGAATGCATCAGAGGGTTGTGCAGTCCTGTTTCTGAAGGCCAAGGAGTATCGATCTAATCTGGCCAAACACACCTTTCCTGTTGCCTGGAATTCCAGGAATCCTGAAGACTTTGCTTAGCTGGTTCAGGTGTGTTTAATTAGGATTGGAGCTAAAAACTGTGGCACAGATGACTGCCTATTTTACATTTCTAACCTGCCAAAGGACACCATTCCTACCGTGACAGTGTGCAGTAAAACTGCTCCGTTTAGTAGGGAAGACCAGGGAGTGTTGTATCAATGGCTTAGATGTAAGACTGCCAGTTTGCCTAGTCATAAAAATGCTGTGCTGATGCCAACAATATCATTACTTCCATGCCCTGTTTGAGCAAACTGAAAACAATGAAAACAACACAATCTTTGCGCACTGATTTCTGTTGGAGGACAACAAAGAAGTTCCTCTGTTTTGAGCTGCTTGATATAACTATGACTTGACTGTGTAGAATGAATTAGCAAGAACTTCAAATACACTGTAAAAAATGATTGTGAGTTTAACGGTAAAAAACTGTAAAAATGCTACAGTAAAAACCTGTTATAAAATTATTATTATTATTATTTTTTTTTTTGGAAATAACTGTTTCTTCTTAGTTTTTTCTTGTTAGTTTTGTACTTTAGGGTTGTATCTTACATCTAATGTTGGTAAATTAATGTTTATGGCATTATTTCAGTTTCATGTGTGTTGCCATGATGGTGTCTAGTGTTTGTATGAATGGTACTGAGCACCTTCTATATATGTTAATATTTAAAAGCTGCTTGTGATGGTCTTTAGTTCATCATGTGACTTTCTCATCATTACTTGCTTTTGGTGGTTATCAGTATTACAGGAGTACAAAACAGATTTCAGTACTTCAGTAGTTTGGTACATTAACATTGTATCAGTTAATGAAATTACAGTATTTAAATGTAAATTTAAGTTAAAACCGTAAAACTTAAAACGTTGCTACTGTATTTTTTACGGTAAAATTCCGGCAACCACAGTTTTGCAAAATACGTTTTTTACCGTAAATTTTACAGATTTTCTTTTTACAGTGTAGAAAAAAATAGAAGATACCACTCTGATAGCACACGTACATCACAGAGATGTCTGTTTGACATCTGCTTTACATCTGCAAGACATATTTATTAGAGAGTTTGATATGATATAAATAAATGAGGTTATCATGCAAACCAGTGGTTTTGTGGAATATTTTACCAAAGTTTAGAGGACGTAAATTAATCTGTAAACATTTATTTCATGTTTGAAGCAAAAATAAATAAATAAATAAATAAAAATAAAAAGTAGCCTAATATTATAATAAAAATGAATCGATTCCTGTCAGACTTACTCACTGACTCATAGTTGGTCATAAGAACAATGTTTTGTTCTTAGTAACCAGAATCAAAATGAATGGTTCTTGTACATTAAAATGTGTTTGATTCACTTTTTGTATTGTTCGCTCATATAGGGTTCTCAGCTACTGATACTGAAAAGTCCAGTAAATGACTAATAAAATTCCAGTGGTGGCTTGGAACCAACTCAGTGAAGTGCAAAATAAATCTGAAGAGGAAGGTCAGACAGATGCAGGTTCAGGAACAAAGTCAGAAGTGAGTGAATATCAAACATGGCTAGAGAGTTCAATACCCAAACAGTGCCAGGAAGTAATCCGAGGGCCGAAACCAAAGGCGAGAACAAGATTCAGATTCGTGGTGGGCAGTTCATTGAGTTCTACCAGGACAGTAAATACAGCACAGCTGGCAGAGGACAAGAGCATGAACAAAACAATTACTTGACTGGTAGACGATTAAGATTAAGAAGATTAAGAAACTAGACAAGACAGAAAGAAAGCTCAAAACAAAGTGGCAAAGAAAGGAACAAGGAAGAAAATATAAAGCAGAGAAATCAAGAACAGAGCAGAAACATGTACACGTACATTGACGTGCATTTACATCTGCAAAATGTATTTTTGAGGTGCAACGGTACACAAATATGACGTTTCGGTACGTACCTCAGTTTTAACGCCACGGTTCAGTATGATTTCGGTACAGCAGAGGGAAAAATTAAACTTTTTTTTTTTATTTAAATAAACAGTGGTTTACTGAAGAAGCTGCTCTTTCTTTAAATACATTCAGTTATAATTAAATTTATTTATACCTACCTCAGCTGCTTTAAACTATAAGGAGCCCTTTTAGGCTAATATTACAAGGTGACAATTAACTAATATTATAAGGTGATAATTAACAACTTAACCCAAACTTAAATTTAGTTACTTTTTATTTTTAGATATAATAAACAACACTTAACTTAAAAAAAACAAACAAAAAAAAAATGTATGCAAACATGTAAATTGCACATAATGCAGTTTTTAAATAAACTTATAAATTATAACATTTCTCTTTATTAAAATATATTCAATTACAGAGTGGCTGTCATAACATGTTTCATACGAGATTAATTTAAACATACATTAAATAATTAAGACTAAGAGGTAAAGTACAATATAATAAGTATTTAGTGTAATATTTCACAAAATGCTCTTCTTTAGACTTCATTTCTCTAGTGAACTAATGAGCTGTGGACACTGATGACTTGAGGTAAATGAAATGCTATGTGACTTTTTATTTCCAAGCTGGAAATTAAAGCTATTTTTAAAAAACTAAAACTAGAAAAAGATGGTGCACTGCATGCTCAGGGAACAAGAAATAGGTAACATCACCATAAAGCAAAGGAATTGCATTTCTTGAGATTTATTGGCTGTCAGACTAGCCAACACTTATCAGAAATTACAAAATTACCCACATACAGGGCCTTTTTGTTGTGAAGAGGAAGGTGGAGTCTGGTGAATCAAACTGGTAATTTTACCCATCATGGATCAAATTCAGTGTTCAGATATGGAGAACTGATTAACACTGAGTTTTGTGTTGACAGGGTGTTGAATAAGCAGGAGACCTCAAAGACCACTTCAATGTCAAACGGCTATCTGTCAGATGGCGTATTGAGTTACAGTCTTGACTCACTCCATCAGCAAACACAGCACTCACATTGCTGCTCGTCTTCACAGCTGCTGAATGGTCTGAGCTGTCGAAAAATCAATCAGCTACGCATCAAATTTTTCAAAGCATTTTATTAACAGAAATGAAAATTCTTTACATAGACAGCAGGTTTTAAGTGCTTTAAGAAAAGTCATTACAGAGAGTGTAGTAATGCTGTGCAATACAAGAAGCAAATATCATACAATATTAATCATGACACATATAATGGTTTCATCTGACACATTTGATACAAATCTGATAAAATCTATAGCAGTGCCAGAAGCCACAAGAAGTATAAATCAATGGCTGCAGTACAGACTAGTGGGAAGTTCATCAGAAGATAGCATGGCATATAGGGAAAATTTCAATTCAAAAATCTCCCTTTAAATAAATTGTAGATTATAGATTGTAGATGTAGATTTACTACTTTAGTTGTTTATTACCACACATGATAATGTTTGAGGCCAGATCTGAAGTAGTGGCAGGTGCTGAGTGGATTTCATGTGTGTACTCACTGGCACAGCATTTCATTTCACTTTGCTTCCACAGCAGCGATTTATAGAAAATACTTGCCCTGGTCATACAGTTACTTTGCTTCCGCAGTAAAAAAAAAAAAAACTCTAGCCACAGGAATGGTGTGTGTTTCAAGTGCCATGCAGCCCACTAGCCAAACAGACCACTGATAAATATATTAAAAATATTATGAATACATAGTCACCTGTATTAAATTATCATTGAAATAATAATAATAATAATAATAATATATGATTTTTGGTACACATTATAATATAAATATATAAAATATATATTAAATAGTTACCTGTATTAAAGTATCATTTAAATAAGATAAATTTTTTAATTAAAAAAAAATTAATTTATTCATTTTTATTTTATAGATTTATTTATTTGTATAAATACATATGGATGAGCATGTGCTTGTTTGTGTAACAGAATAAAATTAAAGTTTATTATCAAAGTTTTTAGTGCACATTATAATCTGTGCATATCATAGATGGACACATGCAGTTTATTTTTCAAATAATAAATATATTTATTTTGTTGTGTAACTTCACTCAGGTTAGTGTCAGAGATATGAACATAAGACAAACAAAATAGACAAACAAAATCCTGCAAGCTATAAAGCACTGAAATGCTAAATTTATCCAGCGCAAACAGAATAATAGAGTTAATGCTATATAAATGATAAAAATGATTAAAAAAAAGATTATTTAGGGGTGTCTGTGCCAATAGCCTTGTGGGCAGCGCACAGATATATGTTTCTGCTGATTTATGGGTGGGTGCTCAACCCTCCCAACCCCACAATTGTATTATTATTATTTTTTTTAATAAATACACATTTTTTGCTGCTGTTTCCACGACTATATAATTGTCATGAATCTGGCCGGTGACCTTCGGTCCGCTCACCACCAGATGTCGCCCTCGCACATTCTTACTACACGGACTGTTGCGCCACACCCCAGACTACATTCCCCATCAGCCATTGCACTGATCACCTGTGTCCAATCAGAGACTATTTAAGCCGTGGACTTCCCTTCGTATCTCGCCGAGTATTGGAGCTGTATTGTGGAGTTTGTATTCGTTGCGTTTAGCGCTTTCCTAGTGCTAGCAGCCTTTACGTAGTTGTTGCCTAGTTCCCTAGTTCCCCAGTTCCCTAGTTCCCTGAGTTTAGTTTTCCTGCCTGGTTATATCATCTTGTCTGACTTCCGCCTGCCCTGGACCTTTCGCCCGTCGTGGATTTAACCCTTTGCCTTGTCGTTCGGACTCTGCTCGCCCCTCGTATGAACTCTCGCCTGTCTCATTGGCGAAATAGTCTCTGATTGGACACAGGTGATCAGTGCAATGGCTGATGGGGAATGTAGTCTGGGGTGTGGTGCAACAGTCCGTGTAGTGAGAATGTGCGAGGGTGACATCTGGTGGCGAGCAAAAGTCAAAGGTCCAAAGGTCACTGGCCAGATTCATGACAATAATAACTAGGATAAGTTAACATAACCTTACGCAACAATAGGGATGTAACGATTACCGGTTTGACGATAAATCATGATAAATCATGATAAAATTCCCCATGGTTAGTATTACCGTTTCATATTTTAATTATCATTAAAACCGTATTTGATTACCACGATTTGAACAACTGATGATAAATAAATACAATACAGCATAGAGCACAGTTTCAAGTCTCATTTGCACACGGCACACAGAGTAGTTTCATTTTGTGTGAAAAGACAGCGGATGTTTTAAAAGAGTGCTAAGGGCATATGCGCTAATCCCACGGAAATAATCGAGCACCCACGGAAAAACACGAGATAGTCTCCGTTCATTTGAAGCAAAAAGAAATGTATTGCAGCTTTTACGACTTTGTTCTCGTTTTCATAGTTCATTTGAAGCCATTTTGGGCGTTATTTTAATGGTAAATGTCATTATTGTATGGCAGGGTGCCAGCACGAATCATCTCGGCTTGCAGCTGGCTTCCTCTCCCATATGATGAGATATTACGTATGCGCCCTCAAACATTGTCCTGTATACGAGCGAATAACTGCTTATTGTAAACAGGTATTTATTAAATAATTTTATTTAGTGAAGCGCAACCCTCATATAGAAAGAATGTGAGTATTATTTCGTAACTAATGTATTTGCAGTCCTTACGTTTCACTTTGCAATTGGGGGTTGGGCACCCACCGGCAGAAACATAAATCGGGAATTATAATGAATATTTAAATGAATTAATTATATGAATCAACCTCTAAGGTTGTGACTTTATTCAGAAAAGATTCGATGGCATTTTGTTTTGTTTCACTCCATGTAATATCTAAAGCAGTGTTCAATCGCAATGCTGCTTTATCCACGGAGTTCACGGAAACAGCTGTAATTCAGCTTTTCCATAAGCGCCATCTAGTGTCATACAGTGGATTTACAGAGACTTACATTTACATTCAGCTTGTGTGCAGTGTGTGTTGTGTGTTGTTTTTGTTGGGCCAAGAAAGGGACCGAATTTGCATGCCCTGCTGTAGCCTAAATTTTGACCGGTTAATGAAAAACAAGCTTAATTTAGACCAGTTATCTAGATTATTTATGGAACAGATAAGATACATATAATTATTAATTATTAGAATTATTAAATCAATTATCATTTTGACTTAACCATTTACTTTATTTAAAGGCAGAAATGTGAGGTTTATCTTTTTTTATGAAACCGCAGCTTTATTTTTTCCGCAGCTTTATTTGAAAATTTACATTAGATATTTGAGCATGCTATTAGAGCAGTCATGTTGTCATTAAAATTAATGATTATGTAAGCAAAAATCATTTTATTGTTGTTTGTTAACTTTAAATATAAAACTTGGTGAAGTGATTTATGTGTCAGTACTTTTTAAACATGTCTTGTACATTTTAACAATACCGTGATAATACTGATAACCGTGATCATTTTGGTCACTATAATCGTGATAAGAAATTTTCATACCGTTTCATCCCTACGCAACAAATTGAATATTTTCAAATATTTAATTCTCATTACTCAGTAATTATTTATACTGGGTTTTATTTCTTTTTCTAGAGTATACTCCATTGGATGGTGCGAATTTTATCAATTTATCTTGCGAAGTGAAACACACATTCTTTCTACGAGGGCTGCACTTCACTAAATAAAATGAGCATTTATTCACGCGTACACAGGAAAAAAAAAAGTTTGAGGGCGCACACGTAATATCTGAGGGAGCGCAGAGCTATGATCCTGATATGGGAGAGCAAGCCCGCTGCAAGCCAAGAGATTCGTGCTGGCACCCTCTCGTATTACAATATTGCACTCTCGTCTTGACATTTGCCATTAAAATAACACCAAAACCCGCCTCAAATGAACTATGAAAACGAGAATAAAGACGTACAAGCTGCAATCCATTTCTTATTGGTTAAAATGAACGGAGACTATCTCATGTTTTTCCGTGGATGTGCAGTCATTTCATTTCATATAGCGCCACAGCCGTTCTGAGTTACCAGGATTCGAGGACTTTTCACAATTCTGCAGTCTCTTCAGTAGGAACTGGATTATTAGGAGAAATCCTATAAACACAGAATCAATTATGGTTAGACAAATATTAAAAGACAAATATTATATAGAGCCATGTGTTTAGCTTGCTCATGCCAGTACTTAATAAAAGCACTGTGTATGACTAAATCTTCACTTTTTTTTAGAGGACCTCACCTTTGTTTTATCTTATAAAGCACAAAGGCAATCACAGGGACCAACAGAACCACAAACACAATCACTCCAGACCAAACACCAACGCTCCAGTCAGACAACTCTACTGGAAACAAACAAACAAACAAACACAAAAACACAACCGAGAGGTGTGAGAAAAAGAATTCTGAGCCACACTGCTTCATGCGACAAGACAAAATTAAGGTTAAATGATGAGAGAGTTTTGAAACATCTGAAAATGTTTGATGTTATTCGTTCACACACCCTCATGTCGTTCCAAACCTGTACGAATTTCTTCCTTCTATGGAACATGAAAGAAGATATTTGATAAATGCTGTGGTCTGAACAAAACTGGACCCCACCGAATTTCACAGTATGGACATTGTTCAAAATATCCATAGAATAAATAAACTCATACAATTTTCAAACCGCCTGAGGGTGAATAAATGAACTCTCCCTTTAAAATGTTTCAATGATTATTGAAATGTTTACATAAGGGATAATGCACAGCTAGCCATGCATTATCCTGCTTATACCATGGTAATTTGCCAGCACTGACAAGTTAAAGCTGTTAATAATATTTGCAGCACAATATTTGAAGTGAAAGGGTAAAAATGACATCAGTTACAGTTTATTAATGCTAGCTCCTGCCCCCTTCAAATAAGACACAGAGATGAAATAGTGTGGTAAGATCACATTTATTTGAATTAATTATCGATCAAAAGAGAGAAAGGAAGAAAGATGACAGTAGTGTGTGAATTACCTGCATCTGTGCGTCTTTCTCTACCAACAATGAAGCTGTGAGTTTAGTTACTTAAAAAAGTGATTTTACCTCCTCGTTGCTGATGAATATAATATAGCGATCCATCTATTGTATCTAAGCTATTTTATTAATAAAAGTCGCAGGGCAGCGTTGATAACAAGTTTCTATACTTTAATGTTTCTGTGTGTGCACAGCGCAATCTCCCACCTCTCTCTCTGTCTCGGTTAGTGATGTGTGTGTTTGTGTGTGTCAATGACAGCAGCGCATTAATATAGACCTGTGATTAAACTGCCTTGGAACTACCTGTGCATTAATCAGTGTTAATGCATACCTGCCAGCCATTTAGAATCAAGTATTCTGACACACCATGCTATAAACAAATATATAACTCACAATTTCAATATATGTGACCCTGGACCACAAAACCAGTCATAAATTTTTTGAAACTGAGATTTATACATCATCTAAGAGCTAAATAAATAATCTTTCCAGTGATGTATGGTTTGTTAGGATGGGACAATATTTAAAAATCTGGAATCTGAGGGTGCAAAAAAATCTAAATATTGAGAAAATCACCTTTAAAGTTGTCCAAATGAAGTTCTTAGCAATGCATATTACTAATCAAAAATTACGTTTTGATTTATTTAAGGTAGGAAATTTACAAAATGGAACATGATTGTTACTTAATATCCTAATGAGTTTTGACATAAAAGAAAAATCGATAATTTTGACCCATACAATGTATTTTTGGCTATTGCTACAAATATACCCATGCTACTTAAGACTGTTTTTTTGGTCCAGGGTGACATTTATTTTGCTTACAATAAAACAACCTCTGCAGTCTCTGTGAAGAACATGAAGTATCAGTCAGGATTCAGAAATAAGCATCCCATTCATTTTCCTTGTAGAGCGACGGATTAAAAAAACAGGGAGAGAGAGAAATTAAGTGATATAAGCTTCTGAAGATAAAGTAAGAATTATTTTAGTGTGATTTTACATAGTATTGTTAAATACAGGCAAATTTATGGTGAACAACTCTTACCCACTCGCCTGAAGAGATCATACAGTGGGTACGGAAAGTATTCAGACCCCCTTAAATTTTTCACTCTTTGTTATATTGCTAAATTTGCTAAAATCAATCAAGTTCATTTTTTTCCTCATTAATGTACACACAGCACCCCATATTGACAGAAAAACACAGAATTGTTGACATTTTTGCAGTTTTATTAAAAAAGAAAAACTGAAATATCACATGGTCCTAAGTATTCAGACCCTTTGCTGTGACACTCATATATTTAACTCAGGTGCTGTCCATTTCTTCTGATCATCCTTGAGATGGTTCTACACCTTCATTTGAGTCCAGCTGTGTTTGATTATACTGATTGGACTTGATTAGGAAAGCCACACACCTGTCTATATAAGACCTTACAGCTCACAGTGCATGTCAGAGCAAATGAGAATCATGAGGTCAAAGGAACTGCCTGAAGAGCTCAGAGACAGAATTGTGGCAAGGCACAGATCTGGCCAAGGTTACAAAAAAATTTCTGCTGCACTTAAGGTTCCTAAGAGCACAGTGGCCTCCATAATCCTTAAATGGAAGATGTTTGGGACGACCAGAACCCTTCCTAGAGCTGGCCGTCCAGCCAAACTGAACTATCGGGGGAGAAGAGCCTTGGTGAGAGAGGTAAGGAAGAACCCAAAGATCACTGTGGCTGAGCTCCAGAGATGCAGTCGGGAGATGGGAGAAAGCTGTAGCAAGTCAACCATCACTGCAGCCCTCCACCAGTCGGGGCTTTATGGCAGAGTGGCCCGACGGAAGCCTCTCCCCAGTGCAAGACGCATGAAAGCCCGCATGGAATTTGCCAAAAAACACCTGAAGGACTCCAAGATGGTGAGAAATAAGATTCTCTGGTCTGATGAGACCAAGATAGGACTTTTTGGCCTTAATTCTAAGCGGTATGTGTGGAGAAAACCAGGCACTGCTCATCACCTGTCCAATACAGTCCCAACAGTGAAGCATGGTGGTGGCAGCATCATGCTGTGGGGGTGTTTTTCAGCTGCAGGGACAGGACGACTGGTTGCAATCGAGGGAAAGATGAATGCGGCCAAGTACAGGGATATCCTGGACAAAAACCTTCTCCAGAGTGCTCAGGACCTCAGACAATGACCCTAAGCACACAGCTAAAATAACAAAGGAGTGGCTTCACAACAACTCCGTGACTGTTCTTGAATGGCCCAGCCGCAGCCCTGACTTAAACCCAATTGAGCATCTCTGGAGAGACCTAAAAATGGCTGTCCACCAACGTTTACCATCTAACCTGACAGAACTGGAGAGGATCTGCAAGGAGGAATGGCAGAGGATCCCCAAATTCAGGTGTGAATAACTTGTTGCATCTTTCCCAAAAAGACTCATGGTTGTATTAGATCAAAAGGGTGCTTCTACTAAATGAGCAAAGGGTCTGAATACTTAGGACCATGTGATATTTCAGTTTTTCTTTTTTAATAAATCTGCAAAAATGTCAACAATTGTGTTTTTCTGTCAATATGGGGTGCTGTGTGTACATTAATGAGGAAAAAAAAATAACTTAAATGATTTTAGCAAATGGCTGCAATATAACAAAGAGTGAAAAATTTAAGGAAGTCTGAATACTTTCCGTACCCACTGTACTTGAATTCATTAATTAGAGAAGTTACTATGGACAAAACAACACCACAAAAGAGCTTTTTCTTTCACCCATTTCCTAAATATGTGTAGTCTTTAAGATTATAAGATTGCACCCGACAGGGATGTAATACCACATTTGTGATGTTTATTGCTAAATCTATGTTTAAAATCAGTCGATATTGTATTGTACCAGCATTTGCAATGCTTTGTGTAGCTCATTGCCTCAAAAGTCAAACACTTTCACCTTTTTCTTTCATTTGATTGTTTTAAAAACATTGTGCTGTAAATGAAAGTTGTAATTTTGTGATTCATCTCAGAGCTGGATAGGTTTGGTTTAAAAAAATGTATTCAAGAATTGTCATTAATCCCTAATATATCTGTGAAGATAAAATAGTTCCAGAATCAAAGTCAAACTGTCCTTCTGAATCAGGATAAGTGTGCTGGTCTATAAAGCCTATTTTTGCTTAAAAAAAAAAAAAATGTGCAACTGATTCGTAACAATTTATTTGCACACTTTCCTTTTAGCAGCTTAATACAAATTAGCACTATAACATAAGCAGTTGAACCTTACCTTCAGGAAGTGAAGTCGTAGCGCCAATATCACCTGCAATACAATGTTATTTTACTCAGTGCATAAGGTAATTTTCAAAAATCCATAATAGGGGCACTTTAAAGACTTGTTATTACAGTTCACATCAGGAGAACTGACATCAGTATTTATGGGTAAAAAAGTCTGTAGTGTAAATCTGGCACAGAGACTAATCGACAGAGTCATATCCTGCTAGATAAAAGTTGTTGGTTTCACCTTCCACTTACCAATAACTTCCTTTACACATTTACCATATCCAGCCACAACAAAAGCCAGATGGTTATTTCATTGCTCTCACTAGCATCCTGTTCTACTTTTAAACTACTGTACAGGAAAATGTGTATCCTTGTATTCAGACAGCAAATTCTTAGAGTAAGAAGTAGCCAACTGTCAAGATATGCAGTCATGTTTAGAAAATCTATCTAGTATCTAGTTATAATTAAGTTACTTACAAGAGCACTGCTGCTTTTCATTAACCTGCAATAAATAAATAAATAAATAAATAACTAAAAACAAGCACAAAGCAAAGCATTTCAGTTTTACTAAATATTAATAACATTTAACGTAATGGCCTCGCAGTACATACATAATAAAACATACATATCATAAACAATTTTACACTTACTTTGCCGGTGGGGCAGGAGAGCAGGCACTCAAGGTTTTCAGGACAGGCCTGTAAGGTGGCGGTGCTTGTGGTCAGATTTGTAATAGGAGGAATGAATGACAGGTTTCCGTCTGCAGAAAGTCCTGTCAGAGTTCCCTAAACGAGAGGGAAAGAGAGGTAATGAAGATGCATGGTGGGAAGAATAGAAACTCAGTCGTCTTTAAGGTTTAGCAACCAAACCTAGTCTTACAGTTTTTTACTCAACCAATTAGCTACTGTATAGCTAACATACTAACATATTGACACAGGAAGTCAATAAAATATTAAAACAATTATAAACTATTATTCAGTAGATTGCAACCAAACCTAGACGTGCAGTTCAGTTCAAAATTCGGATGACTAAATGACATAAATACATTTTTAAAAAGCCAACAATAGTGGGTTTTTTTCATTACTGTAATTTCATTACTCATTACTTATGTACAGTAATTGGATAACAAATGACTTTTTAGACATAAAAATACTCACATTCACAAGCCACTGTATCTCACAGTCACTGAAGTACTCTTCAAATTCATACAACATTTTAAAGAGGAATTGTCCGGCATTCAGTCTCTTCCCAGTGCATCGCAAGACAACAGATGCTCCCAATGTCAGTTTGATGCTCGAATACATGAACAGAAAGACTCCAACTGAAAGAGAAGACACACAATGAACTCTTACAAAATATAGAGGCATATAGGAGACAAGGAGACAAGTCAAAACACTGCATGCCAACACTGGAACTGAGAAAATGAATCCAACTATATTTGATTTACTCTGAATCCAAGCATACTTGGGTAAAATCCATCTGTCACAGAACAGATCATAGGCTAAGACAGGAGTTACTGAGCATTTTTAAAGCCAAAGTCCCCCAAATGTTGTGAGCAAAGGACTCCTTATGAAAATTAAATCAATTTTTGCTGACCTTACTTGACTTACCACTTTAAATCACAACTATAATGAAGCATAATTGATATTTTATATTTATATATAATTAAGAATTAAACTATAACAATAAATTGGCTATAACATTTCTTCACCAATCTATTGCTACCAAATGACTGCAAAACTGGAATACACCTTTCCCATTTAAGCGGGTGTGTAATCAACACGACCCTTAGTTTTCGAAATACTGACAGGCCTATAAATAGTTTCTGAAGGTATCTCATATCAAGCGCGAAGAGGTTATGTGATTTTCAAATAACTTTCCCCATACTGCATACATTTATCTGCTCTCTTTCAATGAATGAAGCTAATTATTAACAAATGTTGCTTTTTCACCAAACCCCATCCTGGACCTACTCATAACTCGTGACTACAGAACAAAGCGAAATTAACTTTAGAGAGAGACAGGCAACAATCACTGTAATTTTTTTTATTTATTTATTTATTTTTTTTAAACCTCACATGACCTTCCTACATATGATGCAACGCAACAGGACTTGTTTTGTCTATAGCATGCTCATACAGTACAAGCTCAGACACTCAGGACTGAGGGATTGAGGGAAATTCAATCCGGAAAGAAAATAACCTCTGACTCACAAAGCATATTTTCAACAGCAGAACTGTTTTCCCTTGTTGTGTAATCTGATAATGATAATTAGGAGGATTCCTCAAATCTTGCCCTGGAAGGCCAATGCACTGCAGAGTTTAGTTCCAACCCTGATCAAACTCACCTCCCTGTGATTTTCTATGATCTTACAGACACTGATTAGCATGTTCAGGTGTGTTTAAATAGGATTAGAACAGAAAAGTGGATCTCGTGGGCCAGATTTGAGGATCCCTGCTTTAAAGTATTCCTAACTGTTCTTTATTTTGACATATCAGATTAAAGAGGTCATAAAGTCAAATCAAGAAGAAACTTTTAACAAACTTTTCTTTTGGTATCTTATTTTTAAGGCCCAATCCACCTTATTTTTCCCAAAAGAGTGGGTGCAGCCATTTGTTAACTTTTTGTGTCTGGCTTCTGGTCTCATCCACTTCCAGCTATTTTTAGCTGGACAAAAAGCTTGTTTTGCTGCTTGATATTGCAAACTGGTGTGTCTTACCATATTATTTTGATGTATTATCTTAATTATGAACACACTGGTTTGTAGGGCAAACTGTTTACCGTTTACTGCACTTCGATATTCTTCTCGTTATGTCCCTATGGCAGATTATGAACCAGAAAACATCTTACTTCAGCCCGCATTAAAAAAAAAAAAGGTGGATATAGTTAATTTCCAGAGATATGGAGATTTCAATGTGGCTACATGAATAAACTGTTGAATTTTAGATATTTCCAATGGATTAAAACACAATGTGTGTCACTTTGTATACAGGTGATACTGATTTCTTTTTAAGAGGAACGTCCAAAGAACAAATATTGATAAAACAATTGCATAGAATGTACCTGGGTGCCAATATATATATATATATATATATATATTTTCCTATATATAATATATATTCCTTTTTTTGTCAGTGCTGGAGAGGCAATACAGGAGAGTGTTATGATTTCTCCAGTAGCAGAACTGACCAGTTAAGACTAAAAAGATAACTACCTGAACATAAAAATAGTTGCAGACTATGAAATGTTCCCATTTAGATAACTAAGTAAACGTGTGTGTGTACTGGTTTACACTGTGGGAGTAAATATCCCAAAGACATTAGCCAACAGTCCCTATGAAACAGATTTATAATAATATCTAAATACGCAAAAAGTTTTCTGTGAGTATTAAAGGGATAGTTCACGCAAAAATGAAAATTTGATGTTTATCTGCTTACCCCCAGGGCATCCAAGATGTAGGTGACTTTGTTTCTTCAGTAGAACAAAAACGAAGATTTTTAACTCAAACCGTTGCAGTCTGTCAGTCATATAATGGCAGTCAATGGCTACCAAATCTTTGAGAGTAAAAAAAAAAAATCATACACAAACAAAACCAAATTAAACCCTGTGACTCGGGACGATACACTGATGTCCTAAGACATGAAACGATCGGTTTGTGCGAGAAACTGAACAGTATTTATATCATTTTTTAATTTATTTTTGATATAATAAATTTATATAATTTATATCATTTTATATAAATAAATAATAAATTTATTATCAAGTTAAAAATCTTTGTTTGTGTTCTACTGAAGAAACAAAGTCACCCACATCTTGGATGCCCTGGGAGTAAGCAGATAAACATCAAATTTTCATTTTTGGGTAAACTATCCCTTTAAACTCAGGGGTAGGGATAGAGATAGAGAAAATATTATTAGCTCAATATAAAAACAAGAAGTCAATGGAAAGTCCCTATACAAGCACAAACGTGCGTGCTTATGTGTGTGTGTGTACCTGGGGAACAAATGTACCCAAGGCTTGTAATGGCATTTTTGACCTTGTGGAGTCATTTTTGTTCCTCATGAGGAAAGAAGCTTATAAATGGCGTGCACGGGGGGCTGGCCGGGGGGGTCTCGAGCCCCTGCCCCTTTGAGGTCCGACGCTAAAGTGTCCTTGCGGTCCGGTCTATGTGCCCCTGATTCGCGATTTCTACCGAGGGGGACCCAACCTTCCCACCCAGCTGCGTGATCGTCCGCGGGTGTGGACTCTTGACAGATTGACATCTCCAAACCCATTATCTTTAATTACTCGAGTAAGTTACACTCTTCTCCGTTTAACAGTATTTGAGGATTACTGATACACGATATCCTGTCAACGGAGACTAAAGACTGCTGCCGATTTTAGGAGTAGCGTCCTAATAGCCAACTCAGTACTGCAAAGCCACAACAAATACAACGCGAAACAACGTAAACTAACATCAGTCAAACGCGAACGGCAGCTAAGTGTGTAATAATGGAATAAAAACGTATTTTCAGCATAGCGATGCTAAATCTGTGGCAGAAAAGATTAACGTTGACTCATTTAAAAGTGAACCTAAACCATAATTCACATCATTCCGCTTAACAACGTACTGTAGCCACAAAAAGGATAATTAGTAGCTAGAAAGGTAGAAAATTCAGTAATGTTCAAAAGGCTTACCGAGATATTTTGATATAGCTCTCATCTCGAACTGAAGACGAGACGTTCTGACACCTTGCAACAGCACTCTAACTCTCTCTATTCCTATCTTCCTCTAACTTGCAGACCGCAAGCCAATCATTGACTGCTGGGCGGTACTTTAGCAACATTGTCATCAGTACTGTGAGCTTAACTGATCACGTGTAATGTTCTGTTCACTGTAAGCAAGGTAATATAACAAGAGGTAATTACAGTTAGATTTTAAATATTACAACATTATAAATAACAATGAATCTTAATACTGTTACAAAGATAGATATATCACACGATGGCAAAGTGTACAGAAAAGTGTACATAATTTTATTTTTAAAATGGCCACATCGCTATAATAATACATTTTCGCTATAATAATAAAAATAATAAAATAAACTTTTTTTTCTTTTTTTTTTTTTTTATTATACATTTCAAATTTTCTTATCAATTCTTATACAATTATCTTATACACATCTTATACACAATCTTATACATCTTACAAATAACTAATATTTAGACATCTCTAAGCAAGCAGAACTGCCAGATGCAAGCATTGCTGGTTCAAGTCGAGGCGCCAGGTGCTATCAGGACATGCCGGCCCTGCAAGACACTAAGGCGAGAGTGGAGGAATGGAAAGGCCTCTCATGTTAGCCCGCCAAACAAAAGCTGACTGAAGATAGAAAACAACAGCGTGGCTGTGACAGGAGTTGTTTTCTAAGCTTCTTCATGTCTTACTCCATGACCTAATAAAACATAAATCAGCATTAATAGTCTAAATACATTACATTTAGAGCAAATTTGATTTGATAAGAAGTTTATGGATGATAATCAAACCAAACAAAAAATAAGTTTAGCTCATTTTGGACTTAGTACCTTTAACCAGTCATGGAGATGCATTTTCTCCAGATCGATCCTCTGCTGTGGATCAGACTGCAGACATGAAGAAATCATCTGGCAGCATTCTGTGCAAACAGACGTGAGACGTTTGATTTATGAGCTTATTCTTCACACCTGCTCTCTTTTAAGCTGTAGGTCTTTCTTTGTGTGGTTTAGAATACAGATTGTCCTTCGTTCTTCTTTGATGAAGATCTTACCTTGTGACAGGCATGACGCAAATGTTAGCGGCTTCAGTGACCTGCCGCATGACCTTCTGTGCCATCATCTCATCGAGCCACTCTCCGTGGAGCTTTACAAAACTTTTCAAGTCCATGTAGGGCATGGGCCGCTCCATGACCATGATGTAGTGGTCTTCGTTGTCCACCCAGTCTAGAAGTTTTATGATCTGAGGACTTTTATTGGCCATGAGTGTCAGGCCTCAAGTCCATCCTTGCAGTGAGTCCCTTCGTAGACAAAGCCAAATCCTCCTTGACCCAGTTTTGGGCCGATTTTATAACAGCTTCGGATGTGGCCTATTAAAAGATAAACAATTGCAGTAAGTAAATAAAATTTTATATATACATTTTAACTTATTTCAACTGTAAAAAAAAAAAAAAAAATCAAACAAAAAAGCTGCTGCCTTAAATTTTTAAGTACAATCAATTTGTTTAAGCCGCTTACAAATTAAATCACATTAAACTGACTTAAAAATGAGTTGAATTTTAACTTTTTTAAAAAGTTAAACATTGCTTTACTTATTTTTATTTTAATGTATAAACACTTGTTATCATGACATGTTTATCATATAATTATTTACAGTGTTTATAATACATAATAGCATTTTCTAATTCTCATGGATGTATTGTTCTTACCTTTGTCTGGGATCTTCTGCTCCAGCTGTTCCTCAGCAGCAGGGTGGACTTTGGAAGCTGGAGCTATAATATGAACAGAATCAAATACATCAGTAAAATATGACATACTCAAATTAGATTGGCTATTCATTTAGAGACACATTTGACTTGATATCTTAAAATGATACTTATTTAAACAATGTGAATCGATTTGTTTAAGCTCTAACACACTGACTAGTTCGGTAATGACACCTAATAAAACTATTCTCAGATCATGCTCTGATCATTTCATTTCTGTACCGTCCTTCTAAAATATTTGGTGTGATAATGAGAGTAGTGTTTTGGTACAGTGATTCTTAATTTTAAAAAGAAGCAAAACAGAAGTTGCTGTAATTGAAGAATCAGCCTAAAATCAAAACATGTCATGATGCGTTTGTACCATCAGTAAATGTCCAGTATGATCCAGCTTCAGGCTGGTACTTATTCTCAGCCTCAGCCAGATCATATTTAGCGGATTTACGGCGATGAAAGTGGAGAGCGGGCCACCTCCAGGAGCTCTTCTTTCTCCTTTTCACCTCTTTCTCTCCATCAATACCACTAGCAACAACAGGCGCCTCATCAGGCCGATGAGGAGGATGGTTATCTGCCGTGTTAGTGGTGTTTTTGAGAAGAACACACAGTTCTTGCTCAAACTCCTTCTCAAACATTTTTTTCAGTCGTGAAAGTAGTCCCATTATTCAAACAATATTTGTCACTGGATAATAGTCAGACAGCAATCAATCAGTCAATACTCTGAAACTTCAACCCACAAAATGAGCAAGTTTCAAGGCTAGGTGAGATGTTCTAAATGTGATGTCATAACTCCAGCAGAAACGGTGAGATAATTAGATTAGAACACAATTCACAAAATGCACCACGTGGTCCGATCTACTGTGGTTTATTGGTGGTCAGAATTTATGCATAGGCCTAATGATATTTGATAAGAATTATATAATTAACTGTAACTCCCAGGTGGGGCACCTCCCAGTTGCTCCCAAAAAAAAAAAAAAAAAAAAAACACTTTCATTCTATATTAATATTAACATATACATATACATATACATATACATATACATAAGTGAAAATATAAACATGAACATAGATTGCCAAAAGTATTCTCTCACCTGCCTTGACTCGCATATGAACTTAAGTGACATCCCATTCCTAATCCATAGGGTTCAATATGATGTCGGTCCACCCTTTGCAGCTATAACAGCTTCAACTCTTCTGGGAAGGCTGTCCACAAGGTTTAGGAGTGTGTTTATGGGAATTTTTGACCATTCTTCCAGAAGCGCATTTGTGAGGTCACACACTGATGTTGGACGAGAAGGCCTGGCTCTCAGTCTCCGCTCTAATTCATCCCAAAGGTGTTCTATCGGGTTGAGGTCAGGACTGTGTGCAGGCCAGTCAAGTTCATCCACACCAGACTCTGTCATCCATGTCTTTATGGACCTTGCTTTGTGCACTGGTGCACAGTCATGTTGGAAGAGGAAGGGGCCAGCTCCAAACTGTTCCCACAAAGTTGGGAGCATGGAATTGTCCAAAATGTCTTGGTATGCTGAAGCATTCAGAGTTCCTTTCACTGGAACTAAGGGGCAAGCCAAGCTCCTGAAAAACAACCCCACAGCATAATCCCCCCTCCTTCAAACTTTACACTTGGCACAATGCAGTCAGACAAGTACGGTTCTCCTGGCAACCGCCAAACCCAGACTCGTCCATCAGATTGCCAGATGGAGAAGCACGATTCGTCACTCCAGAGAACGCGTCTCCACTGCTCTAGAGTCCAGTGGCGGCGTGCTTTATATCACTGTATCCGACGCTTTTCATTGCACTTGGTGATGTATGGCTTGGATGCAGCTGCTCGGCCATGGAAACCCATTCCATGAAGCTCTCTGCGCACTGTTCTTGAGCTAAACTGAAGGCCACATGAAGTTTGGAGGTCTATAGCGATTGACTCTGCAGAAAGTTGGCGACCTCTTCGCACTATGCGCCTCAGCATCCGCTGACCCCGCTCCGTCAATTTACGTGGCCTATCACTTCGTGGCTGAGTTGCTGTCGTTCCCAAACACTTCCACGTTCTTATAATACAGCTGACAGTTGACTGTGGAATATTTAGGAGCGAGGAAATTTCACTACTGGACTTGTTGCACAGGTGGCATCCTATCACAGTTCCACGCTGGAATTCACTGAGCTCCTGAGAGCGACCCATTCTTTCACAAATGTTTGTTAAAACAGTCTGCATGCCTAGGTGCTTGATTTTATACACCTGTGGCCATGGAAGTGATTGGAACACCTGATTCCGATTATGTGGATGGGTGAGCGAATACTTTTGGCAATATAGTGTATATTATTTATTTATTTATTTATTTATTTATTTTTACTGTGAACGCAGTAGGCAGTAGGCTAAGCACACATGACGCGCCATTCCCGCATTCGCGCCCACGCCGCACTTACCTCATCGCCTCACCTCATGTTTGCGGCTGACAGCAAATGAAAAAAAGCCCAAGATGAAGCCCATGTATCACTTTAGGTAATCAGTCAGACAGCTGAATCATAGCCATAGGTAGCTCTCTAGAGCTACAACTGTAATTTATAAATAATACAATTTAATTACAATTTATTTATTTCCCTGATAGCACACATACATCTCGGAGACGTCTATTTGACATCAGCATTTACATTAGCAAGATGTATTTTTTAGTGTTTGCTAATCTGCAATACATCTATTGGACCTTTCCTATCAGATGTCAAATAGACGTCTATTGGATGTCTTTAAGATGTTTATGCTTTAGAATGTATGTAAAACTGACATCTTACAAATGACTGTCAGATGTTTGTACTCAGCAGATGCTTTCCAGATCAAGTGATCTTTAACAGACATCTTGCAGACATATGTGTGCTATCTGGGTTACTTTTTTAAAGTTCTAGTTTGACCCGTATTGTGGGGTCTTAATATTTGAGGGAGGGGGCACAACAATACAATTCTGCTTATAGGGCACCCATTTGGCAGCAGCGGCCCAGCATCGCTGTAATGTTATATAAATAAAGCCGTGCAGGCAGCGCTGCTTAAAGTTTTCCATGCGTTAAAGCGATAAAGAAACATGCGTGCATAAGAAAATACAGAAAGCAGAAAGTGCTTAGGCCAGGCGGCATATTTAAAAGTTGTTTTACCATATTCGGTTCTAACAGCCTATTTCATTGTTTTTTTTTTTTGTTTTTTTTTTACGTTTTATGTACGTGCTTAATTTGTAAATTGTAGGTCCAGGATGAGTAAGTGATCAGAGGAGAAAGAGCATTTGCGCAAATACATTCGTGGTCTAAGTCAGCGGTTCACAATCCCAGTCCTCCCCCCATCCCCACATACATATATCATATATATGATGTAGGACAATTTTGAAGTTGGAAGAGAAACTGAGTTTTTCGACCTACCCCAGCTGTATTGACCCGGATTACACGTACGCATGCACATTTGTTATATATGTGTTGCACACTTTATACAACATAATTAAAAATGTAAGTGCACAGACGTAAGATACTTAAAATAAAGTGTATCAAGATTGTACTTAAGTGTACTTCATGTGTATCTATACCGTACACCTTTTCCAGCTGCATTTTAATTTGATTTAACCCACACTGTAAAAAACTATTTGTTGAGTCAACTTAAAATAATTTGTAACCTGGCTGCCTTAACATTTTAAGTTCAGTTAACTCAAAAAAAATTTATTCAACTTGAAATTAAATTAAATTAACTTAATTAAGTTAAGTTAAATTATACTAAGTGACAACTTAGATATTTGAGTTTAATCAAGTTAAAATTTTAAGGCAGCTGGGTTACTTTCCCAAGTTTAGCAAACACAAATCTCTAAGTTGTTACTTAGTACAACTTAACATTTCAAGTTGACTAAACTTATTTTAGTTGACTGAACTTAAAATTTTAAGGCAGCAGGGTAACAACTTATTTTAAGCTGACTCAACAAATTGTGTTTTTTTATTTTTGACAGTGCACCAGTACACAGCTTAAATACATGTAATACCTTTCTAATTACATTAAAATTACAGAATACTACACAGGCATAAGCTACTTAAAATAAAGTGTATCAAGATTGTACTTAAGTGTACAAATAGAACGGCTATTACTAACTACTTAATTAGGTAATTACTCTGTATTATGGACACCTTAAAATAAAGTGTTACCAAAATGACCAATCATTTCTGGTTTTAATTGCACTGGGAAAGGTATAATCATGAATAAGCGCTATGGGTGTCCGAACTTCGAATTCCGGCTCGAGGACCTTTTCCAATCCTGACTGACAGGCGATCTAACAATCATAACGCTGAATTTGCCATTTTTTATCCAACAAACAAACTGGACAGGGCAGTAGATTATTGGTGGTCTTAACTCTTAAAAATGATGCTTCTTGATGTCTCTCCATGGCTGAAACAAGATACCTTCTAATATTCATCCATGTTTATTTTATGCTAGTAAAGAGGAAGAGATGATTGCTTCACATGCCGCGAACTGAGACCCTGTCTGTCACAACACATTATAGGGCTACAAAACGGTTTATTGTTTGAATTTCTTACAAAATGACGACATTTAAAAGCTAAAAGATTAAACTTTGTTTCTTACCAAATGCAACTTTTCTGTCTTTTCTGTCGGTGTGTTGTCATTTTTCTCTTTGCTCCGCGATGTGTTTTTCACTGCGTGAGAACGTGATGTGTGGAATGAGAGTGCCATGGCTTATCAGATGTAACAACAGTAACAAAGGCGTGGCTATAGGTTTTTGTGGTCACAGAGTGTATGTTCATGATCTGTACTAACCAGAAACGTTAGAGTCAGTGGAATGTGCAGACCTCAGAGGTGATGTCAGACGGACCACATCACTACGTTTCTGGGGTGCACCGTTATCAAACTACGGTCACAAGTTATGTTGTTAGCAACATAGTTTAACATAGTTCAATTAGATGTCTACCGAAACCATAGTTCAAACAATCATTTGCAAACAGCGAACATGTTTGGAAAACAGTTGTGACTACATAATTAGTTTTTACAATGATAGTACATCAGCAAGTTACGGACTTGTATAGGAAACACCTGATTTGATGAATGTAGAACAATTTCGACACACCTGAACACTGAAAATCTTCAAATGAGTTTCAACAAACTCTACAACTGTGCTATTCAGGAGATAATCTTCTTCTAGTCAAACAATCACAGTCAGTTCAGCAGTAATTGAAACCAGCTGTGTTTAAAGACTATGTGGTTTCATGGCAGCATCTGTGAGTATTAGATTTCCTGGCCTGTCAGCCAGGAACCACAGTGTATGAATCATGTTCCACAGTTTAAGCTTTATTTAACTCCTGCTCCTCTTGTGGTTAATTTTACAATGTAATCTTAATGGTAAAGCACCCTCTGCATTCCTTTATAGTATGCAATGGTTATGATTTATAATAACATGAGGGATAGACCACCACAGCAAAAGTGTGAGGTGTTTGAAGTGTTTCGAGTCTTTCATAATTCTAGTCTTTGGCACTGTCAGAGGAAAAGGAAATAATTTAACAACACATAGAGGGTTTAATAAATTGAATTGACAGAAAGCTTTTTTAAAATAGCTAAGCAAAGTCAAAATGTTAAAACAAAAAAAAAATGTTGTCAAATATAGCAAAATACTTTACACAATATCCTTTAATTTCCTTTAATTTATGTTTGTATAGATAAATCAATAGTACTCAATATAATGAGCTCATTTTATCAGATAAAACTTGGCACACAGCAACATAACCAATTATTTTTGGTTATACATACCAGTTTGATCAGGTGTCCTTTTGTCAACAATTTTCTTTGGATCAAACTAGTAATGCATTACATGTGTTCTTACTGGCATAGCATTTCATTGCATTTTGCTTCCACAGTAGTAATACATGCCACCTTGACATCTGTATAATGAGTGCTTGATAACCAGAAATTGAGATTTATTGATCTTAATTTTTCAATCTCAATTTCTGGTTATCAGGCCCTTGCCCGTGATGTGATATGCTTGCACACAAGTAAACCAAACCTTTCGGAGCCCCGAACATGCAGGACGTGTGGGAAAAAATTATCTTGACCACAAATTAAAAAGTCATTCCTTCTTAATAGGCTTATGTGAGCATTAAATACATTTTTATAACAGCAGTGGTTATTTGCACTAAGTGTAAATAGCGATAGAGGCTATTTACACTAAGTGCAAAAGGCAATGGATTATATTTACACTAAGTGGAAATAGCAGGATTTCCTAAGGATATGCTATTTATGCTAAATGTAAATAGCTATAAATTCTATTTACACTATATTAAAATAGCAGGATTTTTTGCTATTTATAATACTTATCGCAAATAATGGCAATTATCTGTACCTCAGTATTGTAGTACATTATAAAACAGTATGCAACAATAATGCATTGAGTGCAAATGATAATTTTAATTCAAATTATTAAATAGATGTCATCTTATTGGGACAATAAACCCTCCCTACACCTACCCTAACCCTATCTGATACTTTCTTTTTAACTTTTCGATTATTTCCTTCTTTTTTATTAAAAATAAAACGCCTTTCTGATGTGATATGAGCTTTAAAAAGGGTGAAAAAAAAGAAGTTGGACAAAAGGCGTATTCGAACTCTGATCGTTTGCGTCAAAAAGACCACATCATGCGCCTCTGCCAAACAAGGCGGGCTATTTGCACTTAGTGTAAATGGACACTCCATTTAAGAACTAGCTACCCTCACTTTAAATTAACTGAAAGCAGATTTTTTTTTTTAATTTCTTACGTGACCCCAACAAAGAAAGAAAGAAAGAAAGAGAAAGGAGCTTGTACACTATATGTCAAGAAGTCCCAAAGCCACGTAACTGTTCTGACTGAGCACCATTTTAGTGGACAAGTAGGAGGCCCTACCGTAAATAATTTCTCTTTCTTTATGGTCTTGTATTCCATATGGCTACACTTCTCCATTTCTGTATTTCATTATCTATTATTACTATTGTGATATTCCACATTAGTTTGTTTCTACGTCTAGTGTATTTATGTTCATATTTATGTTTATTTATGTAGCACCGTGGTCCTGCGAGACACGACATTTCGTTCGACTGTATGTCCACACATGTAGCTGAATGACAATAAACCCTGACTTGACTTGACTTGACTTGACTTGACATACACACTATACTTAATTGTAGCTACAGGTAGGCCAGAGTCATATTATTCCTGCAAGTAGTCTTAGTATTTTGTGTTGTTAACATTGTTTTTTGTTCACGCTAGTGTTAATATTAATGTACATTGACAAACAGTAGAGTGCAAATTGAGGCGATGGGAGTCAGATAAGGACATGACTTGGAATGACACAGCAGATAAAAGCATATATGCTTCTGCTTCTGGTGAGCGGCTACAGCTGCGACTGTCTGGGAAAACTGCCAGATTGAATGCAATGAATCATCACTGCAGGTGGCTGTTGAGATAAGAATGGCATGCACTGGGCAAACAATATTCCGGTCACAGAGGGACAGTCCCACATAAATGTTAAATATTTCAGAAAGATGAGCTCAATCTGCAAAAGATTTATCCATCCATCCATCTCAACTGCTCAACTCGAGTTGGGTTGTTATAAATATAGTGTAAATACAGTCTCTCAGCCCACACTCTGGGGTCAGGGAATCCCCAAGACAGTCTGTGCAGGTGCACACAGGCTATAATTATAGTTAATTGTTTTGCAAACTGTTGTAAATGCATTTAATTGGCTTTAAAATATGCTCAGACACTTTTGGACACTTAAGGTACACTTAAAATGCCAAATGCTTTTCACAGAAATAACCTACAGTATTCCTTTTTCAGGATGACCTATTGCTAAGACATTGACTGTACACCAACCTAGAAAAAAATGAGAAAAACAGCTCCAAATGTTATATACTATTATATTAAAAAAAGAATTTGACAAATATTACATTCTATAAAACAAAATACTACTTGTAATATGCATTTTTATGCGATATGAAGCGGTATGTACATCCCATTACCAACAACAACAGCAATACTGTGAACACAAACAGTTTTACGACAGGAACTTACGAACTTAGGAACTTTCTTTTTCCAACAAAACCAAATGGTAACAGACGTGATGAAATTAGACAGTGGTTTTTAAACCTGTCCCATTAAGTACCCCCAGCACTGTACATTTTGTATGTCTCCCTATATCTGACACACCCACTTCAGGTCTTGCAGTCTCCACTAATGAGCTGATGAGTTGAATCAGACGTGAACGCTTTTTACAAGTTGGAATCTTGTAATTACGGGAATTCTGATATGGCGTGAACACACCTTTACCATCTTTTGTGCCTCCTGAAGATGTGTAATTTCCTGGCAGGGATGCATTTGTAGCTTGATGTTTCACTTTAAATAAGCACACACAAATGTACACTTATTTGATGCTGAAAATCTATAAAGAAGGAACTATGCTACTCAGTTACAATTCATTAATATTGTGTGATGAACCTTTTCCATATAGGGTGAATTCAGGTAAAGTGGGCCGTTTAAGCTTGATTGTAATGTGCTCAAAGGGTTTACACTTTCAAAGCATAACAATAGTTTTTAATTAAATGGCCACTATTTCTCTAAATGCTAAAATAGTGTTGGTTGATGCAATATGACACTGGTGGGTGTGGCCACACCTCAAAAGAGGACTGTGTCATGGTGAAAGGTGGAAAACCCTTTGATATAAGATTTTTGAGAGCTGCTTCTGGGTGCTTCACCCCTTATTTACACTGTACGCGTCTGCGGGGCATTACGACTCCGATGGGGTCACTGGAGCTGATCGCGGCCACTTTAGTCAATGCATGTGTTTACACCAGCTGTGCTGCGGCATGTTTCTGAAGTGTCCCAGAAGCAGCTCTCTGCGCCTATTCGCTAAAAATAGGCGCCTAGTCTATTTTTGACAGAGACCGCATCCAAGGAGCACAGCAAATACAAAATAAAAGTCAAAAATCATGTCTATTTCGAAAAAAACACCCTGTGAAGACTCCCGATCATTTTCACATTACTATATTCTTGCTAGGATAAAAGAAATGGATGACGAGAGGTTCATCCTCAAAGCTAAATAACACACATTGTTATATGACAACACAAATCCTTTTGACATAGGCAATTCCAAAATACCAGCTGTGGAGTTTAATTGTAGAAGTTGTGTGAGTGGAATAGACAGAATTAAACTGGACAAAACATAAACATTTCACCAAACAGGTTAGAACACTCACACACACACACACACACACACACAACAGGTCATGCTGAAGGTGAAAAATATATTGATAATCATTAGCAATAATTATTGTTTTGTTTAATGTTTTTATTTTGTAATAACAATAGTCAGAATTAGTCATATTAATAAAAACAACATTTTGGCCTAATTGTGCAGCCCTACAATCAGGCACAACAAATTCAGTGTTCTTTATCATTTTTGGTCATTTTTGAAAACTTTTCTTGTTACAGTTCAGATTTTGTTGTTACGGTTCAGTATTCACTTAATATTGCCTCTCAGAATAGTCTCTCCAAATGAAGTCTTGTTACACATTAATGCTATTTTTAAATTATTTGAAAAGAAACTATGGTAGAGAGATTAAAGTGAAGTTGTGGTAGAAATGGAATCCAAACGATAGCTTTCTGAAGCTGGAAAAAAAAGATGTTTTGATTGCTATATACATAATATTTATTGCTGTAGTACTTGTTTTATACATGCAATGATGCCCATGATCAGGCCTGGATTCAGTGTCTAACGCAATAACGTTTTTTTCATCAATCAAAACAAAACAAAACAATCAAAAAAGCCTGCATTTCTTGTCATTTATGAATATCAGTAGGCCTATGTTTAGTTTGTTTATGCTTTGTTTATTTTATTTGGTTTTTGTGTATACTTTCTTTATTTGTGATGCATGTGTATCCGTTTACTCAAACTCACTTGCACTCCTATATATATATATATATATATATATATATATAATATATATAATATCTATATATATATATATATATATATATTTACACGTTTGTTTAATGTGTTACAGCTGATACACATTCACATTTAAATATTGAAATAGTCATTTTACGTGCTTTCTCTTCATTCGTCAAATTTCTATGACAGTTTTGTACACTAGTGGGGCCCATTTTCTTTATCTTGCCTAGGGCCCCACAAACCTACAGGCCAGCAGTGACTAAACTATATACAGTCTACTATTTCTACTCATTCATTTTCTGTGTGATTTTCACACATGTAAAATTCTGATGCTTTAGTAGCTTTTAGCATTTCATCTTTATGGATTGTAGAGCTTGTGTGTCCCTTTTAATCCAGATTTAACCCCTAAGGCTATGTTCACACTTGGCATCTGTTTTGAAACTGCCAGCGTCTGTTTTACATTATAATCCTATGGAATAAGACTATGTTCACACTTGGCGTCTTTTTTGAAACTGCCAGCGTCTGTTTTACATTATAATACTATGGAGTAAGGCTATGTTCACACTTGGCGTCTTTTTTGAAACTCCCAGGGTCCGTTTTACAGTATAATCCTATGAAGTAAACCGTGTTTTCAAAAACAAAACAAAAAAAAGTCCTTCGCGCTTTTTTAAACGCCACCGCCGGCGTCTTTTTCTGCAGCTCAGAGCGTCTTTTCAAGTTCAAAAAAGTTCAACTTTTCTGAAAGAAACGCCCTACCTCAAGCGCCTTTTTGACAGAAGACCAATAACAAGTGAGTAGCCAGAACTGACGTTTCCGTAACAACAAGAACAACAAGAAAAAATGGAAAAGGTGCTGGTAGATAGATTTTTATTTTATTGTTGTGAACTGCCATTCTCCTCCCCATTAACTTCAAAAGCCATGAACACCGTTGCGCTTCGGGAGTCCCTTTTTCGAGTCCCGGCTCGCAGACCCTTCCCGATCCTATCCCCCATGTTGAATTGCACTAACTGAATAAATAATGCATTGTATTAACAGTGCTTGCATTTTAATGCATGCATTTTAATTTTTTTTTTTTTTTTGAAGGAAACAGCATCGTGAGTAAAACAAACGATAATCAGTTTAAACTAAAGGTTGCTGAACTTGATATAATGTTCCTAACAACTTAACAAATATTCAGTGGTCAATGGATATTGATGCAGCCAGAAATTGTGTTTTCTAACACTTGTCTGATTTTGACGCAGGGGAAAATAAATAAAGCAAGCTTGCCTGTGAATTTTGTAAATACAAAATAGGTTGGTCTAAACCCTGGTGATCACTTGTATCAATGTTATATATATCGTCATATCATCCAGCTGAATAACGTATATTAGGGATGCACCGATACCACTTTTTCCAGTACTCGCCCGATACCGATACTTTTATTTTTGGTACTTGCCGATTCCGAGTACCGATACTGATATTTTTTTTATTTAACCAGTAAATTTTTAAAATATTGGGTACAGAAACTAAAATAATATGTATAATGTTAGTTGGTTAACTTCTTTAATTAAATAGAAACAGTCAAACCAAAATTTATTCAGATACCTTTTCTCACATTATCAGACAATATTTTTCACATTATCACATTATCATCAACTGTGTCCTGCACCCACTAGTTAAGAAAACAAAAAAAAAATAAAAAAATCAAACATTAAGTGGTGTATATCTGGTGTCTGAATAATTTTTGGTTTGACTATATATCCCTTAGCTATTTTTATTTTTACACTTAATTATGCCCATTAAAATGTGTTTTGTTACTTTCACTGTTCAATTCTTTTTTTTTTTTTTTTTTTTTTTTTTTGCTCTATGGTACATCTTTAATGTAATAGCATTAAACTGCTCCGCTGCAGCGGCTCAGTACTGCAATCAAGCGTTTTGCTGTATGCAGGGAACCATTCGTCATGAATCTCATAACTCTGATATTTTCAGAAATATAAGTAGCGTTTTTTCATCTGAAACTTGCTGCTATTTGGGCCATAATCTAAAGAGACTCAAATGCAGAAACACTCATGAAGCAAGCAAAACAAGCGCAACGCGCTCAAGTACAGTACAGCGTAGCCCATTTCACACAGACTACTAGTTTCACTTTCGCCGTACAGTCGTGTATGCTTAAGGTTTAACATAATCTTTTGTAGTGAATATCCCTTTAAATTTTGTTTTATATTTACGAATTTGTTTTAATCCAAATGATGCCTGTGCTAAGTGAGCAAACATCAATAAAGATCACACAACATAAGTGCTGGCTCTCTCTCTTTCTCTTTGGCGCTCTCTCTCTCTCTCTCTCTCTCTCTCTCTAGTTAAATAACTTGTGCATTGCTTTACTCACTTGTTTTTGACATATCCGACCGAACTACAAAATTTCCAGTGATGTCAAGGCGGGATCTTATCTCCACAAGCCCGCACATCTTCGCCTCCGTGCTCAATCCACTCTGCGTGCATCAGCTCGCGCACCAGCTATACAGGCATTAATACTGAATGTTTACTTGCGTACATATACTTCGTAGACATTCTTAATCTCCAATGACTCCATTCTGCTGTCTGTTGTTCTGTTGTCGGTGTTTCTTTGCCTGAATACGCACTTGTCACATGCTGTGTGGTATTGGCGTTTGGTATTGGGGCATTTTAAGGAGTACGAGTACAGGAGCTCAGTATCGGTATCGGTGCATCCCTAACGTATATAGTTTCTTTGAATTGCAGCGATTAATTTTAATCTTTTCAGTATAGCTTTCAGCACTCTTTAAAAATATACCTCAGGTTTTTCGTCAGATCTCTTTGTAACGTCAATCGCAAAGCTAGTTCTGGTTTTAGGTTTTAGTCTTCGGGTTTTTGGAGTTTATATTATTGGAACGGTCACGTGATGAACGAACGACTGAACCCGAAGACTTGTCAGATAAGAGAGGTGAGCTAAACATAGACTAAGACACATGTAAACAATGAGACTCAAAGGTCCGAGTTGGTAAAATGATCCTTGCATACCCAGTGCTCGCCTGTAGGTTTGTGGGGCCCTAGGCAAGATAAAGAAAATGGGCCCCACTAGTGTACAAAACTGTCATAGAAATTGACGAGTGAAGAGAAAGCACATAACATGACTATTTCAATATTTAAATGTGAATGTGTATCAGCTGTAACTATAATATATATATATATATATATATATATATATATATATATATATATATATATATATATATATATATATATATATATATAGGAGTGCAAGTGAGTTTGAGTAAACAGATACACATGCATCACAAATAAAGAAAGTATACACAAAAACTAAATAAAATAAACAGAGCATAAACAAAATAAACATAGGCCTACTGATATTCAGACACGACAAGAAATGACAGAAATGACAAAACAATGCAGGCTATTTCGATTGTTTTGTTTTGTTTTGATGAAAAAAACTTTATTGCGTTAGACACTGAATCCAGGCCTGATCATGGGCATCATTGCATGTATAAAACAAGTACTACAGCAATAAATATTATGTATATAGCAATCAAAACATCTTTTTTTTTTCCAGCTCCAGAAAGATATCGTTTGGATTCCATTTCTACCACAACTTCACTTTAATCTCTCTACCATAGTTTCTTTTCAAATAATTTAAAAACAGCATTAATGTGTAACAAGACTTCATTTGGAGAGACTATTCTGAGAGGCAATATTAAGTGAATTCAAAAATCTGAACCATAACAACAAAATCTGAACTGTAACAAGAAATGTTTTCAAAAATGACCAAAAATGATAAAGAACACTGAATTTGTTGTGCCTAATTGTAGGGCTGCACAATTAGGCCAAAATGTTGTTTTTATTAATATGACTAATTCTGATTATTGTTATTACAAAATAAAAACATTAAACAAAACAATAATTATTGCTAATGATTATCAATATATTTTTCAACTTCAGCATGACCTGTTGCAACTTAGGACTAACTATAAATGTTTAGAAAGGTATAAGGATGTATTATAATATTATGATTAAAAATCTTTTACCAAAAAAAAAAAAAAAAAAACAGAAGAAAAGAAATTGGTCAGAAAATCTCATGCATTTACTGAGAGAGAGGGAGAAAACTCCTCTACACTGGAGGAAAAAAAAAAAAAAAAAAAAAAAAAACTTATTATCATTATTTTTACCCCAAATAAGGTGTTGTGAGCATTAGTGAGTGCACACATGTAATATAATATTTCATTCTTCTTCTTTTAGTTTTATGGCAGATTACTTATGTGCATACAGCTATAATGTTTCTTTTATATAGTGAATTCCTAATATGGACAAAGGAATACACTTCCGCGTAGCTGAATAAAACTCAGACCTTTTAACTGATAAAACATGGAGACGTATCTGTAAGATTGCGATTAAATGATTTCTGTTTTTCAAGCCACATCGGGTATTTTTATATGAATAAACTATAGATGCAATGCAATGCTAATCAACAGCCTTTATCACTATATAAAATAATGATTTTGCCTCATTCTGGGATGTAAAACCACGTCAGATCACAAAAGGAAGTTATTTCAAACACTCGAGTGATGTTATTAAATGAATTTGAAGCTAAAAAAAAATAAAATAAAATAAAATGTTCTCAATACACAACAGGTTTCTAAACAGACTCAAACCCATGCAAAATCCGTGGACGCGTTCTACTGAGGTAAATTTGAGCGCACAGACTGATTTTATTTTATTATTATTTATTTTATTTTTTCATACCTTCGACACTTTTGCCGTACTGTACAGCCCTGGTGCCTCACCCTAGTTATGTAATCAGAAGGTGCGAGCGGCTTGAAGTTGCGCTGCGCACACCGACCGGTGTATGGCATTTAAGTACCGCAAGAGCGATTTGAAAGCATGCAGAGCTGTCTGCGCTCCATAGCTCATGCGGTACTTTGATTTTAAACACGGATCTTTCCGCGCAGCGTCGCTTCAACGCACCTAAAAATCCAGTCGACAACCTTAAGGCTGGGCCCTAGGCGACCGCCTATATCGCCTGTTGGACGGGCCGGCACTGGGTTTAGTGCTTTTTACTGAAGTGGCTCACATAACCTGTTCCAGGCACAGTCCTTCTGAAGCAACCTGGTATGATTTGCTGGAAGGCACAGAGCAATATCCACTACACCACAACATCTCATTTTTATTCACGGAAGCAGATTGCCCTGTGGTAAAACAGTCAAAAACCTTTCTATTAAAAAACATAATTTACATGTAATTTCACCAGTTATATGAATGAAATGTACTGTCTTTATTTCTTCTAAGACAGAAGGACAACCTCATCCTTACATGTTAAACGCAACTTTGTACTTACTTTCTGCCGGTGAATAAAATGGTGATGAATGCAGCAACAGCAACAACCACAATTACAGCAATCCCCCAGCCAGGTAAACCTGAACCTGAATAGACATGTAAAAAAGATAAATGATTTTTTGTAAGGTGAAATAGTATAAAATGGTTAGACTTTTAAAGGCTAAACCATTGCCTTTACTGTTGCCATCAGGGTTTTTATCTTGTTCGTCCACGGATGTATTATGTTTTGGCTGGGAGTCACGTGCTGCTGAATGTTTCAAATTAGACAAATACAAACAAAAGCATTCTTAATATTCACATGAAAAGTAGTAGTTTCTAGAGCTTCATAATGTTTACCTGTATAATTGATAACACAGCTGCACTGCAACAGAAGAAAAAATGATTGTTTAGAACCGGGTCTGTGCTAATGCATGACAATGTAGCACTCTCTAGGGCACAGACCTATATTTATGGAGGGATATCCCGAACATTTTTCAAAAGGAATTGCAAATTGCATTTGCAGTTGCTTTTTCCATATGTGGACGCATAAAGTGTGACATAATTCAAATGCAATTGCAAATTTTGCATTGCCGTTTGCTTTTTCGCTTTCGCGAACGAACACTGACTATGGAGGGCCAAATTACTCAAAATTAAATAATTAAATAAATGTTGAAATATATAAATAAATCGTTAAATGCATCATTTAATTATTGAAAGCATAAATAAATGTATAAATATTTATTTATTTAAATATATATTTATTTATTTAACATTTTATTTATTTAAATATTTTTATTTAATTATTTATTTAAATATTTTTATTTAATTATTTATTTAAATATTTATTTATTTATTTATTTGTTTATTTAAATATTTATTTATTTATTTATTTACGCATTTATTTATTGCCTCCACATTTCATTTTGAGGTTTGCGGTTGTCGGCACGTCACTCAACAATAGTGGGCGTCACCTTTCCAGCTCGATTTCTTTGGTCTTTCTGGTTCAGGCGCCTTTTTCATGTTTTTCGCATCACGAGCTATGGCTGATCAAGGATGGTACAGTAAAAGATCTGTTGTTGACTCTTGCAGATGGAGTGACATGACATCTGACTCACGAAAGCCATTAGCACATGCCACTATACTCACAACCGGCACAACCGCTGATACTTCCGGTTTTCAATGACATGAATCAGCAGAGAGTGACATGTGCCACTGACACTCTTACTGAACATGTTAACACACGCACTTAACTGCAGAACGATATTTCATTGATGACGCGTTTCTATCAAATGTAGGATTAGTTGCATCACGGACTTGATTTGTATGTATTTGCTTGTGTGACTGTGCAGATGTATTGTGTCAGTGTCGCGGCACCTCGAGTGACTCTCACTCTGCCGCTGTCAGCCGGAGAATAACGTAGAGTAGACTGTGTAACACACACACACACACACACACACACTCAGCGCAGAGCGGGATTTCACTGATGACACGTTTCGGTTTCTGTCCAGCATTTTCATTACGTCGCGCAGTTAATGTGTACAACATCTTAGGCTTCTTCATGTGTTTAATATTTGTCTTGTCTCCCTTTGTTAACCTGAATGTTTTGACCAATACTTTAATAAAAAAAAAAATCACATTGTTATAAGTTGGTTTCATTTTATATTGCATAATTCTATAAAAAAAAATACTTCTTTTAAGTATTAAAGCCATAGATGAGATAGATTGCATGCACGCCGGTAGGTGTCACGTCAGGATCAAAGTTTACGATAACGGATGCGAATGCGGTATTCGTAGTGACCCATGATCGATTAATTCCTTGTGTTTCCTTGTGTTGCCGCGACATACGGTGACATTCAGCGACACTGGCACAATCCATCGGCACGTCACACAAGCAAATACATACAAATCAAGTCCGCGATGTAACTAATCCTACGTTTGATAGAAATGCGTCATCAATTAAATATCGTTCTGCAGTAAAGTGCGTGTGTTAACATGTTTAGTGAGAGTGTCAGTGCTACTCTCTGCTGATACATGTCAGTGAAAACCGGAAGTATTAGCGGTTGTGCCACTGAGCATAGTGGCCTGTGCTAATGGCTTTCGTGAGTCAAATGTCATGTCATTGCATCTGCAAGAGTCAACGACAGATCTTTTACTGTACCATCCTCGATCAGCTATAGCTCCTGATGCGAAAAACATGAAAAAGGCGCCTGAACTAGAAAGGTTACGCCCACTATTGTTGAGTGACGTGCCGACAACCGCAAACCTCAAAAGGAAATGTGGTGGCAATAAATAAATGCATAAATAAATAAATAAATATTTAAATAAATAAATAATTAAATAAATAAATAAAAAGTTTATTAAATAAATACATATTTAAATAAATAAATATTTATACATTTATTTATGCTTTCAATAATTAAATGATGTATTTAACGATTTATTTATATATTTCAACATTTATTTAATTATTTAATTTTGAGTAATTTGGCCCTCCATAACTGACTGCCAAATTTCAAATGAAAAAGCAAAGTCATCTGCAGTTGCATTTCCCATGTCTTACAAGTTATGAGCCTGTTATATTTAAATAGCAATATCAATTACCACGTCTGCTTTTTCACTCTCTCTGCGTCGCGCTTGTAACCTGCCAAAACTCAAATGGAATCGCAATTCCTTTTGCATTTGAATTTCCAATGTCGGCACGGAAAGCCGTCAATCAAAGTGAGGGGCGGGACTATACTGTGGGGCGTGTTTGTATTGGGAGGTGACGTCACTCACACACGACCGTGCCAAAGACTGACCAATGGAGGTATTCGGTAAAGTCTCTGCTAAATTAAGGCAGCTATACGGCAGCAAAGTTCCTTGATTATTATGCCGGAATGAGAGTATAGTTCCTAGCCATATCGACCTAGAAAATCGCAAATTTTCATATTTCATCCAAAGAATTTCAAAGAGTCAGGTTTTAAATAAGAAAAATATCATCATTATATATGGTCATTTTTGAGCGAGATGCTAACGGTCTAATCGGATTCAATGATCTATGCTAAGCTATGCTAAAAGTGCTACCGCCAGACCCGGAGATCAGTTGAATGGAATCGAAAACGGTAAAACTCTAGGGGAGTGTAACGCGGACTCGTAGGAAGCGTGTAAGATCCAATTGCGAGCTTTATTATCCAGATCGTAGTCAAACAGGCAGGGTCAATATCCAAACAAACAGTACATCCAGGGCAAAACAATAGAGTAATCCACAAAACAGGCAGAATGTCGAAAAACCGGAGTGAGCAGTCCAAAGTGACAAATAAACAAGGCTATGAAACTAGACAAAACTATGGCAGTGAACTAGGCAAAACTACGGCAGAAAACAAAGACAAAACTATGACCATGAAACAAAACCGTGACAACAAACAAGGCAATGAAATCAGAGAAACGCTTGGTAGAGTCCGCTATAGCAAAACAATACTTCGCGAGGGCCTGTTTGGCATGGCCTGCCTTTTATGGCTGCCAAACAGGAAGTTACCAGCGAAGCAGCAGAGGGAGCAGCAACAGTCAGTCAGTGGGTGAGGGCTTCCTCTGCTGGCGTGGCGTTACAGGGAGTTGGAAAAAAAAAAAAAAAAAAAGAAAAGTGGGGTGTTCCTTTAACCCATGATTTTAAATTTCTGTGCTGAAGCTACTCAAAAACCCTCAGGGCATTCTGGCTATGACACATACAAAGTTCGCCTTCAATAAGTGAAACCACTGCTAAAATATCGCCGTGTGTGCGTGTGCTTCAGATGTGTGCACTCAGATAACCTTATAGCAAAGTTTAAACTGATATGGCTTTAATACGCATTCTTTCAGCAAGATAGACATGATCATCGAAACCAAACAGATGTTTTTTATTTTTTTTATCAGAGTATCTGACATAAGAGTTGTAAAGGCACAGCCCAGTTCTGAAAAAGGGGGATGGGAGCAGTAGCTCATTTGCATTTATAGAGCCGTGCACAAAAACGGCATGTTTGTGTTTCCACTCAAAATTGGCATTTTCAAAATGATAATAATAAATGATCTGTGAGGAATTTGAAGCTGAAGCTTCACAGACACATTCTGGGGACACCTGAGACTTGTATTACATCTTGTAAAAAAGGTGCATAATTGGTGCCCTTTAACTATTTTAATGTTGCAGAAATTATATTTCTCTAAACCAGGGGTGCTCAACCCTGTTCCTGGAGATCTACCTTCCTGCAGAGTTCAGCTCCAACCCTGATCAAACACACCTGAACCAACTAATTAAGATCTGAAGGAGCACTTGATAATTACAGACAGGTGTGTTTGATCAGGGTTGGAACTAAACTCTGCAGGAAGGTAGATCTCCAGGAACAGGGTTGGGCACCCCTGATCTAAACCTAATGCATTAACATACTTGCTGAGTGCTATGTTTTGAGATGTGAATGTAATTTCTAAATATCAGATTTAGTGTTCATATATGATTATCTGATTGACACTGAGTTTTGTGTTGACAGGGTGATGAATGAGTTTGAGATCCCCAAGACCACTTCAATGGCAGGCAAATCCACCATGTGTGAAAGCAGTGTCAATAACATAATGAGATACACACTTGAAATGTTAAGGGTTAGTGAGTTATGAGTATACACTTTCACAGTGCAGCTCTTGTCTTCTCAGCTGTGACTTTATTAAATTATCTGAAGTGTAGGAAAATAAATCAGGTACACCCACAAATGGTCTTATAGCATTTTATTAACAGAACCCCCCGAAAGATTTTGCACCTTGGCAAAGGGGGTGCTTAAAAGTTTTTTAATCATTTTACTTCTATTTATATTTTAAGATGTTTTCTTGTAAGCATTACAGATAGTTTGTGTTTCTGGCGTAGAACCAAACTTTATTCATCTTAAGTTAATGCTGTATATTGAGCAGGGGACAGTGTTAAATCCATATACAATTGTAACTAACGTTAAATATATTTTGATGTATTATGATGTTTACTTTTTGTTTATTATTACTATCATTAAATAGTATTCATTTGGAATATTACCGACTTCTCATTGGGTAGGACACGGCTGAATCTATATCTTCAGGAATAGGATGCACGCCTGGGCCTCAACTTCAAAAATCATTTCAAAATCCATCCTACATCGCTGCAGAAGTTCTGACCCAGTCATTGCAAAGTGAACATGCAAAAAAGATCCCCTTAAGTAAAAAGTGATATAGGACGATTTTGAAGTAGAGGAAGAGAATGTGAGATGGGAGTTCCCCCAGTTCTTTGGGGATCCCCAAAGGATCAGAGCCCAGGCTTCAGCTGACGCTGCGTGTTCAGCTCTTCCAGCTTCCACACTGGGCTCCTTAGCCTTCAAGGCAGGCAGAAGCACCTTGCTCCTCATCCTCAGACCCTATAGTTCTATATCCTGTGACCTAGTCCTGTAATCTCCAAAAAATTTAAAACAGCCCTATATATCTATTTATCACTTAAGCCCTTCCCCAGAAGATCCACAATGCTCACTGGCCTTTCTCTTATACTACTAAAAAGACTGTCACGCTGACCATAATACTTACCACACTTAAAAAGCACATGCTTCTAAGATACCACATTCATTACACATCCCACTTTCGTGCTTCCCCATTAATGCTAGTGTTGAGTTTAACCCTGTATGTCCCATTCTTAGTCTAGAGATCATTACTTGTTCCTTTCTATGTCTTCCATAAAACTGTTCTTTTTTCCCTACTGATTTTACAATATTTTAATACCACCTACCGGTGCTGCCATTTTCCCATCTTTGTTGCCATATTCTTATTAATTTCCTACTAATCACTAATTTTATCTCACTTCTGTTTAGGTCTGGAGCGGGCTGGCCCTAGCCCACTGTGCCCGCAAAAAGCCATCTACATAAATGCATCTAAGTTCGCACAAATCATTCATGATCCAGCTTTACCTACAGCAGTGAGTATAAGGGTTTTTATGAATCTTTGCAAATTGCCTTTCCTAATAATGTGCTGGATAGCAAGTTTCTCGGCTAAACACATCTAAATACAGCTAAAATAAACATTACAGCTCATCACCCCATGGAAGAGAAGGGCAGGGTGAGCAGAGCTAATTAGCATTTAAAGGCATACTCAAAAACAACTCTGAAAAGGACTGATTTTGAGAAGGTACAAAGGGTGGTTTTTACACTACCACTGAGAAATTTTAACCAAAATATGTTATAGACTTCTCATTAAGACCCTAACGAATCATATCAACTTGCGAAAAAATGGGCATCCAATGACCCCCAGAAGCTTTTTCTTCTTCAGCCAAATTTCTGTACGCCACTCCTCCTTTCAAGCCGCATCCCCCAAACTCAGCCTAGACCTTCAGTCCAAATGAGCCAAGACTCTTCAAATGCCAACTCTTCAAACTCCTTTTTAGCTAGTCAGGGTGGTCTTAGCCTGTTAAAGCTAAACCAGCTTTCAGCTTAAACCAGCTAAGACTGGACAACTGTTGCAACCACCCCAGGTACCCTAGCAACTGCCCTAGGTACCCTAGCAACCACATAGCAACACCCTAGCAACCACCTGGAGTACCTTAGCAACTACATAGCAACACCATAGCAACCACCCCAGGTACCCTAGCACCCACCCTAGAAACCACTCCTAGTACCCTAGCAGCCACATTGTTTAAGGCTTATTTTTAATCAGATCTTTTGAGATAGGTATTAGATTTTAAATGTACTTTTGTTCTCTGAGTTTGTGTTACTGCTTGCAAACAGTGGTTGTGTAGCCACCCAAGAGGTTGCATTCTAAAACACAAGGTGCTTCAGGGTTACCAGCTCTGCAAAATGAAACCAGACAAATTGCCCTGAACTAATAGGGAACTGCATATTTGGCAACACTGATGTGCTTTTTAACATTTTCGTCTAGACCAGTGTGTGTGTGTGTATGTGTGTGTGAGTGTGTGTGTGTGTGTGTGTGTGTGCCTCAGGTTTTGCACTCTTTTGCATGTCAGCAGGGGCTTTAACATTTCCTTAGAAAATCAGTTAGCTGTTTTTGTGGTTAGTGCAAAGAAGTGTGACTAATGTCACATGAGGTGAGCTCCTTTCCAAGTGTTGTTTTTGTCAATGTAACAATCACAGCCAGCATTCAAATAATTTTACAATGTGTTATATCCTGTTTACCTTCCCTTTGTCTAATGTTTACCACCATCCATCACCAGTAAACAGACATCAGCTCATCACAGGCACCTCCATTGCTGCCTTACTTTTCTTTATACTTTTTCTTTTCTGACTGTAACATTGATGAGAGATCATTGGGATCAAATCTCTGGATATGAAGTGAGAGGAGAATTTATATGCCACATAGGTAAAATAAACTGTCTCTGTCCACCCCTCTCAACGAGGAGCACTGCCATTATTGATCCATTCTTTAGTTACTTCGCATAATGATTACTGTAATGCTCTTTTGATGCTCCGTGGTCTTCCTCACAAGTTTATACACAAACAGAACTCAGCAGCACAAATCATTTCCAAAACTCCTTTGGGGAAACATATCACTCCTGTTCATCAACAGCTGTTCTGGCTTCCTGTTAAATAACGTACTGAATTCAAAATCACAAGCTCCCTCCTTATTTGTCTGACCTTCTTTCCATTTATGCTCCCTCAAACTCTGTAGTTCAGTTTGTTTGGTTTATTTGGTCCGGACCAAAAAGGAAAATGATACATTTGGTCCTGGTCCGTTTAGAGTTCACACTGGCATTTTTGACAGCGAACCTAAAGATAATAAACCTAAAGGCATAGTGATACATTCACAACCTGACTAGTCTGGTTGAATGACATTTATTTTGTGACAGAACTCACTGAACACTCCAAACAAAAGGAAAAGGTGCGTTTGACTTAACTGCTCAGCGCCGCATTAAGTCGAACATACCTAATGCCGTCTGCTGGACTAAGCGCGCTCATTGTTGCATGTATATTATTTAATTTCCACCACCTGCGAACAAAGGCTCATAAAAGGCACTTTACCTCCTTGTTGCTCCATGTTTTCCCTCTGCTTATTTTGGATACACCGCTTGTTTCTTTTGTGAAATCATGTCGCATAGCATCGCATCTTGTCATTACTTCCTGTTTTTGGTTAATTTAGAAGTTTGGTCCGTGTTGCATTCATATATCATTCGAACCGCACCAGATTTCATTTGGAACTGGACCTTTTTAGTGGTCTCAGTTCGCTTGTTTGGTGCACACCAGGGTTCAGATAACATATCAACTGCATCAGAGTTAGTTTTAATTGAACCAAATATGACAAGTGTGAACACACCCTTAGGGACCGAGACCGCTAAAAAGATGGTTCTAAACAAAACAAAAACAGGAAGTAATATTTTGGGTGCTGGGTCATACTGCTGTACACCATACAACTGTACAATTTGGAGAAAGAGAAAGCTGAAAACCATCAGAAGAGTGAAAAAAAAGAAGAATTAGATAGAGATGGATGATGTATAGCAACATGCAGTAAAGAACATTCTGTTTATGATATATAATGTTACACAAAGCCATGACATCATACCCGGGAGATAAGTCAGTAAATTCAAGTGAAATCACAGGCTTTGCTTGTACCGTGCAAAAGCGTCACACAAAATTCAGATGTGGAGAGTAATTTGTAAATGACACAAGTTCCCCAGGTAATTCTAATCTTGTGCAAATTGGACTTTAGTCATATTTTACCATGTAGTTATTTACACAACCATGTAGTGTCAAGCAATGTATCATCCTGACCACTGCCTAGTCATTTAGAGTGCCCTTAATCATTTATAGCACCTTAGCAACTGTGTTCCACATTGATTCATATAAGTGGTATATTGACTCATATTGGCATATCTTGACACACATCATAGCAACATGGAGTTGGTTCTTTTGACTAGAGACAGTGTACTGAGGTCATTTGTGGGCCCATGGGGGCCTCTAGCACAAGAATTACGAGGTTGTGTCAAATTCTAATTTCTATTTTTTTTTCTAAATTCAACACTAACATTTTTGTCAGAACCTTATTTTCTGTGAAACGCTTTGTCACACAATTAGTAGGGGGACTAAATTAACATGTACCTTTTACGTCAAATGTGGGTTTATTTAAAGGAATAGTTCACCCAAAAAAAAGAAAATTCTGTCATTAATTATTCACCCTCATAAATTAAGATATTTTTGATGAAATCCGAGAACTTTCTTGCCCTGCATGACGGCAATGTGACTACCAGCTTCAAGGCCCAGATAGGTAGTAAGGACATTTTTAAAATAGTCCATGTGACATCAGTGGCTGAACCTTAATTTTATGAAGCTAAAAAAAACGCTTTATGTCTGCAAAAAAAAAATAAAAATAAATATTCATCAGTTTCTCTCAGATTTCATCAAAAATATCTTAATTTGTTTTCTGAAGGTCTTACAGGTTTTGAACGACATGAGGATGAATAATTAATGACAGAATTTTCATTTTTGGGTGAATTAACCCTTTAACTTAGTGTTATGAGGAAGAGCAAGAAGCCCTTGTATATGTTAATGGAATATGATTAAATTAAGAATGTTTCAGCCAAAAAAGGGTAAAAAAAAAAAAAAAAAAGCTCACCATTTCTTGGTCATATATGTTGTATAAACCTATATGACCTTCTCTCTTCTGTGAAACACAAAATGGAGATATTTAGTTGAATATCCTAGCTGCTCTTTTCAACACAATAAAATTAGATGGTGCCCAGGGACAACCATGGCCAGCATTCAGTTTGTTTGTAGGACATTTTAATAGATAACTCCCCAGTAGTTATTGTTGAAGTTGAACATTATTTAAGAAATGGGAGTTCACATGTGTATTACAGTAGCTGAGGTTTAGGACTGAGGACAATGGTTCAGCTTTAAAAGCTTAATAAGACAACCAGGGTTTTTGTGCTGACAACATGCATGTTCATGGTCTGTAATTATAGGTCAGATAGATCATACCACCAAGTCATCATTTACTCTGTAATTCCAAAACTATATGCCCTAATTTCTTTCTCTTTTTTTTTCTGGACAACAAACAGAGAATATTTTTGTTTTTAAATGTCTCATGCTTCTCTGTAAATGACTGCTATAGCAAACCCCCTGTCCGTGCTTTTCAGCAGAGATCAGTTTCTAGTCAATCACAATCACAGTCAGTTCAGCAGTAATAGAAACCAGCTGTTTGCACTGTGGCATGTAAGATAAATATGTGGCATAACGGCAGCTTCTGTGGTTATGGCAGCAATATTTTAGGTTTTACAGATTTAATTTCAATTTATAGTAAAAAAAAAAATAAAAATGTATTTCATTAACTGATATAATATTAATATGCCAACCTACTGAAGTATTAATATCTGTTTAGTAACTTTGTAATATACTGACAACCACCAAAACAGGTGGTGATGAGAAAGTCACACGATGAATCGAAAATCACAAGCAGCTTATTTTAAATAAAAACATCAAATGTGAAGTGTCATCCAGGGAATTCTGGAAATATAATTTTTTTCACTGTAAATGACTTCTTTTTCACTTTCAAAAACTGTAAATTTAATAGTAATGTAAGGTTTGATCTATTACAGTTTTTCACCATGTATAGTGAGGAAATCTTATCTTGTGGTTTTGGAGGAGGGGGCGAGGGAATTTACTGTAACCTGCAGCCACGTGTTTGCTTGACTGTATCCTGTAAAAAGGGGTAAGATATTTGAACTGGGTTTTTTTTTTACAATTCCAGTTCCCCGAAGTCAGAACATAATCAACAATTTTCACTAATAACCATTGACTATGACTTTTGCCACAATAATCTTCTAATTTTCTGCTTATTAATAGTTCATACAGCATTTGTTATGTTTAGCTATGAGGTAAGGTTAAGGCATGTAGAATATAGTCATATTAACACATTTTAAGAATAAAGCAATAATATGATAATGGTTCAAACTGAATCAATGTTTATTAGCAGATTTACATCAATTTACTTCAGTTACTTTGCTATCAACCTAACAATATGCTTTTAATCATTCATGAAATTGTGTTAATCACAATTAAATCAAACACCAACAAATTGTCTATATATCCACAGTATCCAGTGTTAGTGTAATAATTGTGCAAGTGTTCAGTTTTTAACACTAATTTTGTGATGACTGGTTCAACACAATATAAAACAAAACATAATATGTTCACACTACCCTGGTGTTATTATTCTACAGGTTTTATTTGAACTTTTATTACCATAAAATGTTAAAGGGTTTTTTCAACCAAAAATAAAAATTCCATCATTTATTACATGTCGTTCCAAACCCATGAGACCTTCATTTATCTTCATTCAATTTTTTAAAATTCAAGAGCTTTTTGACCCTGCAATGCAACTATTATGTTCAAGGCCCAGAAAGGTAGTAAGGACATTGCTAAAATAGTAATTAATGACACATTTTTAATTTGGGGTGAACTATCCCTTTAAAACAACAACAACAACAACACTGAAAATGTTACCATAAATACAGTCCTTATAAATTTTAGTGATTTGGCTGTGAAATCTAGCTATCTTGTCTGCCAGACATTTCTTGACCACGGTTCTGGCTGGGATTCCTTCCAAGCGAGTGTACTCCCTTCTATTTCCAGAACAAAAGGAATCTAATGTGTATGTGTGTGTATGCACGCTATGCTTTCATATTGCTGTCTGCCGGTGAGCGAAATTCCTTACTTTCATATGCCTTGACGACTTTTACACACTATGCATATTATATAAATTATACACAAATGAATCATTCACAGGACACTATAGTTCATTTATGTAAGTGAGGATAGCAAAATAAACTGTGACATATTATACCCAAAAGTTCTTCACACAGTGGACTACCAGTAAAAGTCAATAAACTGTGATAATGTGAGAATTTTAGTTTAGTTTCATTTACGATTATCAAGATGAATTTGCTTTGACACAATTTAACTCTGAGTTCTTGTCATATTTTATTACCATTTTCAAAACTATAGTAAATAAACTGATAATGAGAAATGTTGAAGGTGTCGGAATAATTTTTGGTTTGACTGTATATGTCAGTATGCCAGTCAGAGGCGGACTGGGACAAAATTTCAGGCCGAAATCTCACACTCATCCAGGCCATCCCATACACCCACAACAAATTTTGAAACCAGGACCATATTAGGACCATGTGTTACTGTTTTAGCTTGCCTATATGTCAAAATTAGTACAATAATAGCTACATCTTGAATACATCTTTATAGAAAAATCTTAAAACTAAACATTTTTTGAATTATCGTGGGACATGTTTTGTTTTAAGAAAAATTAACCATGGTATTATTAGGCCTATGGTAAACGTATAGTATTAGTAACCATGTCTTTTTGGCAGATTGATCTGTATAAGCAGAGTTTTACTACAAATACTGTACCATGGTCAAACTATAGTGTATAGCACATGGTAACCACATTTGTGGTTACCATGGTTTAACTACAGTAGCCCTGGTTTTTGGTTTTATTTTTAGTAAAACCACACTGTTAGACATTTCAAAGGGTTTTTACACTAACTTACTGGCAACACTGTTGCCAGTAAGTTACTGTAATTAGAATTTACAGTAGCAAACCGTATTTAATTTACAGTTGCAAACTGTAGATGTTTTACAGCCAAATACTATTAAAACAGTGGCGGAGCCAGAGGGGTGTCCGGGGTGGCACTGGACACCCCTGACATCCGATTGGCCACCCCGGGTGCCACCTCAAAATTTTATTTGCTGCTGGCAGTTCCTGATGCTGATTGACATCTCATTTGTCTAAAGAAGTTTTTGAATTTTGCCGGCAACGCCGCTCAAGCTATTTTCAAATCAAAGACCAGCCGAAGACAAGAGCATGGTTTCAAGGTAAGACGAATAATAAAACATCATATTTGAAATACGTTTTATAGTTTATTAAAAGGTTTGTTTGCTGAGTAACGTTTATTATCCGCTGTGTAAGTTAAAGAGGCGCCGGCGACATTAGTTAAGTTAATGAGATTAAAGAGATCAATTCGCACTTTAGACAGTTAACGCTATACTTCATCTGTGCTAGTATTACATGCACATACCATGTATGTAAGTTTAAGTATGTATGTAATTATGTATGTAAATTTAGTTGAAATGGAATAGCCAGCTCATATACTTTCTTCAGAATAATGTTATTTAGATCGGTTGATGCTTTTAATGTGCAGGTATGATAATGGATATTTTTAATTAGGATAAATATGTTTCTAACTGGATCAGATGTAACCAGACTGTAATATTTTTGCACAGGGTCAATTAATCATGAAAAGAAAGGGCGAGATATCAGACTTCTTTATAAAGAAGCACAAACAGGCAGATCAGGTTCAAACAGACCCTACCCTTTGCACTGGATCCCACAGCAGCTCCATACCTGAGACTAGTCAGAGTCAGTGTGGTCAGACTTCAGGTCCACCAGCAGGTCAGAGCATCTACTAGGCAATCACACGTTTCAACCAATGTTAGAATTTAAGCTGAGCTTCAGGAAAGTTTAAGTAAAAAAATCAAATCCTGTCATTACTTATTAACTCACAACAAAGTGAGTAGATGATGAGTAAATTATTATATTTTCATATTTTGAATTATATGTTGGTAATGAAATAGATTTGGGTTTTCTAAACACTTTCATTGTGTTTGTGTGCATCTTTGTGGCATATCAGGATACAAATTTGTATAATGGTATGAGTATGACAGGTATTTCAGGAGAAGGTGACTTATGAGGACATTGCCCATGCCCCAATTTTTCAAAAGGCTTATAAATATTTTTAAATGTTCCCTGTGAGGGTTGGATTAGGGCAATAGAAAATAGTTTGTAGAGCATATAAACAATGGAAACCTATAGAATGTCCTCACAATTCACAAAAACGTGTGTGTGTGTGTGTTTTCACTATTCTATGGGAACTAATGGATTGTGTTGTAAATAGATGTATCAAGGGATGACACAGAGACCTCTGGCTCTGAGCAAGACAGTGAGCCAGAGCTGACAGAAGATGTCATCAAGCCCCTTCCAGCTGCATCAAGCACCAGATTTGCTGGTGCAAGTGGTTGGCCAGACCTATATTTTAAACTACACATTTTAGTTAGCTACTGTCAGTTAGCTGATTTGTTCCCTTAATTGTGCAATTTTCTTAATTGTACATTTCCATAGAGATATGATGCATTTAAAATTATACTATTATTTTATATTATTTATTTTGCATTTCAGACATCTCAAGATCTAGAGAAGAGGGTCCTGTACAGCCATGTTTGACAACATTTCCCAGAACTCAGCACGGCATTAGAGGGAGGGCTTTCAACAGCTCCTGGTATAAGGACAATTCATGGCTTGAATATTCTGTAAGTCAAGATTCAACTTACTGTTTTGCCTGTAGGCATTTTTCTTTGCCTAGTACACCAGAATCTGCCTTCACATCCCAGTCAGGATTTTCTAACTGGAAAAAGGCACTGTTTAAAGATTTTGGGTTTAAGCTCCATTCAAAGGCAGAGCATCATATCAATGCTATGTATGCTTGGAATCAGCATAAAAGGGCTATCAACAGCAACTTATCAATGTTGGATCTCATTAATGAGGAACGGAAAAAGAAAGTGGAGGAAAACTGTTTGTACATTAAAACAATTGCTGATGTGCTGCTCTTGACTGCCACTTAAAATATAGCACAGAGAGGTCATCGAGAGTCTGATGACTCTTACAACAAGGGTAATTTCTTGACAATCTTAGAAGAAATAGCAAAGCACGACCCTCTCATTGACAAAAGAATGAATGCATGCGGAAATGCTAAGTACACAAGCCACCAAATCCAGAATGAAATTCTTGAGGGCTTATCTGAGATGGTGCAAAGTGAAATAATAAGAGAAGTAAAAAAAGTGAAGTCTTTAGTGTAATTGTAGATGAAACCAAAGATTTAAAGAAAAAAGAGCAGATCTTACTATTACAATGGGGCCATCTATAAAAGTTTTTTACACTTTCAGTCAGCTGAAAGCTTAGATGCTGCAGGCCTCACAAAAATGATAGTAGACTGCCTTGAGAAACATGGCCTAGACTACAGAAATAATCGTGTGGGGCAAGGCTATGACGGTGCATCCGTCATGAGCGGTAAGCATTCTGGTGTCTCTACACGGATTAAAAACAGTGCAAGATTTGCATTTTATGTGCACTGTAATGCACGTTGTTTGTATTTGGTTCTTGTCGATGCTGTAAAATCCGTGCCTGAGGCAGTTCACTTTTTTGCTCTTGTGCAGAAGCTTTATAACTTTGTATCAGGCTCGTACGTTCATCTCAAACGGCTTACAGTTCAGAAAGACCTATATCCACAGCAGCAGCCCAGGGAATTACAGAGACTTACAGATGTAAGGTGGGCATGCAGATACATGGCATGCCGTAATCTGAGGAACAGACTTCCAGCAGTTTTGAAAGTGCTGCAGGACATAGCACTTGAAAATAGTGGTGATAGATCAGTGGATGCGAGGGGCATTCTTTCTCAGATAGATTTACATTTCATTGGGCTATTGGTTATCTTTTGTAAAGTGCTTGGTGATGCCAAGTATCTTTCTGACATGCTCCAGTCAAGCTCATTTGACCTAGCAAGGGCTGTGGATCTAGTAGGTGCCCCTACTGACACATTACAGAACTACAGAAGTGAGGGTTTCTTTGCAGAACTATGGAAAGAGGTTGAAGAGATTGTGGAACAATGCAAAATAAGTGTACAAACAGCGTGTAAAAGACAGCCTAAAACAAGCTTAAGACTTCATGACTCCTTAATCATGAGCACTTTAGGACAGAAGAGTACTGACCAAAGTGATGGTGAGAGCTGCCAGAGAGTTTTATTTTATCAGGTGCTTGACAGTCTCACAGCTGAACTGCAGAAGCGTTTTTCAAAAAAAAACTGTGAGATAATGCATGGGGTCCAGTCTCTCAACCCAAAGAGTTCAACATTCTTGAATGAGGAGCCTCTGTTTGCCTTTGCTCAGTTATATGAGTCAGACTTAGAGGACCTCAAACATGAAGTGCATCAGACAAAGCGACTTCTTGAGAGGAGAGAGAAAAGTGGAGGTGACATACCATCTAATCTCCTTGAATTTGTTGTGTTTCTGGAACCTTATAAAGAGGTGTTTCATGAGTTATTTCGACTCTGTAAAATTTCTCTTGTTACACCAGTGAGCAATGCAACTTGCGAGAGAAGCTTCTCTGCATTAAAACTTATTAAAACCCACCTTAGGACAACAATGTCTGATGACAGGTTAAGTCACCTAGGGATTCTCAGTGTTGAGTCAAGGAGGGCACGCTCACTCAACATGGATGAATTCGTGAAACGTTTTGCCAGTTCTCATCAGAACCGCAGAATTATGTTGTTTTAAACATACCTAGGATAGGTTTGTAACTGATGACACTAAAACTGTGTTTTTGTTTTTCTTTTCAAATCCAGGTCCGTTTGATGTCTGCTATGTCTAATTGCAGTGTTTTTTGTTTTGTTTTGTTTTGTTTTGTTTGTTTTTTCTTTATGCTAATGTTTTTGTAAATGAACTCAGCATTGTTTTTGCAAATAAAACTTTTGAATTCCTTAATTTATTATTTCAAATTTATGAGTACAGTGCATGTGTGTGTGGACCCCCTGAAATAGCAGTGGCCACCCCCTGGCCACCCCATGTAAAAAATTGTAGCTCCGCCACTGTATTAAAAAGATCAAATTCAACAGTATACTACTGTAATTCATTCATTTTAATATTTCAGTAGATTTTATAAATTTATATATAATTCATTTAAATTTATTTTATTTTTACTCTACATAGGTACTACGGACATTCAAACAGACACAATAATCACAAAATATCAAATACTTTATTTAAAACAATGCATGTATAACACTTAAAAATACAGTCTTAAACTGCTCAATGAAGTTGAAAAAACTGCATCTTCACCATTTCCCCTTTCTTAGGACGTAGTATCCTCACAAAGAATCTATAGGCAACAGAAACATAATGGAGAAAAAAACATGCAGCCAAAGAATACATAGCCATCTGCAAAACCCAGGTGCTGCTCCAAAACGTGGCCACCACCTTTGCTCACCATCCACTTTGTTAGTGACAGAAATGTCTTCTCTGAAAAACAAGTAGAAGAAATGGCACACTTTTAAAAGGCAAACCCCACACAGAATACACAAACATCTCAAAACCATAGTTGTTCTCTTACCATGAATTATCAGTCTCAGAGTGGTTGGCATGCTCGTCTTTCTTGATGCTTCATTGCAGTTGCCTTTAAAACACAAACACAACAAAATGCAGTAAATCTTAAATTCCATTAATAATTATAACAAACTAATTCTAAAACTAGAAAGGCAGCTAACAGTTAGCCATATAACTTGTCTAACCTAGCTAACATTCCATTTTTTTTTTCTCAATAGGCTACTGGCCAACATTGTACTAACACCTGAACAAAATTTCACATTAGTTAACCTAATGTTAATATAAGTGTTGCTTGTTGAAAACTATTTTAATTCAGTAACTTAATTTAATAAGCTTACAAAAACCGTTTGAAACGACAGCGCAGTTTACTATAGTAAAGTTTGTAACCGCCATGTTGACAGGCAAATATTACTAGGTTAAACTGGTGTGGAAAAATCTGACAAACACTCAGACAAAGGTATATATATTTTACCTTACTTGCTGGTCTTAATCTCTCGTAAATTGCATCGACAAACAGCGCGGATGTTCTCCGGAACTCTTCCGCTCTTGCGGGTTCATCCCCGGGCAAACGCCGCGACGCTGCCCGCTGCTTCGGCGTCTTCCTCGGACACGAGTGGCGCGGCGCAGCGCGACTCCACAAAAGAAGACAATAAAGAACTCATGAAATATATTATCTACAGTGGATGCTTACAGTAAAGTAATGCCCCGGTATATTTCTGACTTACAGATGTACTTCAAGCGCTCGCGCTGTGTCTGACATGAAGGACGAACGGATTTTCCAGTCATTACAAGCGATCTAACACATCCAGTGCAGTCCGTCCCAAGCTGTTGCGGCGTTGTAGACACGGTGTAGGGCAAATCTTGTCAATCCAAATATAATAAATGAGGAAAATAAAACGACCTCAATAGAACGCGGCCAATGAGACCGTTACAGCAAATACAGTAGTATACAACAATTTTAAAAAATACAGTAAGTCTCTGTATTTGGGGTCTGACGTCACAGAAAATTCCCATAATGCAATGGTTATTACAGTTATTTACTGCAAAGGGAATTTGCAGTATTATACTGGGTGATATACAGTTAATAACTGGAGAAATTACAGAAATGTCTAACAGTGCACGGTTAATTTTTTATAAGGGTTGTGTTGTTGTTTGCTTTAGCTCCCTCTAAACCTCTTTTAAAACGATGTGAATATTTGTCGGTTAAATTACTCTTTACCAGAGGCGTCGTTAGGGCTAATCATTCGGGGCTCGAGCCCCGAAAGATTTTTCTTTAGCCCCGAATGTTTTTGTATTTCCGAGGAATTCACAGAATTTGTCAAAGTTTTAATGAATTAATCAAAAGCCGGTCATTACACTTAAATCAAATCGCGATATCTGTAATATATATATATCTGTAATGTATCTGTAAATATTACGCCGCAAAATACCATTTAAATGTGAATCCTGCATGTTCTGCGTGTCTCTTATGAATGAATGGTGCAGACGCAGACGCGGTTTCCTTTACTGCACACAAGCGCGCGTGACCGCTTCGCGGTGATATCAGCGTCTGCCATAAAAAAAATGCATGAACAACATCTCCAGAACTGCTCTGAGAGTACTTCGTGAGCAGTTCACGGTTTCATTTGAGTAAATCAGGGTTACAGAAACTCAAAGGTATTCACGGAAACCCGTCAAAATAAAAGTTTGGTTTAGCATGTAGACATTGTGGCAGAAATACATTACTATCCTTCAGTAGAATGTGTGTACCTACTGTACAGTACTACTACTACTACTACAACTGTTGAAAAATTAATAAAACTTTGTTATACAACATTTCTTCCATCTTCTAAATTTTATTAGTACAGCCCCTTTATTTGCCAAAATAAAGTTTAATTTTCATGAATTAAAAGATAAATTAATATTTTATGCCTTTATTTCATAACCAGAAAAATTTGAATACACAACATAGAATTTCATATGGCTGTTGTAGAAATAAATAAAAGTTGTTTTATGCATTTAAATAAACAGAAAAACAAAAACAAATTTGGTAACAATGAAATATAAGGTGAGAAAAAAATAAAAATTTCATAGGGCCCTAAACATAACTTAACTTTTGATAAATTGACGTTAAATTGTATAAGTTTCATTTTTTAATTAATTTGGCATGTTTTTTTTTTTTATTAATAAAATTAAATTTACTCATTAAAAAGGAGTCCAGAAAAATTAAAACAGAAAAAACTGAATTTGAAAAAAAAAAAAAAAATGGGGCCCTATTTTTGCATGCAAATATATATTTTTAAATGTATTATTTTATTTGTGTAATATATTTTTGTAAAGTTATAATTTTGTGATAATACTTTGATATGTTTGCTATTTGCAGTGATCACGATTTACTATTTACACTCATAGTGTAACTGTTGTAACTGTTGTTTTGTGCCACTGCTTTGGCATTTAGTATCTGTCAAGTGAACTAAAATCAAAAGCACAATATGACTTTGCTCCCATGATGAGTTTATGATCTGATGTTTTCAGAGTATCAGAAGAGGGGTGAGTCAGGTCATCAACCTTTTTTCTTTGTTCAGTTTGCACACTGAACATGGGTTAATTTATAGCTTTAATTTTTGAGCTCTCAAAGTGCACCAGATTAATGAATTTAACTTTAAAATATATCAAATTTTCTCCTCCCTAGTCTCCTCCTGTGTCTAACAAAATCTTACATAATTATGATGTGAGCTCCCATCCACCACTACTAGCCCCTGATGTTTTGCCACCAGCCCCAGATGTTTTCAAATACTAGAAACGCCCCTGCTCTTTACAATTGTAGCTAATTACAGTACCTCATTTTGTTAACTTTGCAGAAATTGACATTTGCTAGCAGTTCAGTGCTTAACTAAGTAAACAAAGACAAAACTACAGTAGTCTATTTACAGATGTAACTGACCTGCACTTGAAGTCCTGAACAGGACAGTTTTGTCTTTCGGCTCCACCTGGGCAATTCCACTCCACTCTCGAGTCTCGCATTCTTTTGGCAGAGGGGCATGCGAGGCGAAGCGCCTTGCCAGTCAAGACTAACCGGTTCAGGATTTATTAGAGTTTTATTACATAATGGCGAATTCACTTTAGTACATTCAGCAGGCAACAAAAACAGCAACAACTAAATAAATAAAGTAATAATTATTGGAGCGCAGCGGGCCAAATTGGCTGCCAGGTCACCGGGATTCTCCCGGTGCTCCCGATGTCCAGTCCGCCCCTGATATCAGTGACAGTGTTCGGCACGCCTCCGCCCAATATCACGCTCCGCCTGCACTCATACCTCCACTTCACTTCCTCAGTCCTCATTTGTAGAGCAGCTGCATAAATGGCTGGGGGCAAGACACTCACGCTGTTTTCAGTTATGTTCGCTTTCATTGCATCTGTGGGATATATTCAGGCTTATATTGAAGGTAGGGTTTTTTTCTTCTACGAAGCCGTAAAAATCAGTAGCATTTTAAAAACGTTATTTGTACTTGCCGGTAATCTTTACATTATCCATTATGTTGTTATAATTCCACGAATGAAAACACGTTGTAAAGCATTTCCGCGTCAGTGAACGAACCGGTGGGACAGATTAACTTAAAATGAAGTTAGTATTTTCCTCCAGAGCTGGGTATACTAACTGATGACGCGTAGTCTTGATTTCGTAATCAAATTCCAAAAATTAAGTACTTGTAATTAGATTCATTTACATTTTCAAATACTCATAATCAGATACAGTTACTTTTTTTAAACGACATGATTACATATTTACACAATAGCAATTAATTATAATGTATTGATTCTCCTTTTTTGATATTTTAACTTTTCCTTTCTAAAATAGCCTCCTCCTTATATACATTTAGAAAGTCTTCCAGTTTTGTGGACATTCAAACAAAGATCAGTCATTAGTCAGTGGCTACATAGCATTTGACCACTGATTTATACAAGTGTTTTAACAATGCATCAACTATTGATAAACACATTATTTTTTATTCGAATGATCACTCTGTAGGTTATTTAACCGTGTATATCTATGTCTTTGGATGGCTTTTGTCTGTCAAACACATTAAAATGCACAAATTAGCAAACATTTTTGTCATCTGATCCACTTTCACCTAATATATTTACTTGAAGTATAAGTATTTTAATAATTAAGTATCACAATTGCATGTTCATTGGTTCTCTGACATTGGTTAATGGTCACATGACATGCAGGTAACAAAGAAAATATTAAACATTTTTAAGTAAGTTTTTTTTATTTTGATTGATTTAAAAATAATTAATTTTAGTTTAACTTTTTAAATGATTTAATTAATTATTAGCTTTTCATGAAACTCATGGCCCCTGCAGGTCCTTCACAAACACCAGTTTTGGAAACCTTGACGTACCATAATGTTTAATGCACTTCATAATGTTTAATGCACTGTTAATAACAACAAATGGAATATATTTTCTTACTCTTTGTATTTTATGTCAATATGGTAAGATTATCCTATTTAAATCACTGTGATAAATGAGTTAGGTCAAAAATCATCTAAAAGTAGTCTGACTGTATTACCTAAAATGTGTAATGTAATGGATTACATTACTAACTACAATTTTTGTCATATAATTTGCAATCAGTAACGGATTACAATTTGTAAGTAATCTACCCAGCTCTGTCTACCTATCAAAATATAGTGTTATTAAATGGTATCTTGTGTTTACCAGAATGTCCTACGAAGCAAGAAATCTCATGTGAGACCCTCCGCACGACTGAGGGATTCACTTACCCGATGCCCGTGAACATCCCGAACTCCGGACACTGCGAATATGCATGGTATCAGATGGTGGGCACAATTTGTTGTTTAGGACTGCTTTGTTAAATTATAATATTAAAAAAAGTATAATGCATTTGAAATTATTTGTTTGCTTCTGTGTGTAGAATGGAACATGCATTGCTCATTCAGATGGCAGAATATCAGATTCTGTAGTGGCTATGACCCTGAACAATCTGACAGTTGCCACCTGTGAGGACCTGCGGTGGCAACTCGACTGTGACAGCAGTCCGAAAGTAACAATCTAATATGTACATTTCATATGCAAGCCAATATATGCATGGACACGTGAGGTTCTAACAATATACTGTTTTCTTCTTTTACAGTTACACTGTACTTTCAATTACACAGGTAAACATCATAAAGCCTCACACCATGTACATGCTCTGGATTTTGTGTATGGCCTTTTTTTATTCCATTGTTTTTCAGTGTATATAACGTGTGCATTTTTGTGTGTTTGTCTAAAGTCATACACCCTGAGAAAAAACAAGATGGCAACCATAATGGTAGGCTAAAGGCAGTTTAAATGTTGTTTGTTATTCACTACTTGTTTGCTTTGATTTCTATATATTTTAATGCCTTAATTTGATTTCCATCTGTTCTCTTTTACATGTAGGCTATATTTCAGCCGGTTTACCTGGCTGGGGTATCGCTTTAATTGTGACTGTAATTGTGGTCGTGATTGCTGGTCCATTGATTGCTGTTTGCTTTTACCGTCGAAACCGTCAAAACAGGTGAGTTCCTTTAACAAAGCTGATTTTAGTAAGTATAATTAGCGTTGTCATTCTATCTAACTAGAAGAAACGTCTGCATAAAGACCATTCAACCTTTGTAGATTCCCTGCAAACATGTCCTTGCTGGTCCATGCTGGCTTTTTGCGGGCACAGTGGGCTAGGGCCACAGTGCGGGCTTCCTCAGGCAAGGCCCACAGCTTTGGGCTCACTGCAGGCTCTCTTTGAGCAGCCCACACTATGATAATGCCAACATTAATCCAATGATGGCCCAGACGTGAGCCTGTTAATACAAAAATTGTGGGCTGTTTTCTTCCTTATACCACTAGGAGTGCTAGGGTCTTTTAGGTTTCCTTATGTGGTAGAGAGAGTCAGAGTCACTAGAAGGCAAGCCTGCATCAATTAGTCGAAAAAGTGCAGCAGCTATAGCTAACGCTTACAGTCTGGCTGTACGTGGGAAAGGAGACCAGAGGCCATTTTCATTTAATGGATGTCAATGGAGGGTTTACTATGCTGAGTAAACAGCTTTTTAGAGGAAACGGCTTATCATTTAATGAATCGACAGCCTATCTGCTAATCTTCAACATGTTTTACACTAAATGATACTTTTGGATTGACCTATTTTTAGAGTTTACCACGAAAAAAAATTCTGTTTTATACGAGAAGTCACTGACTTTTTAGTGAAAGGTGGGATTCAGCTTACAGCACTTCTTATTCATTCCTATCCGTAAATGGCGGTTGAGTGTTGCACAACTCAGATTGAAATTCAATGATGTCAAAGCTGTAATGTGATTGGTTATTAAGGAACATGTGATCCAAGTTAGCCGTTATGCTTTCTCCAGAAGTAAGTAATACAGACCCTTTCATCTTCCTATAGTAAGAAACCTCAGTAACAACAGTAGCCAGCGTGACTCACCTGCTGAACACATTGTGCTATGTCCTGGTTGGGAAATATGTGACCCTGGACCACAAAACCAGTCTTAAGTTGTTGGGGTATATTTGTTGCAGTATATATATATATATATATATATATATATATATATATATATATATATATATATATATATATATATATATATATATATATAAAAGGTATGGGTCAAAATTATTTATTTTTCTTTTATGGCAAAAATCATTAGGAAATTAAGTAAAGATCATGTTCCATGAAGATATTTTGTAAAATTCCTACTGTAAATATATCAAAACTTAAGTTTTGATTAGTATTATGCTTTTTTAAGAACTTAATTTGGACAACTTTAAAGGCGATTTTCTCAATATTTTGATTGTTTTTTGTTTTTTTTTGCACCCTCAAATTCCATATATTCATATATTAGTTGTATCTCGGCCAAATATTGTTCTATCCTAACAAACCATACATTAATGGAAAGCGTATTTAGTATAAAAATTGTAAATATATTTAAAATATATATAAAAAATTGACCCTTATGACTGGTTTTGTGGTCCAGGGTCACATATGTCATTTCAAGCCCAGTCTTTTTTTTTTTTTTTTTTTTTACATTGTACATTGACTGATGTTTTTTGCAGAGATGGTCCTGTTTGAATATGGATTTAACGTTCTTTTCGATGTGGGACAACGGTGTGGACTATTTTAGTGTCTGGTGTTTGAGAGCTATGGTATGTTTTCATTACAAGAGGTTGGATTATTCATTTGCTATCAGCCAGCTTCAGCTATGGACAATGTTTGGACATTGATCTACTATAGATAAGATTTTTGCAATTGTAATTTTCACATGACGAGATCCTACAATCTTACATGGCTTTGTTTGCTTTTTATTTTTTACTTTTGTACTTTTGTGTATTTACATTTTTCCTATATGTGGCTGTATTCTACGGGGAGGGGACACCTTCGGTTCACTTAAGTTTGTCGTGGCCACGACATATCAACTCGTGGGAACGTGATATTATGTCGTGGCCACGAGATATTAATTCGTGGGAACGTCATATTATGTCGTGGCCACGAGATCATTTTGTCGAGGTAACAACATCCTTATGTCGTGGCCACGAGATGCTATGATGGGGAAACGACATCCATTTCTCGTGGCCACGTGTTTAATGCGTAAACAAACCTGCGTGACCATAGTAACCCTGGATTATCAGAGATATATTACCCTTTTATTTTGAATTAAGGAATTATTATATTAATTATTATAGAAATTAATACAATATTAAATGATAATATTATGCGATGCTGTCTATACGAATGTTGTCTGTGCACGATGTAGACAGCATTCAAAAGAAGTCGATCATTAATATATATTACATAAAGTATATCAAATAGTCCTACAAACATTTCATGCATCCCGTAACCCGGGATTATCAGAGATAGGTTTATTAATATTTTATTTTGAGTTGAGAAATTATTATATTAATTATTATAGAAATGAATACATTATTAAATGATTATATTAACAAAAGGGGATGCTGTCTATGTGAATGCTGTCTGTGCGCGATGGATTCGAAAGAAGTTTATCATTAATAAATATTACCCAAAGTACATCAAATAAAATAGGCCAAGATATTTTTTATCCAAACTTCTATTAACTGATCGTTTTTTCAGTATTATTATTATTATTATTATTATTATTATTATTATTATTATTATTAGCCTATTCTTTTATTTTCGTTTATGTTCCATCTCTTTACTTAACGTTCTATATGTAAATACTGTAAATGCTCGACATATGTTATATGACTGGGATTTTTACTGGAATGCAGTTTAAAGGTTGAATTATATTTTATTTTGTTTCGTCTAATTATTAGTCTAGTGTTTTACAGAGGAATGAATCATTCACGTAGTTTAATTTGTAAATGAAAACACACTCATTTATCGTCACACACGGGTATAAATACAATCATAAAGTCAAAACTAATTCTCAAGCATTAATAAAATTAGCCCTAACCAGTTATTAAAATAATAATTGCCTAACCATAATAATAATAATAGGCTAATAACAAATTATAAGTGACTTATAAGTGGCTATATTTTTATATTTATTTTGTATCGCTTTGCCTAACGTTCTGTAGGCCCTATATGCTAGTATTTGCTATTTTTTGCAATACGTATTTGCAAACGACCCCCCCCCCCCATATGTAAATGGAATAAATACAATCATAAAGTCAAAACTTTATTGCCATAATTGCCAGGCGTTAACAGAATATAGCCTTAACCAGTTATTAAAACAATAATAGCCTAATAATAATAATAGGCCAATAATAAATTATAAGTGACTTAGGGCTATATTTTATATTTATTTTGTATCGCTTTGCCTAACGTTCCGTTGGCCCTATATGCTAGTATTTGCTATATTTTGCAAATACTGTAAACCACAATTATGCCAATAAAGTTTTGATAGAAGTTTTGATTGTATTTATGCCCGTGTGTGACGATAAATGATTTACAAATGAAACTACGTGAATATATAGGCTAGTCTATTAATTAGACGAAATAAAATAGAATATATGTCAAATTCAACCTTTAAACTGCATTCCAGTAAAAATCCTAGTCATATAGCATATTCAATTTTTTACTGTACCATTTACATTCAAAACTTTAAGTAAAGAGATAGAAATTAAGGTAAAAAAATAACGAATACAAAGGAATGATACAAATATTGCAGAAAAAAGAGGATCAGTTAATGGACTTACAAGACTGTGGGATGCATGAAATGTTTGTAGGACTATTTGATATACTTTATGTAATATTTATTAATGATCAACTTCTTTTGAATGCTGTCTACATCGCGCACAGACAACATTCGCATAGACAGCATCGCATAATATTATCATTTAATATTGTATTAATTTCTATAATAATTAATATAATAATTCCTTAATTCAAAATAAAATGGTAATAAATATATCTCTGATAATCCCGGGTTACTATGGTCACGCAGGTTTGTTTACGCATTAAACTCGTGGCCACGAGAAATGGATGTCGTTTCCTCATCATAGCATCTCGTGGCCACGACATAAAGAAGTCGTTACCTCGACAAAATGATCTCGTGGCCACGACATAATATGACGTTCCCACGAGTTCATATGACGTTCCCACGAATTAATATCTCGTGGCCACGACATAATATCACGTTCCCGCGAGTTGATATGTCGTGGCCACGACAAACTTAAGTGAACCGAAGGTGTCCCCTCCCGGTCACCGTAGTATTCACCTGAATTGAATGTTTTCTATTTTGTATTTAATAAATCCATTGATATTAAATCCCTTTACTACTGTACATTTTTCACAATATAGACATTAGTTATGTGGGGACTGCATCCATGTAACTGTTTTTCTCAAAGACTTAAATTATAGCTGAAAAGTATTTAAAGTGAAACAGTTGTATTAATAAAGTTTAGGGGTGCATCCTGTTCCCGGAGATCGGTCTTCCTACAGAGTTCAGTTCAAACCTGATTAAACAAACCTGTCTTTAATTATCAGGTGCTCCTTCAGATCCTAATTAGTAGGATCAGGTGTGTTTGATCAGGACCAGGGTTGGGCACCCTTGTTGTAGATTAATAGTGTGGGCTAAGTGTGGGCCAACGTTTTGCCAATGAGCAAAATCTCAGAGGCCCTGCGCTGGGAGCCCGCTGGGGTGCCCTTAGGCTAGCCCTAAGTGGGCCCGTAAAAGACCAGCGCAGGCTTGTTCGCAGGGTTATCATATAGTTTTATTTCTGGGTCATGTACAAAATTTTCTCTTTCAGAGAAAGTGACTTCTGCAATGTTATTTATATATTCTTTTATTCATTACAGGTCAAATTACTAATATTCGGAATGAGGCGGTGTGCTGCAGTGGTTGCAGGTTGAAATCAGGACTGTTAACCATGAGCGGTGATCTTATGCTATTGCCATTGTCACTTACCTAGCATTTTATTGTTTTAATAGCATTTAGCATATCACAGCTTTAAGATTCTGGTGCTAGTTTGTCTTTTTTAAATCCAAAAGTAAATGTGACACTGTCTTTTCTACTACATCAAACGCGAAGTACTGTAAAGAGGGCACTGACACAAAAATGAAAAATTACATTATCAATTATTGCAGCAATTTAATTTTTAATAACTATAATATATATAAACCATAAATATACTAACACAGTTTTTCTTAAAAAAATATTAGTAAATTAATGTCCCATTCTCACTAACTATGGTGATAAGTTAAATCCTATAGAGATCACTGAGATGACATAATTAGTATGCAAAATAAGGTATACGTTTATTTTTAAGTTCTACTATATGGACACTAAGGGGGACATTTATGTTTAGTGTGTACAGTACTGTGCAAAAGGACAATGGGTGGTCATATACCAAAGATTGATTTGATTTAGGTAATAAATGTTAACTGATAAATGAAATTTCTTCATTATGACAATATTTTTGAAAACGGCCTCCTGTAGTCTTAGTGCTTTTCACAATTAGCAACACATCCGCAATACAACACAGCGGAAACAAGCCACAACACAGCAAAATTAGCACAACACAATGGAAACAAGCCCTAACACAATGGAAACAATTCGCAGCACAACAACACCTAAAAAAAAAAATAAAAAAAAAAAACCCACAACACAACAAATTAGCACAAAACAACACCGCAAAATTTGCACAACACAATGGAATTAATCCTATGCGTTGTGGTGATCAGGGCCGGCCTGTAGGTTTGTGGGGCCCTAGGCAAGATAATGAAAATGGTCCCCACTAGTGTAAGAAAACTGTCAGAAATTTGACAAGTGAAGAGAACATAAAATTACCATTGCAATATTTAAGCGTGAATGTGTATTAATTGTAACACATTCAACAAACGTATGTTAAAATATATATATATTTAAACAAATTAAAAAATAGGAGTGCAAGTGAGAGTAAATAGATACACATGAAACACAAATAAATAAAATATAAATAAAGTATACACAAAAACTAAATTAAATAAACAGAGCATAAACAAAATAAACATAGGCCTACTAATATTCATGAATGATAAGAAATGCAGGCTGCTCTATGAGTTTTTAAGGATTGATTGTTGATCTCAAGCTAAAAAAAAAAAAAAAAAAAAGGACATTAGACATTGGATCCGGGTCTGTAATTATTTAGCCTAACATGTTAAATGTGGCTCAATTTTTCCTTATATGACAAGTCTGTCTGTGATCATGGGCATCATTGTATGTATAAAACAAGTACTACAGCAATAAATATTATGTACATAGCAAAACATCCTTTTTTTTCCAGAAAGATATTGCTTGGATTCCATTTCTACCACAACTTCACTTTAATCTCCCTATCACTCTGTCATTTCAAGTAATTTAAAAATAGCATTAATGTGTAACAAAACCTCATTTTGGGAGACTATTCTGAGAGGCAATATTAAGTTATGTTTAAAATCTAAACCGTAACAACATAATCTAAACTGAAAGGTTTTCAGACTTTATTTACCAAAAATTCTAAAGAACACTGATTATAATTATTGAACAATAATTATTGTTAATGATTATAAATATATTTTTACAGAAAACTGCAGCATGACATCTTAACATGCAGGAGGCCTAACTATAAATGTTTAGAAAGGTATAAGAATTTAGTATAAAATAAATTATGATTAAAAATCTTTGACAAAAAAATAAAAAATAAAATCTTAATTTTTGGTCAGAAAACCTTCTCCTCTACACTCCTCTACACTGGAGTAAAAAATTACATAAGTAATATTATTCCTATTTTTACCCAAAATAACGTGTTAATATATGTGATACGTGTAATATAATGTTTCATTCATACAAGAAATGCCTAATATTGACAAAGGTATATGCTATCGCATAGCTGAATAAAACTCATATAGAGACGTTTTAACCCATGAAACATGGAGACATCTGTACGATTGTGACTAAATAATATATCTGTTCTTATATCGGGTATCTTTAGATGCAATGCAATGCTAATCAACAGTCTTTATCACTACATATAATACGACATAAAATAAATATTTTGCCTCATTCTGTGATGTGAAACCACATCAGATCACATAAGGAAGTTATTATTATGTTATTAAATTAATCTGGAGCAAACACAGGTTATTAAAGTGTTCTCAATAGACAAGTTTGTAAACAAACTCAAACCGCATGCAAAATCCATGCACGCGTTCTACTTGAGTAAATTAGAATGCACAGACTGCACCTAAAAATCCAATCGACAACCTCGCGGCCGCAGGGCCCTAGGCGACCGCCTGTATCGCCTGTTAGACGGGCCAGGACTAGTGGTGATTTTGTTGTGTTGTTGAGATTTCGTTGCGTTATGCACTACTGGGCTACCATAGAAATCAGATCACCCCCACCCCAAAGATTTTGCACAGTACTGTATATTTAACGTTTTATAGAACTCATAAATCTATATGTATAAATATATATAAACAAAGCATGGCACATAGTCCCTGAAAAAGTGCACGTAAGGGAGAGAGTAAACACTGCTTCAGACATTGACTTTGTTTATACTTGATGAGACTATTATACTCCTGTCTATGGTGTAGGCTTTATAAAATAACTGTACAACTGGAGCAAGTATTTGTATTGTCGCTGTGGAAGCAAAATGCATTGAAATGCTGTGCCAGTGAGTACACACATCCAATGCATTACTAATGAAATAGACACATGTAAAGTTTCATTAAAAGAGAAAGGGATGTAATGAAGAAAGCATCTAACCTCAGGTAAGTATTCTAACTGTATAGAAATCAGGCTTATCCAGAAAGAACTGCGTTGGTTGTGTTGCTATGTGCCATGCTATTTGTGACCCTGAACCACAAAACCAGTCATAAGTGTCAATGTCTCCAGATTGAGATTTATACATCATCTGAAAGCTGAATAAATAAGCTTTCCATTGACGTATGGTTGATAGAACAATATTTGGCCGAGATACAACTATTTGAAAATCTGGAATCTGATGGTGCAAAAAAATCTAAATATTGAGAAAATCGCCTTTAAAGTTGTCCAAATGAAGTTCTTAGCAATGCATATTACTAATCAAAAATTAAGTTTTAATATATTCACGGTGGGAAATTTACAAAATATCTTCATGGAATATGATCTTTACTTAATATCCTAATGATTTTTGGCATAAAAGAAAAATCGATAAATTTGACCCATCCATTGTGTTTTTGGCTATTGCTACACATATACCCGTGCGACATGAGACTGGTTTTGTGGTCCAGAGTCACATTTGTCAAGAAAGTATTTTTAAATCATTGATACTGAATATCATAACGATTATAATAAAGGTTATTATTTCAAATATGTCATATTATGTTTAGTATTATGATAATGATAAATAATGGTAGCATTAGTTGAAATAGTTGTAAGCATTATAGCATATTTATTATGAATTTATATTATATTAAAGACAGCCTGGGCAGCCATTTGGATTTAAATAAGCAAAGAGTCTAGGACCGGATCCATATTGCAGTGATATGTTTCTGGCATGTTATATGTTTTGCTACTGTTCTTTTAACCCTGAAACCGCTTTTGTAGCTTTTAATTACTTAAACAACCATGTAGGAAGATGGACACATGAATATATTCCAGAATGACATCTATGCTTTTTACTTGTCTTTTTTGAGCAATTTTTGTCAATAAAATTAAACAAACCATCTTGTAAAGGTTATTTTCCATGAGTTTACATGTTAACAATTTAATGTTTTCTCTTCCTGGGGAGTATGCTCATATACCTTCCATCCATTTGTTTTTTCTTTCTTTCTATTTTCTTTTCTTTTTTTTTCTTTTTTTTTTTAGATTTGGTTCATTGAAATATATTTCATTAACGTGAAAATGAATAGGTAATTCAGTGGTCTCCAACCCTGCTCCTGGAGAGCTACTGTCCTGCAGACTTCAGATCCAACCCTGTTCCAACACACCTGAACGCCTTGATTAGCTGGTACATATATGTATGTTTGGGGTCGCAGCTGAAATCTTCAGGTTGGTAGCTCTTCAGTCGAAACAGCTAGATCTTCATATGAAAGTTGTAAGATAATACTCATATTAAGTAATTCTTTTGAAATAGGTGGTCTTTACTTCTACTCAAAACATGCATCACTGAGAAACTTGTTCCATATATCAACAAGGTCACACATAGGGGTAAAGAAAATTAAACACTTTTGTTCTTGGTGTGTTTTAAATTATCAGTTGATCTTCGCTGATGATATTTTCTATCCCCTAAGAAAACCTGCATTTTTTTTCAAACATCATTTAGTATGATTTAGGCCTACTAACTTAAGCCCGGTTCACACTACAAGCGATAACGATCCGATTCATTTCAATGGAGAGCTGGCAATTTCTGGCGACAAGAGCAACAGCCAGCTACAGCGACCGTTGGCGACCGTATTGTTTTTTAAACTGTTTCATTTCATTTTAAACTGTTTTAAATGACTTTTTTCCACATCAGTCTACACTCCATGCACCATAATGACAAAGCAAAAACAGAATTGTCACAACTTAACAATTCTAAAATTCTAAACAACTGAAATAAGTACATTGCATAAGTATTCATACCCTTAACTCAGTACTTAGTTGAAGCACCTTTACAGCCTCAAGTCTTTTTGGGTTTGAAAACAAGATTTGCACATCAACATTTGGCAATTATCTGCCATTCTTCACCTCACCTCTTCACCTCTCAAGCTCTGTCAGCTTGGATGGTGTCTGGCGGACATTTTCAGGTTTCTCCAGAAATATTTGATTGGGTTCAAGCCCAGGCTCTGGGTGGACCACTCACAGAGGACATTCACAGAGTTGTCTATAAGCCACTCTTGCTGTGTTCATTGTCCTGTTGGTGAACCTTCTACCCAGTCTGAGGTTCTGAATTGGATCTTGACTGGGTTTTCATTAAGGCTATCTCAATATTTTGCTGTGTTGAGCTTTCTTTCTACTCTGACGAGTCCCTTAGTCCCTGCCGCTGATCCCGCTGGGATGGTACTCTGCAGGTGATGAGCAGTGCCAGGTTTCCTTCCAACATGATGCTTGAAATTGAGGCTCATCAGACCAGAGAATCATGTTTCTCACAGTCTGAGGGTCCTTTAGGTGCTTTTCTGTAAATTCCAAGTGTGTTTTCATGTGTCGTCACTAAGGATAGGTTTGAGTCTTGCTACACCCACCATATCAGCTGTTAGACCTTTTATTAAGACGTGTGTGCCTTTCCAAATCATACCCATTCAATTGAATTTGCCAAAGGTTAACTTCAATCAAATTGTAGTAACATCTACAAGCAATATGAATGCTCCTGATCTAAATTTCAACTGTCCCAGATATGAGAATGAATGCTTATGCAATGGAATCATTTAAGTTTTTTATTTGTAATAAATTTGCAAAGATGTTAAAAATCTGTTTTGCTTTGCCATTATGGTGTATGGAGTGTAGATTGAAGTGGGAAAAAAAGTAATTTGAAGCAGTTTAACATAAGGCAGCAGCATAAAATGTGAAAAAAGTGAAGGGGTATGAATAGCAAGGCACTGTAAGTACATATACATTAAGTTGGGTTGGGTTTTTGTTTTTGTTTTTTTCTGGTGAGAGTGCATTATTGCTTGGGAATGTGTTGTGGAAAATGCCCTGCCCACTGTTCTGATAAATGTAAAAACACAAAAACAAAACAAACAAACAAAAAAAAGTGAAAGTAGATAAAAGTACAAGTAGTTTCTTGTAAAATATTTAAATAACTTTAATTCTTTATCTCTTGGCTTGAATTCATAACTTCATGAGCCTGCATACTGAAAAAAGGTAGCATTCCTAAACTTACAGAGGGTCTGATTATGACCAAAACATGATGGATAAAAGGTTTATACAGTGGCAGTCCACTGTAGTCTTCTGATTAGGCAGTTTGAATGTCGCAGGTTTGGCTTAGGTGGTTCAGGAAAGGATTCATTCATCAAAAGTAACTACTTACAGTACTACTTTATCACTCAGGTAATATTCCACATACTGGATACCGTATACATGTGTAATTGTTAACTATTACAACCATTTAAACATTTAAACAGTGTTGACAACTATGTGACACACCCATGACACACCCAAAATGACTGTCTGCTCCATTACCCTGTTGAGATCATGGAGTACTAATGGACTCTGGAGTGATAGTGTGTTAGTATGTCAATATGAACAAGAATGAGCAACATTATATACTATATACTGACTATATTAGGCAGCTGGGATTATGGTGTTTAGGTTGGATATATAAATCAAATTTAGTATTTCAAATTATTTGTTTACAGTACAGTAGAGTAGAACATTAGATGTGGTTTGGAGAATGGATCAATGGATGTTGTAAGCATTTCACCACAGCAAATTGAGTGTAATTTTGCTGTACTACAGTATATGATGACAACATGTTTCTGGTACTTTAACCCTGTTCATTAATCTAAACTATGAAAGATTATAGGGTGAACATTATAAGCACTGCAGAAAGCTATAAAATACTGTATATAGTTTCTTTTTTTACCTGTATTTCACATATATCCCCATGACTTTCAAAAACAAAAACAACAACAAGAACTGGTACGTTAAAGAGTAGCAGACAAAATATGAGCTTATCTTTGTGCAGCAACAGCCTCTTTGTTAAGTCAGCGTAGTCTCTCCAAAAGCAGTTGCACAAGTGCTCTAGATAACTGATATAGTGATTTAATTTATTTTCAGTGATGCATATTTCAACTTCCATCTCCATCTCCAAAATCAAAAGGCTTCTCTGTAAGGCTATCGGAATGGAAGGAAACATCTGGTTCTGTGATTCATGTTGGCTGCAGACACTACAGTGTATATTAATAGGACAGTGTTCCCAGAATCTCCATGAATACCATTCATTTTAGTCTCATATTGTGTGTTTAGGAAGTGTGAATGTGTTAATTTAGTCACTTAACCACTTCTAAGCCAAGTGCAGATTACAGCTATCAAACGTGTAATTTTGATCACACTTGACCACATGGCCACAAGCCTTTTCTTAGTATTGTTTGTTTCTATGTTTCAAGAATGCACTCTCCCTTTGCTATGTGACAGAGCAGTACACTAAATCACAAGCAACACATTTCCAGTCATTTGCCAGGTGGTAGGAAGGTGTGACTTTTTGGCTAGTTACAGTTAAAAGTGATTTCAGAGATAATAAGGAACACATGATTTTCTTACTTGACCTTGTCATTCTTACAGTATAATATAACACACAAGTCCCATGGACCATAATGTGTTTGTGATTTTCAAAGCTTGGCAGCCACAGTTACTAATTTTGCAAAGTTATCTGAGGCCCATCTTAATCTCTCCCACACCACTCCACCCATGCAAACATTAGTCATTTTTCCTGGGGTAATAATATGAAGGTCCTTCACAGCAAATGGGAGAAATGCAGAATGGAAGAAATTAAGACTTTTTTTTTTCGTAGCTGAGAGTTTCTGAGAGGATGAGAGGATATCTTGGATATCTATATTTATGTATCTTGTTTCTTTCTGTCAAAACAACTGCTTTGAACATACCTGTCTGAGTGCATGCTTATAACTCAAGAAGTATTAAAGATATCACAATATAATTTTAAATTCTAGTTCATAATAAACTTAATAAATCTTCATTTTCAAGGCCCTGTATCTATCAGTCCCAGAGATATGGGCATCTCAATGAGGCTCCATTTTCATATTGTTAAATATGACCAATTTTCCCTCTATCTAAACAGTTGCATAGAACATACCTGTCTACCACAACTTTTGAAAAAGAATATAAATAGCACTCAGACAGGTATGTTCAATGCAGTTGTCTTGACAAAAGGAAACGAGATGCATCTCCAGTTTTAACATTATTTGTTCTTCAGACATTCCTCTTTAAAAGAAAATAAGTCTCATATTTTTGCAAATTGACCCACATTTGGTTTTTGACCACTGAACATGTGTACAATTTGATGATCTACTCCTGCAGCCATATTGAAATTCCAACATCTCTGAAATTGAACCATACAGGGCCTTAAAAGAGATGCCAATGAAGATGCCAAAAGGAAAACTTGTTAAGACTCAATATCTAAAAGTGCATTAACATATATTTTATGCTTCTTGAGTTACAGACATGCAAACTTGAAAAATGCTGTTTCCCTATTTTTGAATGGTCACCATTCGCACATAATGTGGCTAAAGTCAACAGATTTTACTAATAGAACTACCAATCTCTGTGTAGGTGTAACATTATGATGCTGCCATCTTTCTGAAGTCATTTTTACCCCATTGTAATTTGCCTCTAAATTTCAGGTGAAAATGACTATTTTGACCTCCCTCTACAAAATTACTCAGTAAATGACATTTAAAACTTTGGCTTTCATCACTATACATGTTTATCTTTCTTAAGAAAAATATTAGCAAAGTCAAAAATTTGAGCTGGGGGCATCTGGTAGTGTTGACACGGAATGACCGCAAGTTTCATGAGTGAGGCCTGTTGACAGGGCATTCCCAGCAAGCAGTGAGTCTTAGTTGTAGTGGAGAAAGGCTGTTGTTGTCTAGGGCAGATGTTTTCCATCCCAAATGGCACACTTCATGTGCACTTGTAAAATTGTGGACAATGACTGCTGCATGAGTGTGTTTATTAAGTTCACAAGACTGCAGGAAAAGTGTTGACTCGGTGGAAGGTTCACCTTCCAACAGGACAATGACCCTAAGCACACAGCTAGAGTGGCTTATAGACAACTCTGTGAATGTATTTGAGTGGCCCAGCCAGAGGCTTGAACCCAATCAAACATTTCTGGAGAAAACTTGAAAATGTCTGCCAGACCCCATCCAAGCTGACAGAGCTTGAGAGGTGAGGCAAAGAATGGCAGATTAATGCCAAATGTTGATGTGCAAATCTTGCTGCATCATAACCAAAATAACTTGAGGCTGTAAAGGTGCTTAAACTAAGTACTGAGTTAAGGGTATGAATACTTATGGAATGTACTTATTTCAGTTTTTTTTTAAAAATTTTAATAAATTCATGAAATTGTGACAGTTGTTTTTGCTTTGTCATTATGGTGCATGGAGTGTAGATTGATGTGGGGGAAAAAAGTCATTTAAAACAGTTAACATAAAGCAGCAACATAAACGTGAAAAAAATGAAAGGGTATGAATATTTTTGCAAGGCATTGTATGCAAACCATGTGGTTGAAAACTGTTGTGTTATCACAGTGTAATATTGGTCTTTTGGTTTCATGTTACAGTACTCCTCATCAGTGTTGCTCATACAGACACACTCAGTAATGCACTCTTATATTACCTTGTCTGTATGATGCCTATTTATTGTCTTGTTAGTTGTTGAAATATAAATCATCACTGGTATAATTTGTCACTAACTAGATCCATGTCAAAGTAATCAGTGAGGTGTTAGTTTTGAGCCAGAATTTAAACCTTTTTACATTTTTGTTAAATGGAAGATGTCAAAATTCCTTTAAGCTGGTAAACAAAAAGTAGTTCTGGCACTGTACAGTGAATGGAAAAAAAAAAAAAAAAAATCCAGTGATAATTTTTTCCATATTGGTATTATGTGTGTGTGTGTGTGTACTTGTTTTTGCTACATTGTGGGGACCACAAGCATAGTAAAACCTGAAATTTTTGACATTGTGTGGACCTTAATGGTTAAAAATAGTAAATGATGTTTATCTGAAAATTTACCAATGCAAACAGGTTTTCTGTAAGGGGCAGGTTTAGGTTTAGGGTTGGGTGAGGGGATAAACAGTATCGTTTGGTCAGTATAAAAACTATAGAAGTCTATAGAAAGCCCCTACAATTCACAAAAACAAACGTGTGTGTGTGTGTGTGTGTGCATGCCCATACGCAAATCTGATATATGGCAATATATGTAAAACACATATATAATATATATGTCCATGTATGGATTACACAGATATACAAAATTTATGTCAGATACTTGTACATATATTTCAAAATATTACAAAAATGGCCGCTTTCAAATATGTGCCAAATATTTTCCCATATACACACATATATGGAACATATATGTATATATAATGCATGTTCATATATGGGCAACAATGTTTAGCTTTGTATTTATAACATATATATAAAAATATATGTAAATTAAATATGTTAAATATAAGTTACAAATATGTGAACTAAAAACTAATATAAATGACAAAAACACAATAAGGGTAATGTTTCAAAAACTTTTAATTAACTGATCATTGCAGCTACAAAACATAACAATATTAACACATTTATTTAAAATGTATTTAAAGGGATAGTTCCCCCAAAAATGAAAATTATGTAATTATTTACTCACCATCATGTTGGTCCAAACCTGTATGAGCTTCTTTCTTCTGCTGACAAAGGAAGATATTCTGAAGAATGTTTGTAACCAAACAGTTTTGGGGCTCCGCTTTCTTCCTTAATATGTTCCTACCGTGGAAGTAAGTGGACAGCAATCATGGTTACATACATTCTTCACAATGCCTTTTTTTTGTGTTCAGCAAAAGAAAGAATCTCATTCAGGTTTGGATCAACTTGATGATGAGTAAATAAATCAGAATTTTTATTTTTGGGTGAAGTAACACTGAACAATCAAGTGGCAATCAAGTGACAACTACTTTAATTCTGAACTTTTTTTTTTTGATGATGCAGATCCGGAGCTCTGCCATTTTGCAGTTCAAGGCTGTACCAATTTGGCCAGAAGTGGTTCCTGGATGTTTCACCATCACAGCATCTTAAAAAAAAAAGCAGAAAATTAAGTTAGAAACACATTAATCCTAAAAAGGTCAAGACGATGAAGAGAAATCAGAAAATTAATTCACTACTATTTTCAATCTTCTTAGGACACAAATAATACAATTTCATGATTTTTTTTTTTTTTTTTTTTTTTTTTTAAACATGACTTTTATTTAAAGCGACCTCCACGTCAGCACTGCATAGCAATTAATATCTGTGAGAAACATTTAGGATCGTTTAGGGCGCACATTATATAAATATCATCATAAAGTAATATTATCTTACAAAATCATAACGTAAATGAAGTAAAACACGTACTTCAATACATATTTTAAATGAGATAAAACACTTACTTCTAGTGTTTCCCCGTTAAAAGCAACCTCCACCTCAGCACTGCATAGCAATTCAGATCTATGAGAAATGTTTAGGTGCACACAGCATATTAATATCATCATAAAGTAATATTACACATAATGTAAATGTAGTAAAACACTTACTTTTGCCATTTTCCTTTATATTAAAAACCAACTTTCCCATCTGCTCCACATCATGATTGAAAGAAAATATCTCTCTAAAAAAATTCTGGTGAGCACAGCACATAAATATCACTATAAATCAATATGACGTTATAAAATACATATTTTAAATGAGGTAAAACACTTACTCTTTACTTTTCCCTGTTAAAAGCGTTCTCCGTCAGCACTGCATATCAATTCAAATCTGTGAGAAATGTTTAGGTGCACACAACATATTAATATGGTCATAAAGTAATATTATGCATAATGTAAATGAGGTATAACACTTACTTTCTGTGTTTTTCTTGATAAAACCAACTTCCCTGTCTGCTCCGCATCGTGAGTGAAAGATAATAATCGCTCTGAGAAAAAGTTTAAAAGCATAAATACACATACATTTTGCTATAAATAAATATGATGTTATAAAACACAATTTTTAAATGAGATAAAACACTTACTTCAAGTGTTTCCCTGTTAAAAGCATCCCTACATCAGCACTGCATAGCAATTAATATCTGTGAGAAAAATTTAAGATTGTTTAAGGCGCACATCATATAAATATCTTATGAAATACATAATGTAAATGAAGTAAAACACTTACTTAAATACACATTTTAAACGTGGTAAAACACTTACTTCTAGTGTTTCCCTGTTAAAAGCGACCTCCACCTCAGCACTGCACAGCAATTCAGATCTATGAGAAATGTTTAGGTGCACACAGCACATTAATATCATCATAAAGTAGTATTACACATTATGTGGGCAATGGTGGGCACTATGCTTTTAAAAAGTAAATTTAGGAGGAATATGTCAAAGTCATTTAAATGGCCAGTCTTCCTGCTGCCAGCTGGTGGCGCTATGCCTATAACTGAATATTGGCATGCAGATGTCTTCAGGCCAGGACTCTTGCCAAACATGTCAAGTTTGGTGCAAATTGGACATTACATGTTTAAGTTAATGTAAAACAAGTCATTTGCTGTTGCCAGCAGGTGGCGCTATGATTGAAATGAAATATTGGCCATTAGATGTGTTCAGGCCAGGAGTCTTATTGTTTGGGGCAGATCGGACATTGTATGGCTGAGTTACAACAACTTCCTCTTTCATGGCAATACTAGCATGCATTAGCACTTAGTAAGTGTTTCTAGCAGTCCGTAACAGTGTTAAACATGTCACTTCCTGTTGTCAGCAGGCGGCGCTATGACTATAACTGAATATGGGCACTGACTTGTGTTCAGGACTGGACTCCTATCAAACGTGTGAAGTTTGAGGCAGATCGGACATTATTTGTCTGAGTTACAGCAACTTCCTTTTTCATGGCGAAACATCGAACTTTGTCAGGCCGCCAGGGACACGCCCCTTGGCAAAAACTCAAGATCTTCGCAATTTAGCATCGCAAAGTCCTTATGATAACACTCAGCAAATTTGAAGATGAGCGGATAAAAACTGTATGAGGAGTTTGTTAAAGTACGAGGCCTGAAAATGGCAAAAACTGCACAAAAATCATACAGTATAAAATGAAATTCAATATAGCGGACTTCCTGTTGGGTTTCGGATGTTGTGCCAGGAGACTATTTTGTAGGTATTGGTGTGTTACATATGTGTACCGAGTTTCATACATGTATGTGAAACGTAGCTCGAGGCGTACTCTGTTGAATTTTTATAAGTGGCACTATCGAGCCATTTTGGCACACCTACTTCTGAAAAACATATCAGATGTAAATTTTCGCCAGGTCTGACGCGTGTGCAAAGTTTCGTGAGTTTTCGAGCATGTTTAGGCCCTCAAAAAGACTTTTTACTTTGGAGAAGAAGAAGAAGAAGAATAACTAGATGTTTTATGCATTTTAAATTTACTTGTTTTTCAATATTAATTTAACTTCCTCCTCCATCTTACCTTCACTGAGGCTAACGGCGCATACAAGCACCACCACTGTGGAGAAAATGACGAAGCAAGAGGTGGTCATTCTGGCCGTTCTGTTGTACTAGATTGGCTGGATGTACAGAGAGTCTTTTAGAGGTGAAGCACTCAAGCTGGCCTTGCTGCTGTGTAGCTCATTTTCCAGGCTCTCAGCCTTTATAGAGACTATTCTGTGAGGGGAATATCCCTTTATGAGTGGAATTTGTGGAGGGAGATTTTGGGTTGAATTCACCCACACAGAATGAAAAGTCTGACAGGATCTGCCATCATCCCGCACGTGCTACTGACCTTCACAAGTCATATTTAGGCAAAGCTATTTCACTTTGCGAGGGACAGTCCTAAGAACACTTCCCCTTTCGGTACAGTGACTTGAAAAAAAAAAAAAAAACAACACTGTGTGCTAGAAGGAAATTAGATGCATTAGACTCATGCTCATGCCGTTTCAAACACAATAAGCGTCATCTAGAGCGTCATGAATTATAATGAATGTGTTTGGCATTTAGAGTGGACAAACATTTGTCCATTTGGCCAAATATTGTGGTTTTTAAACAGAGAAAAACATAAATAAAAGAGAAATATAACATAGTTTGGTCAAATATAACAATTTGGCTGAAGGGTCAGATTGTTCATTTTTGGATGAACTATACAGCCCCAGTCAGTTTTCAGATTGCAATAAATTATGTCTGTTATTGTGTGTGTGTGTGTGTGTGTGTGTGTGTGTTGTGTATTTATACACTCTTCCATTCCAGCTTGTCTTGTAGGGTCATTAGGAGATTATGTTGCCTATAACAATAATAATAATAATAAAGCTGCAAGCAGTGATGAAAGGGCCCTCGCACACGGGCTCACCGCCGACCAGTTGCTTTAGGAAAACAGGAAACGGTGGGTCATATGCTTTTAATATAGTAAATATAGGGGGAATATGTCAAAGTCATTTATATGTGCCAAGCTCCCAGCTGGTGGCACTATGCCTATAACTGAATATTGGCATGTAGATGTGTACAGGCCAGCACTTTAATCAAACATATGAAGTTTGGTGCAGATTAAACATGGTATGCCTGAGTTAGTGTAAGACATGACATATCCTGCTGCCAACAGGTGGCGCTATGATTATATCTGAATATTGGCCTTTATGTGTCTTCAGGTCAGCACTCTTACCAAATATGTGAAGTTTGGGGCAGATCAGACAATGCATGTTTGAGTTAGTGTACAACAAGTCATTTACTGTTGCCTGCAGGTGGCGCTATCATCATAACTGAATATTGGCTGTTACATGTGTTGAGGTCAAGACTCTTATTGAACAAGTGAAGTTTGGGGCAGATTGGACACTGCATGCATGAGTTACAACAAGTTCCTCTTTCATGGCATTAATAGCATGCATTAGCACTTAGTAAGTGCTGCTAGCATGTTTCTAGCATGTTTAGCACAAAATGGCATATTTTGCTGTGCTTTTAATAGTCCATCACAGTGTTAAACATGTCATTTCCAGTTGCCAGCAGGTGGCGCTATGACTATGACCGAATATGAGCATGTAGATATCTTCAGGCCAGGACTCTTATCAAACATGTGAAGTTTGGGGCAGATTGAACATTGTTTGCATGAATTACAACAACTTCCTGTTTCATTGCTTTAACAACATGCTTTAGCACTTAGTAAGTGTTGATAGCATGTTTGAGCATGTTTTTAGCAAGTTTAGCACTCAATGGTTTATTTTGGTGTGTTGCTAATAGCGTATCACAGTGTTAAACGTCACTTCCGGTTTCCAGCAGGTGGCGCTATGACTAAAACCAGATATGGGCATGTAGATATCTTCAGGCCCAGGACTCTTATCAAACACGTTAAGTTTGGGGCAGATTGGACATTGTATGTCTGAGTTACAGTAACTTCCTTTTTCTTTGTATTAATATCATGCTTTAGCTCTTAGCTAAGTGTTGTTTGCCTGAGTTACAGCAAACAACACTTAGCTAAACTTCCTTTTTCATGGCAAAACATCAAAATTTGTCAGGCTGCCAGAGACACACCCCTCGACAAAAATTCAAGATCTTCACAATTTAGCATCGCAAAGGCCTTATGATAACACTCAGCAAATTTGAAGATGATCGGATAAAAACTGTAGGAGGAGTTCATTAAAGTACGAGGCCTGAAAATGGCAAAAACTGCACAAAAATCGTACAGGAAATTCAATATAACGGACTTCCTGTTGGGTTTCGGATGTTGTGCCAGGAGAGTTTTTTGTAGGTATTGGTGTGTTACATGTGTGTACCGAGTTTCATACATGTACGTGAAACGTAGCTCGAGGCGCACTCCGTTGAAATTTTATAGGTGGCGCTACCGAGCCATTTTGCCACACCCACTTCTGAAAACCACATCAGATGTAAATTTTCACCAGGTCTGATGCGTGTGCAAAGTTTTGTGAGTTTTCAAGCATGTTTAGGCCCTCAAAAAGACTTTTCATTTTGGAGAAGAAGAAGAAGAAATGGAGTAATTCCAATAGGGTCCTTGCACTGCAGTGCTCGGGCCCTAATTAGGCAAAACACTTACTTCTTACGTTTCCTTGTTAAAAGCGACCTCCACGTCAACACTGCATTCAAATCTGTGACAAAGGTTTAGGCTTGTTTAGGCACGTACTGCATGACGTTATAAATATCGTTGTAAAGTAATATTATCTTATAAAACACATATCGCAATTGAGGTAAAACACTTACTTTTGGTGTTTCCTTAATAAAACCAACTGCCCTGTCTGCTCCGCATCGCGAGTGAAAGGAAATAATCTCTCTGAGAAATGGTTTAGGAGTAATTGCACAGCACTCTCGTCTGTTCCGCATCGAGAGTGGAAAAAAATGTCTCTGAGAAAAGTTTAGCCGCATACAGCACATTATTATCGTTATAAAACGAAATTATATTACAAAACACATTTTGTGTGTAAGATTAAAAGCTTTATTTTGTTGTTTCCCATCCTCATATGCTCCGCATCCCGCGGAAAGAAAATGGCGTCTGTGAAAAATATTTCAAATGTATGAGGCGCGCACACGGGCAAATGTCCCGGATGTGACTAATAAGGATATTAGGCCGTATTTACACCGGCCAGAGGGCGCTGTTTACACTAGCTAGTGTTAATCGTCTAAAATTCAACACGACAAGTTTAAATCTTTTATCTAAAAGTCCTTAACACCAGGATTTTAACACTGTGATTTTTGCTAATGATCCATTCATAGACTCTTAAATCCAAACAGCCACTGAGTAAATCATTAAAGAATTTGAATTAATTTTTGAGTGAACTAACTAGTGAAAACTAATTTCCCGTACAGTGTATTTGATGGGTTTGTATGGGCATGTAATTTCATCAGATTTGTACATTTTTGTACACTGTACCTGTGCGCTACATTGTCTTTTTAAATTCAGTATTACAAGAATGTGTAAACTGTGTAAACTGTTAAAAAAAAAAAAAAAAAAAAAAAAAAAGTTATCCACATATTTGTACATGTTTTTTTTGTAATCATATATGGCTCATTCAAACAAAGCTATTACAAATATGTACATATATGTTCACATATATTAACTATCGTTTTATATATATGTTCATATATGGCCATATATCATATTTCTATATGGGGTGTGTGTGCGAGAGAGAGGCAGAGAGAGAGAGGAACTGCCTGTGTGTCTTTAAAAGCTTGGAAAGTACCACTCACTGTCTTGGAGAAAAAAACTTTGAAGAAAAAAGACAAAAATTTGTGGGCATGTTTGTATCCTGCTAGATAAAACATCCCAACAAACAGGATCTTACAAACAAAGCAGAGACCTGCTGTCACAAAACATACTTGTTCCATTCTTCTCTGTAATGCTGAAGAAAGCTCATGTGTATCAGAACTTTGGACAACAGGGCAGAGACATGTAGGGAATATATATTTTATTTAGATATCATTTTCAATTGCTAAGGAAGGCAGGGGTGTCCAGTTCTATTCCTGGAGACCAAACACATTTCCCTGGAAGTTTCCGGTAATCCCAAAGACTTTGCTTAGCTTGTTCAGTGTGTTTAATTAGGACTGGGTCTAAACACTTTTGGAGAATGGCACTCCAGGAGCAGGTTTGGACATCCAAAAATCCAGAAATAGTGTGGCACAGCAGTAGTTATTCCCTATTTGCCTTTTACAAGTCTCTGAATGAACCAGAAAATGTGTTGGTGAACAATTGCTAGTTGCTAGTCTATTATCTTGGCAAGGCTTTTTGATCAATTTTATTACAAAACATTTTTTTACTGTGGGGTAATGCTATTTATTGATTTTTTTTTCACTCGCAGCGCAGGGCTGGAGTCTTGAGTGCCATTTACGTCTAAAGTTTCAAACAGATTGCAGTAGGCTTATGCAACTGTGTGCTGCATAACAGCACAGCGCAGAGCTGCAAATTTACACGCTCAAAACAGGAAGAAAAACATCTATATTTGGAACTACTAACATTACTATACTTTTTGGAAGACGAAGAGTGGATTGAACTTCTCTGAACATAAACACCAGCATGGTAAGAATGTACATTTTATTGAACATTTGACTTGATGAATATTAGTGTATTCAAGTACTCTGTGTCACTACAGTGTTCTTAACAAGTAATATATAAGTCATTTTTAAGCAGCTCAATTCAAAAGTAACTAAATGCATGACCTTTTGTGTAAAAGGGGTAAATATTATATGATTATAGTAACTTGCGGAATGTCTGCATAATGCCCACACAACTGTACTGCCCTTGTTTTGTGCTCAGATTATGTAAATGTATATCAGTTACAGTGGCATGCGAAAGTTTGTGAACCCCTTGCAGAATCTGTGAAAACGTGAGTAATTTTAACAGAATAAGAGAGATTATACAAAATTTGTATTTTATTTTTTTATTCAGTACTGTCTTGAGTAAGATATTTTACATAAAAGATGTTTACATATAGTCCACAAGATGAAAAATAGCTGAAATTATTAATGTAGCTGCCCTTAGGCATCCATAAACGAGACACAGAGAGTTTCTGATGGGTCCTTCTTTCTTTATTTCGCTCGTGAAGAGCGCTATTGAGCTTTAGTTTGCGTAGCACCGTGAAACTACACAAAGGAACAACAAAACCAATAAATACAACTCATATACAGAGAAATACCATAGATCTCTGTAAATTCACATTTGCAGAGAAACAGATGAAATTAGGCAGAATCGAGGCACTGTTCACTGGAAAACTCTGTATATATCTTCATGGACTGAGGAGGAACATGAATCTTCACTCTTCTCTCTGCTGTTCTGACTACTTTGCGTTACTTCCCCTACTGCGTAAAGCATGTAACATGCTCAGAACAAATTTAAAGTGACACAACCATATTGTGGTCATTTACAATTAAAATAACCCTCTTCAAAAGTTTGGGAACCCTTGGTTCTTAATACTGTGTGTGGTTACCTGGTTGATCTATGACTTTTTTTGTTTTGTGATGGTTGTTCATGAGTCCCTTGTTTGTTCTGAAAAGTTAAACTGAGCACTGTTCTTCAGAAAAATCCTCCAGGTCCTGCAGATTCTTCAGTTTTTCAGCATCTTTTGCATATTTGAACCCTTTCCAGCAGTGACTGTATGATTTTGATATTCATTTGAGGACAATTGAGGGACTCAAACACAACTATGAAAAAAGGTTCAAACATTCACAGATGCGCCAGATGGAAACACAATGCATTAAGAGCCAGGGGGTGAAAACTTTTTAAAAGAATAAAGATGTCCAAATTTTTCTTATTTTGTTGAAATATTTTTTTTTCCCCCCATTTAGTACTGCCCTTCGGAAACAACAGAAGATACTTGCATCTTTCCCGGAAGACAAATTAAGTACAGTTTACCTTGATCTTCAAATTCAAAAAGTTTTCACCCCCGGCTCTTAACGCATCGTGTTTCCTTCTGAAGCATCAGTGAATGTTTGAACCTTTTTTAATAGTTGTGTTCGAGTCCCTCAGTTGTCCTCAGTGTGAAAAGATGAATCTCAAAACCATACAGTCACTGCTGAAAAGGGTTAAAATATGCAAAAGCTGAAAATTCTGGTTTCTTGTGTCAGGGTCCTATATTATTGGTCAAGTGAGATCTGACAATCCTTCCTCCATTTCAGAAAGGTTTAAATAAGTAATCAGTTAATTAATATGTACTTTTTTTGTTTGTTTGTTTCCTTCAATGACAATTGCAGTCACACATAGGGTCTACAAATTGAAAACAATATAATCTCAGTCTCTGCACACTGATTTATGTTGTAGGACAACAAAGAATTTCCAAAGAATTTTTGAGCTGCTTGGTATTTCTGATTTCAATGATGGAAGTAATTCATTAAGAATTTTAAATACCGTCTATAACAGAGTAGATAATATATTTTAAAGGAGAATTTTTGGCTTTTGCTGTTGTGCCTTTGCTGCAGAAAAAAGGTCAAATGGATGACTAACTTTCCCTACTTCCCTAACACACATCAGGCATGAATGTTGTTAGAAAGGAACTATTATAAAAAATCACATGAGGGAAAAGACATGAGAGTGGTGTTCTCAAGTTACAGTGCAGGGCATAAATGAGTACACCTCCTCTCAATAAATACAAAAGATGCATTTTCTTATTGAGCACTAACACAATTTATGGAAAGATGGCAAAATTTAAATGTGTTAAACATATACTTAATAAAAACTGAAAAATATATTTAATTAAAATCTGTATTTTAATTTAATTGATACTGCATAATGGCACTTATAACGCTTCACGTTATTATTCCAGAGCACTGCAGAGGTGCATGCAACCTCAGATTCTTTTTGTGTCTTACAAAACGAATGGACCTAAAAAGCAGATGAGTAATTGTTAAACGTTGATAAGGAAGGGCATACGAAAGATAAGGGTGAGCCATCTTGGTTCTGAGCCAACTTGAAGAAGGGCTGGGACTGGGCCAGAGAGACAGTCCATTTAGCTAACATGTCCAAGGTAGAGACAAAAGGAGAGACAAACAGATGAGAGGGTCAAACCAGAAAGTGGCCAAAACAAAGCAAATTAGGTCAGATGTGAGCGGAGATCAAACACAGTTAGACAGTCCAATACATCCATCAGGTCTCCATCCATTCCACTGACTGGAGAGTTCTAGCAGGACAGTAGAGTAAACACAGCACTGACTGGGCAGAGAGGAGGAACATAAGCAAAACAATAACTAGACAAAAAAGTTTAAAAGTTAAATTTTTAGGCTTAAATGTTCACAGACGCAGAACACGAATTCCAGCGCAAAGCGTCAGTTTTAACACTGAAAGAGAGTGAGGTAAGATGGAAGTAGTAAAACATTTAATATTTGCCAACTCATTTATAATAGAAATGTTAATATCCAATATAATATCTAGTGATGCAAACTACTCAACATTTTTTCTAATTTCGCCACTTTTATTTAAAAATATGGTAGGGCCTGTCATTTACGTGATTGATGTAATTTCTAACTTAAGGTGAGAAGACATGAAACATTTAGTGTTTTTGAAATATTGGCCATACAAAAATGAATGTGTGCATGTTTTCTTTTTTTTTTTAATATTATTTGTAAATAGTTCAAAATGATTACATGCCAACTAAAATTAGACTTAGAATTTCCTTCACCATTATCCATTCTTCAGTGTGGAAGTAAGCCTGTGGGCGAGACTTCAAGTTCATTGTCCGCTATAGGGAAATAACGAGAAGAATAACAATGTGCAGTAAACGGTGAAACAGTTTGCACTACAAACCAGTGTGTTCATAATTAAGAAAATACATTTAAATAATATGGTAAGACAAACCAATTTGAAATATCAAGCAGCAAAACAAGTTGTTTTGTAAAGCTAAAAATAGCTGGACGCAGATGAGACCGGAAGCCAGACCCATAAAATTTACAAATGGCTGCCCCTGCTCTTACGGAATGAGCAAAATTGGAATGCAAATCATTTTTATAGAATACTGTTGTCAAAAACGCCATTTGAAGCTAAATGCAGGCATTTAAACAGACAAACTAATGGATGAAACCTTCTATGATTACTCTTTTTTTAAAGCATAAATTTGATTTAAACAATAAGTCTACATAATATTCACATATGCACCAGATAGGCTCCGCTTACAAAAAAAGTCACTGTTTGCAAACACTGAACTGGTCTATTGCATGAGTGTGATATGTAAAAAAAAAAAAATAAAAAAAAACAACACAGACGTGATGAACCACGAGCAAAGAACTAGGAACTGGGAGTCTTCTGAGAGCTACAACTTGTACCACATGACCGCTGTGCCACCTGACCAACGTAAACTCTGTTTAGGCGTTGATAGTGTTGCCATAGAAAAGCATAATTCCGAGTCTGAGGACGTGAACAGCTCTGTGTAGAACGTCGCATGTTGTCATCTCAAAATTACGGTAATTACGATATGGCGTGAACGCAGCATAAATACAAACTGGATCCGGGTGACTGCAGTGGCTATCTGATCTGGATACAGACTGAATCCAGGTGGCTACTGTGACCTCAGAATAAGATGCATTCTTTTTATGATCTAACAAGTGCGTAGGGTGTTATGGGAAGTGTTCCCAGATCCAGTTTACCTAGTTAATGCAGCCTAACAATCCTTTAACACAGTGGTTATCAACTCCAGTCCTCGGGGCCCACTGTGTGGCCCACATTTTGTATGTTTCTGAATCTGACACACTCAGTTCAGTTCATGGATATTTGATGAGCTGATGATCTGAATCAGGTGTGTTAAATGAGGGAGACATACAAAATGTGCAGAGCAGTGGGCCCCCAGGACTGGAGTTGAGAACCACTGCTTTAACGGATTTGAATAAGAGAAATGTGTTAGTGTGTTATGCCAGGTTAAAGAGATCTTTAATCTAGATTTAAACTGACAGAGTATGTTTGCCTCCTGAACAATGTTAGGTAGATTGTTCCAGAGTTAGGTAGATTATCCTCAGAATCGATTGAGAATTGCTTAAGTGAGAATTGCAGTGCATTAGAGAATCAATTTTTTTCTCCCATCCCTAGTGTATACAAGTGCAGACAGCTTTTACTGAAGCTTGTAGGCCATGTAATATATTGGGACTCATTATTACTCATAAAACGGAGTCATACATTTTTATAGACTGAGTAGAAAAAGATAAGTATGCTAACACAATATGGTGTGTCAAAACGATTTTCTGAGAACTTGGGAGGAATAAACTTGATTTGGAAATATTTTAGTAAAAAAGTAAAAAAAAAAAATCTGAAATGATTTGTTTCAACTATTCTAAGTGGAGGTTCTCAATTCGCGATTCTCAAATGTCAGCAGCTGCAGCGTAGCAGATCTATTCCACCAAGACCAAACACATTAACATTGTTCATGCACATTACCATGCCAAACCCTCTGAGAGTTGTTATGATAGATATATAATTACACAGGAATTGCAATCAAACAATAAATGCTGCCTGGAATGCATGTTACATGCATAACATCATCTTCTGTGACTTATGGAAAAAGTCAGACTGGTTTAGAACAACGTGAGTGAGTTAATCATGACATAACCATTATAACCATTTTAACCTACCCTTTAAAAAAAAAAAATAAATAAATAAATAAATAAAAAATGAAGCATAAATAATATTTAATTACACAAATAGCCCAAAAGACTATTAAACTATAACATTAATTAACAGCTATACAGAAAGGAAGAAATGAGGAACTGCTCTTTAATCATTAAGCAGGCATGTAATTTAAACACAGCCTTTTGATTTTGAAATACTGATAGGCTTATAAATGAATTCAAATGATATTATCTCATATCAAGTATGAAATTTATTGATTTCTTAATAACTTTCCCCATACAGCACAGCATTATCTTGTCTCCTTTGCCATTTAAAGCAAATAAACAAACATCCGTCTTCCATCCGTTTGACCTACACCCACTCAAGAACTCCTGACTACAATATGAAGCTGAACCACCTTTCCCTGGTCTGATGCAACACAGGGCGAAAGGACGTCCATATTTGGACTTCCACAGCCACAGGCTCATGACATTTTATTGAGCCTTGAATGTAGTCAATGAGATAATTATTATAAATCCACATAAATGTAAACTTACTAAAAAAAAAAAAAAAAAATGACTTGCTGGTTGACAGCATGCTCATACAAGTCATACAAGCTCAAGCACTGATTCAATCAGACATGGGTGATATGTTTTTCTGAATGAAGGAAGATAAACTCTGATTCACAAAACATACAGTACTTAACAAAGCAGCGGTTAGAACTGTTTGCCTAATCTTCGCTATGCTAAATAAACTGCTTTTGTGGAGAAAAAAAAAAAAAAAAAAAAACAGCTGATCATAGTTTAATCTTTAACATGGTTACCATACTGATATTCATCTTTGAAGAACTACCTTAAAAAAAAAAAAGCAGCAGCCTATGAACTGTTCCCATTTAGATAGTGTACACAAATTACACCGGACCATGTGTCTCAATGATAATGAAACCTGAAAGCAGCTAAATTGTAGGAACCAGCACCAACACTCCCCTAAAAATGGAAGTTTCTATGATTAGGTTTGGTGGTGAGGATAGAGAGCAAAAATATCATTAGCTCAGTATAAAAGCAACAGAAGTCAATGGAAAGTCCCATTGGGGACACAAATGTGTGTGGACTCTTTAATTGACCGTTTAATCACTAGCTTTAATCTCTCAAAGGGAATACATGTCACAGTGGCGTCGTGTGCAGAGAATGAGCAGGAGGAGCGGGGAAATCCAGCACATGTAACTTTATTAAATAATCCACGGAGAACAGGAACGGACAGGAAACAGCAGGGAACCAGCAACCACAACGTAAACTGACAGAGTAACAATACAATCACCGACAACCAAACGTGAACACAACCAACCTTAAATACACAGACGAACCAATCAGGGGGAGACAGGTGAACAATCAAACAGTGACATCATAATTACAAACGGAACAGGAAGGACCAAATACGGGGAAAAACACACAAAAACAGTCCAAAAGGTCTGACAATACAACAGTCTTCTCAGTTTAATAGTATTTGAGGATTAGCTACTGATCTTCTCTCAAAGGAGACTAAAAGGACTGCGAGTACAACACAAAACAACGTAAACTAAAGCCATTAATCAAATGGGCCTAATCAGATCTAGGGTATCGTGAATGCTGCTGCTGGATAAAGGATTCATCATGCTGCTTTTTTATTCATGACATTTCCTATAAATCGGCATAACTTGCTTTCTCAAGGCGGTTTACTACAACAATTTGTCACATGAGTGAGATTCTGTTCCTAAGGCAGAAAAGTCTTTGCTGCATCTAAATATGTGAGCCAGAAAGCTGCAAGCTTACTAAAAAAGATTTTAGCCACAATTCATTGTTACCGTTCATTGAAAACTTCTACCAGACCCCTCCCTCCTTCCCAGATTGTCATAGTCACAGCTTAGCTTTAAATATAGTTATCTTTCATGCCTCAGTGCATAAAGCTGGTTTCAGTCTCTGCTGAAATGACTGAATTGTGTGACTAGAAGCCAGTTCGTTTCTGAATAGCACAATTTGGGAGGTTGTTTAAACTCATTTGAAGATCATTTTAAGTGGTCAATAGCATTGAAATGATTTTACATTCATCAAGGGTGCCTTCCTTGTTAATTAACTACCATAGTATGATCCATAGTTGTATAAATCAGTCATGACTGTTTCTTGAATAGGTCCGTTGTTTGAACCACGTTTGTTCGCAATACTCCCCTTTATTTCCCCCCCTAAGAACGGGTGTGGCGTTTTTGCATTTGTAAATTTTATGGGTGGAGCTTCCGGTCTCATCTGTCCAGCTATTTTTATCTGTACAAAAGTAGATAGGACTTTGGTTAATGATGTCACACTCATGTGGTGTAGTAACAATTACTGTTGAGATTCAAGATCTCTGAGATGATATGGCACCTGATGACTACTTCTATCTGTTGCTTCCTGCAGTTTTGCCTTACTTGATGCTGTTTGTGAAAGTTTGTTTAAACTATGGTTTTATGGCTGATACTTAAAGGCACCTTGCAATCCAGAGTAAAAAAAAAAAAACTATGTTGGGGTGTGATTTTTCAATGTAAACAGTCACAAGTTTTATTTACATTTCTTTATTTACACATTTACGAGCACGTAACCCAACCCCTGCCCCTAAACCTACCATTTGTCAATAAAACACTAAAAAAGATATAAAACAATAAAAAAGATATAACAGGCAGATACAGCTACAGTCATAATTCATTAAAAAAAAAATAGTAATATTCCAAGTCTTCCGAGGCAAAATGATTGATTTGTGAGAGGAATAGACACGATCCATCTCCGTCCGCCGTAAAGCTCATTCTGTTTGTGCGTAAATAAATTTTAAAAAATTCTGCCCACAAGAAGAAGCGTTGCTTGTTGGGGAGTATCTTTTTGAATGAGATGTGAGCACGTTAACAGAGCAGGATCATTTTCAGCAATTAAAACCTTATGTTTTACTCTCTTCTTCACATAAAGACATTGTATGCCTTCAGAAGACTCGGAATGCAACACGACTTGTTTGTAATGCTTTTTTACTGCTTGTTTATGGTCAGTTTCTGCAATAAATAATCCTGTGACTACTTATATTTGCTTGTTACATGTTTTATATTGTTCAGAAGTGGGTAAGTTTAGGGTAAGAGTGAGTTTAGGTGCTCCAATGAAAGTATAAATTTCTATAAAATTATTTATATTTTTTTACAAATGCATGCAAACCTTAATTTAAGGCAAACAACTGAAATCAACGGAGGACACTGCACGTCCAAAAGTGACGCTAAAAGGGTACCTTGAGCATCAAAAAAAGACGCCGAAGGGTCCTGACCAAGCATCAATATGTGACGAGTTGGGAGTGAGAACGTTGCACTGATATATTAAATGAAATATAAGATGAAACCGTAAGCGAAGTGCCTTTACTGAGCTAAATAGTATATAAAATAGTTTGAAAGTGTTTGAACAATGCCTGTGTATTTGGTTACATTATCAAAGACAATACTTGGTAAGGGGCTCACTGAAAATGACATTGTCACGCTTCTGGGAAACCAGTCAACTGATTATATATGTGTGAAAAAACAGCCCCTGCTGACATGCGTGCAAAGTCACGAGGCAAGTAGCCCACATACACCTCCACACTCTCAAATTGTGGTACTTCCTGTCAGACTTACGCTCTGACTCATATAGCTGGTCATAAAAACAAAACATATTAGTAATCAGAATCATAATGAATGCTTCTTGTACATTAAAATGTGTTTGATTCACTTTTTGTATTGTTCGCTCATATAGGGTTCTCAACTGTTCATACTGAAAAGTCCAGTAAATGACTAATATAATTCCAGTGGTGGCTCGGAACCAATTCAGAGAAGTGCAAAATAATTCTGAAGAGGAAGGTCAGACAGATGTAGGTTCAGGAACAAAGTCAGAAGTGAGTGAATATCAAACATGGCTAGAGAGTTCAATACACCAAACAGTGCCAGGAGTTAATCCGAGGGCCGAAACCAAAGGCGAGAACAAGCAATATTCCTTGGCCTTCAGAAACAGGACTGCACAACCCTCTAATGCATTCCATAGAAAGTGGGGGAAAAAATCCCTAAGTGGCCCTGCCCTGTTTTTAACAGGTCTAATACACTATAAGCTGTTTTCAGCATCACATAGAACAACAAAAGATGTTTCTGCTTTGGTTGTAAGATTTTGTTTGAGTTATTTTATATTGCAGGAAACAAGATGTCCATTAAAGCACTTTATCTTTGTCTCCCAGTCAGTGTGAGGTATTTTCCAGATTTATGGCTAGCCAACACATTTAAGAAATTACAAAACCCCACATATACATTTTGTTGTGAAGAGGAAGGTGGAGTCTGAACTGTATGAAAATTCAGGATGACAAAGCAGAACTGTTTCCCAGCAGAAACATCTGTGCAGACTGACCAGTGGATGTTGCGAAATTGCCTGCCATTCGAACTGGTGATTTTACCTATCATGGATCATAGCAATTGAATTAAAAATTATACAATGAAATCGGCTAACTTTGAGTTTTTGCATTTGAGATCAAATTCAGTGTTCAGATATGGAGAACTGATTAACACAGAGTTTTGGGCTGACAGGGTGTTGAATAAGCTGGAGACCCCAAAGACCACTTCAATGTCAAACGGACTCACAACATTCATATCCGTGCACTTCAGCTATCTGTCAGATGGTGTATTGATTACAGTCTTGATTCACTCCATCAGCAAACACAGCACTCACATTACTCCTTTTCTCTTCACAGCTACTGAATAATTTGTAGAAAAAACAATCAGCTACACATTAAAATGTTTTTAAAGCATTTTGTTAACAGAAAAGATTATTCACATAGACAGCAGGGTTTAAAGCGCTTTAAGGCAGAAGTCATTTCAAATAAGTGTAGCTGTGCAATACAACAGCTAAGCAAATATTATACCATATCAATCATGACACATATAATGATTTCATCTGACACATTTGATACAAATCTGATCAAATCTATAGCATTGCCAGTTTCACTTCACAAAAAGTATAAATCAGTGGCTACAGTGCAGCAACCCATTCTCATTCCCGAGGCGTCAAAAACTGCAGAACGGTCAAGCGCCTCTAGCGTCACTATGAAGACGTCAACGGCGCCCCTCGGCGTCACTATATCGACGAACTGGGACCTACATTGATTTCAATGGGAAACTTTTCGCGTCAGAGCACAGACGCGAAAGACATGAGATGATGATCGCTATGAAATCACATTCAGGAAGTCTCATTCAGCACATATCGCGGTTTTTGTCATCAGTTTACGTGTGCCACAGGTTGGGTGAGTAGTCGTAAGTACGCTGTCTTAATGTTTGTTTTAAAATGTATCTTGTCTTCTTTATTAATCACATTAGCGCCGTATGTTTATTCGCTTAATTATATCTGTCATCCGAGGCTGTCTTTGTGATTCATTGTGTTTAACTAAACGAACACACCTGCTAACTGGAGCATTAAACTCTGTCACGTGACGTGCCACAGACCTTCTATCAGCTTTATATTTATATCAGGTTCAAAGTTGTATTTGTAGTAAAATCATGGGAACCACAACACTTACAACAGTTGTTGTAAGTTGTACTGTGATATTTTAAGATAAAACACAGTAAACAGGGCACTTGCCATGTTTTTACCACAATAACTGTAGGTGTACTGTGATATTTGAAGTTAAACAGAGTAAACAGCACAATTACCATGTTTTTACCATGATAACTGTAGTTGTACTGTGATATTTGAAGTTAATACACAGTAAACGGGACACTTACCATGTTTTTACCACAGTACCTGTTGTTGTACTGTGATATTTAAAGTTAAAACACAGTAAACAGGATACTTACCATGTTTTCACCCCAGTAACTGCAGGTGTACTGTGATATTTTAAGTTAAAACACTGTAAACATGACACCTATCATGTTTTTACTACAGTAACTGTAGTTGTACTGTGATATTTGAAGTTAAAACAGTAAAAGGGATACTTACCATGTTTTTACCCCAGCAACTGCAGGTGTACTGTGATATTTGAAGTTAAAACAGTGACACTTACCATGTTTTTACCACAGTAACTGTAGTTTTGCTGTGAAATTTGAAGTTAAAACACAGTAAACAGGACACCTGCCATGTTTTTACCACGATAACTGTAGTTGTACTGTGATATTTGAAGTTAAAACAGAGTAAACAGGACACTTACCATGTTTTTACCATAGTAACTGTAGTTGTACTGTGATATTTGAAGTTAAAGCAGTAAACAGGACACTTACCATGTTTCAGTTTCAGTAAAAAACCACAATAACCACAACACTTATTATACTTTTACTGCAGTATCTTTAGTTTCACTGTGATATGTATAGTAATAGCACAGTGATCACCAAACTTACTATGGTTTTACCGCTGTAATGCTAGTTTTGATGTGCTTTTAGGACAGATACCACAGTAATCACTACACTTACTATTCCATGCTTGTAATACCTTTCAATATGAAAACCAAAAAAAAAAGTAAACATTTAAAAAAAGTTTTTTAATCTCCTGCAGTTCATTCATATCAGTTTAGAACTTAAAGATGTTGTTCACAGATCATTATTAACATTGTCCATATAACTGTCTTTTCTTTCCCTTTTTTTTTTTTTTTTTTTAAGCTGAGAAGACCTAAAGGAAGCAGTCAGCCCGGTCTTGTTTGTGGAGAGGTATTCATTTAGAAACAGAGAAGACAGAAAGCTGCGGAGGGAGACATTTGTAGTGGTAGGTCTGTGTTAGTTTTACCCTTTTATCAAACATTCCTGCTGTTATAATTTGCACAGCATATATAACATATACAACATGTTGTTTCTTAAACTTTTGCCTTGTCCAAATACGCACACTTGCAGTTTTTGCACTTGATCCCTTGACTAATTATATGACATATTTCCTGTATTTGGTCCAAGTGTTGAAGTGAACATGAAAAAGTGTGTAGAACTTTTCTTTACCTGACGGGACACACTTATAGTGTGGTAAAAATGTGAGTGTTTACAGAGATTTATTTTTAGTTTCAACTTTGCATTTTAAAATAAACGTCTAAATGTCTGTTCAGTAGTCCCTATAACAGATGGCAATTTAATTTGTGGTGCTTCTAATTAAGTGATAAAAAAGCAGTTGCAAATGATGTACAAAATAAATATACTTCTCTTTGCTTAAAACGTGCAACACTTTGTTTTACTACCAAATTATTTGTAATATCTAATTATTATAATTATTCATTTTTAACTTACATTGGAAAGGTTTCCGTAACCTCTCACAAGATCTCACGATTTATTCCAAAACATGATGTATGATGGGATACGCTAAGCCTTCTGAGCAGTATTCAAAATGGTGCTGCAGTTTGGCATTATTAAGACCTGGGACAGTCTTGCGCACTTACTACCTGTCACATGCATGTGCTATAAAGTAGCCAAGACCGCAAGTGTGGGTATTTGGACTGGATAAAAGTTTTAAAAATGCCCCATTAGTACATCAAAGTCTTATTAATTCAATAATTCAGTTGAACACTTGTATGATATTGTACAAATGTACTTGTAGACAGTCCTGCAACGTTTACTCTTCTGCTCATTGCCTCAGTCCCTGTACAGTCTCATTTGACACTATCACAACATTTGTAAATCAGTTGTGCCCCTTCTTGGAAAGCAGTCGATGCCCCACACAGTCAGAAACTTTATATTGTCCATTGGCTTCTTAATAAATTATTTCAAATGGGCCCCGTCAGTTCATTGTCCAACATTACATGATGTCTCTCTGCACCTCGTAATGTATCTGTTTCCACGAGTGGAAATGCTAGTTTGATGTGTCTTGTTTGCATGTAAACATATTTAAAAGAATTAGATATGAAGCTTGCTATTAATGACCTAATTTTAATAATGGATGCATGTAAAATTTGGTTATACAGCATCTCTGCAGAGGCTGCTTTTACAGCCAAAAAAATCCCCAAAGTAATGTATAAACTAACATGTTGCATGTAATGTAATATTTCCTTTCTTTCTGTCTTACAGGGTTTCTTGCAGATAACGCTGTCCTTCTCCATTATGCACAAGGCCCACTTTAACTTTTTATCCCCCACACATACAGAAATGGCACCAGATCAATATTAAGACTTTGCAGTTTTTTTTTTTTTTTTCAGAAGATGCAACTTTGTTTTAATTATAAGCTTATAATGAATACATTTTGACCTTCCAGCAACCCATATACTGTATACAGAACCAGTAATGAAAACAATAGTTAAAAATAGTCTTTTTCGTATTGATAAAGCATTGTGTTCTCTTTTTTAAGCCTTATAAACTTTACTTGGTGTCTTCCTAATGGTTTTATCACAAAATGATATTTTTCATGATACTGTTGTCAAATGTATATTTCTGCGTTTGTATGTAGCAGGTGTTTGTTTTCCTGAACATTCAATCTTCCATTGTTCAGACAAGTAATGTTTTGGTGCTGTGCTGATTTTTATGGAGTTTTATAGACGATATGACACACTTGACATGCATGACTTCATGGCGTTATTCTGTCATATGTTTGGTATTATTTTTGATGTTAGTTTAAAACATTTACATGTGTTGTCAGTTTAAGTTTTTTAAAAAATGCATTTGTTTCCAGTGTTCTCTGAAAGACATACATTATATGTACTGTTTTGTTTTTGTTATTAGTTAACGTTTACAATTATAATTATCACTAACAATTTTAATTTGCTTTGCATTTAGTCACAATAAAAGTATTACAGTTAAAAGTGTACAATGTTTTTCTTAATAATTGCTTGCCTTTTAGTTTATTTATTTATTTATTTATTTATTTTAAGAGAAGACAGTAAATATTTTGTGAAGCTTTGTAAGATTTTGCATGTGGTTTGTAAAAATATTGTTTGGCACATTATTTATTTACTTGTTTATTTATTAAGTTTTTCTTATCCTTCAAATGGTAGAGAATTACAGAAACACAATAGTGAATATATTTATAAATTTAAAACACAATGTAAATGTTAGAAGCACATTTGATTAGTTAATGCACTTGTCTATGGTCAAAATAAATAAATAAATGTTATTTATTGAATTTAATTAGATAAAACTATGGGTTAAGGCTGCATGGGATACAGCAAATCAATACTGCCCAGTTTTTGTCAACAATAATTACTGTAGGTGTAGACGTTAATAAAACAATCTAATAGGTAGCTAATTTAATTATGGTTAACCGAGTCTGTCCCGTCAGCCGAAAAATGGAAGAAATTTGTCATAAAAGACCATAAATGGACAAGTAAGTGTGACGCCTCTGTTCAGCTGGGATGTCAGTGGCTGTGAAGTTCTTTTGTCACCCGCAGGACTCGCTGTGATTGGATTATCTTTCAACCCTTATTAAACAGCGCATTATGTTACAAAATATGTTTTGCTGATGTTATACCGTTAGTAATATATTAAGTTAACAATGAAGTATTGCTATGTTGAGAGAAATTACTCCTTTAGCGAGATCCTAACCCTAACCCTAAGCATAACTTTGGTGAACTACAAATAACAGCCATGTTTTCCCATTCCATCGACAGAATGACAGAGGCTTATGGGTAATGTAGTTTAAAACGTTTTATTAATTAAATTAAATAAATAATATCTTTAATGGAAAACTGGATATCTAAATATGTTCATTGTGCAAATCCCTATGACATATTTGAGAGGCAGGCTGAAAGTTGGTATTTTACTATGAGCAATATTTAAAATGCCTTTATAACAGCTTTCCATATATTTCTGAAAACTGTGCCCAACATTATTTAATCAACATAGCATAAGCAGTAATCATGCCGATTTTCTCTTTGATACGTTAATCGGACTCTAATTTACAGCCATTTGAAATATGCATTTTTTGGCTCATCCAGTGGGTGCTACTGGGCCCCTGGGGGTAGAAGGGCAGTAAAACCTACATACATGTGTTCTCCTCATCATGAACAAAAAACTGTGTTGAGTCACATTTATATCTGACAGTTTTCACAGTCCACCCTTTTCTATTCTTACATCATGCCTCATATAGCTTTTGACAGGACATTGTGAGGCCAAAATTTGAAAGAAATGCTTTAATAATAATAATAATAATAATAATAATAATAATAATAATCATTTCTTAGATTTTTTTAGGTAAACACCAATAGATATAATGGATTAACCTGCAACAACTTGTCATTATCTATTCTCCACTGCTAAGCAGTAATCAAAGACAATTTATACACATTGTGATATTTCACTATTACTATTACACAAGGACAAATTCATGCAGTAGTAAAAATCATAATATAATAATAATAATAATAATAATAATAATTAGCAAAAATCTATGTAAAAATGTCCTCCCCACCCCCTTATCTTGCTCCTCACAGGCCGGGCATCAGTAATGTGCATGCTCTTGGTTTTAATGCAGTACAAGATGTATGTTGATCATTCTTTGTACATTCTCAGTTATCCCTTAAGTGTTTGTAGCAATAAAGCCCATGGTAGCATCTTGTAATGCAAAATAATTCATCTTGTAATTCCCTTTATTTCACCAAAAATTGGCATTTTTGTCACTAAATATATACAATAATAACTTTTTGGTGTATTGCTGTCCCCAATATCATTTATCTGATCAAAATTGTTCATGTCTTCAGTAAAAACAATCAGGTTATTAAATATATGTAGTTTTTCAAGTATAAAACATATATACACATATGAGCCTACCTAGTAAAATTATGTATTTACCAAGAATTTTCAATACACAATATTCACCATATTCATTTTATTGAAGCATACAGCATAAAGTTGATAAAGTAGCATCAAGACAAATGAGATTTAAGAAAAAATATTATTATTAAAATAATTAAAATAATAATGGATTATTAAAAATACATTAACATCATATATTAATCAGTTCACTGCAGCTGAAGACACACAAATGAGTGATGAAATGTCCTAAAAGTCACACAATCCATTCCAGTCAACTTTGATACAGACCATGTGGTACATATAAGACATTTGATACTGTTTGAGAAAATAATGATTCATTATCATCACATCTAAACTGGTGTCTTGCTCTTTTCCATCCATTTTCCCATCATGATTTTTTTCTGTCGTGTCTGTAAACAGTTTGTGGTCGATATCCAGCACCGATGTGGTGTAGCTTTTTCTCAGCCAGAGGATCTCTCACTCCTGACATCCCATTTACAGACAGTTCCCAGACCTGGTCAAAATAAAACTAAAAAAAAAAAACACAGATAATTTAGATGAAACTGTTTAATTGACAGTCACCTCAGCTTATGTTCTGCGTGATGTTGGGTGGGCAACTATGGCCCTTAAGGTACTGTACACATACCTTTAAGGTTTTAAGATTTTTTGAGAAGCTTTTGCTTTTAAGACAATTTACAACATCCTCTTCTTTCTCTCCTTTCAAGAGCATCACTTGGTCAAACCCCTTCATTTGGCTGATGAGATCATCTGTACAAAGTAAAATGGTTAAAATACTGCAAAAAGAATTTCATTATGCAAGACTTAAAGTGTTACAGAGGCAAAAGTGCCATGTGTATTTCTCAGAAACTGGAGAATTTGCCTCTAGAATTTGCTTCCATCTTAAAACACAAATTTGTAGTGTAAGGCCTTGCTTCAAACCAATCAACTATTAATCAACAATTTATTACGAACAACATTTACAAAACAATTAATGTAAACCGTTTACATCAACTAAACCACTTTTATAACACTGCTGAAAAACAGTTGGTGTGGTTTTTAAAAACTTAAGATAAAAAAATGTTCCAGTCACACTTTGCTAACATGCTATAATTGTAAGTTGTACCCAGTAAATAAATAAATAAATAAATAAATAAAATTACAAAGAAAGAATAATTATACCAGTAAAAGAATATAGACATACCAGTGGACATGCGCACTCTTCTGTCTTCTGTGTTTGGGCGCAAGATGGCCATATTCATTCCTCACCCTGAACAAAGGACTTCCTTGGTCTTTCTTCTCTTCTGTAAAACAAGAAATTCTCTACTTACTCTTAAAAATATAATTAAGTTAATTTAAAATAAGATTCAGACCAGAGCATTTGATGAGTAAATGTTGAAAAATATTGAATTAAAAAATATGTACCTGGGAAGGGCTGATCATGGCAAGACTCGCTGAGACTCAGTAATAGCTCTTTTAGTTTTTAGGAAGGTTTGTGAGGGTTCATAAAGGAGCTGTTGTTTAGATATTGTAGAGACCTGAAAAAGAAGGACAGCACAATCTGTGAGTAATCCTGGAAGACAGAAAAGGAAGAAGATACTATTACATTACATGCAACTTGTTGGTTTACACATTAATGTGGGTTTTCTTTTTTTTTTAGACTGTAAAAACAGCCTCTGTAATTACATGTTAAATTAAATAATTCAATGTTAAATGCATCCATTTTTAATAGTAAGTCATTAATATTAAGATATATATCTAATGAATTCTTTTAAACATGTTTACGTGTTAACAGGACTGTTATCAGTAGTGTAACTGATCTGGTTTTGACAAATTAATCTAAGATTTGATACGTCATGTGACACATCAAACTAGCATTTCCACTCGTGGAAACAGATAAATTACGAGGTGCAGAGAGACATCATGTAATGTTGGACAATGAACTGACGGGGCCCATTTGAAGTAATTTATTAAGAAGCCAATGGACAATATAAAGTTTCTGACTGTGTGGGACATCTGACTGCTTTCCAAAAAGGGGCACAACTGATTTACAAATGTTGTGATAGTGTCAAATGAGACTGTACAGGGACTGAGGCAATGAGCAGAAGAGTAAACACTGCAGGACTGTCTACAAGTACATTTGTACAATATCATACAAGTGTTCCACTGAATTATTGAATTATTAAGACTCTGATGTACTAATGGGGCATTTTTAAAACTATTACCCAGTCCAAATACCCACACTTGCGGTCTTGGCCACTTTATAGCACATGCATGCGACAGGAAGTAAGTGCGCAAGACTGTCCCAGGTCTTTAATGCCAAACTGCAGTGCCCTTAAAGCAAACTAAATCCACACCATTTTGAATACTGCTCAGAAGGCTTAGCGTATCCCATCATACATCATGTTTTGGAATAAATCGTGAAATCTTGTGAGAGGTCACGGAAACCTTTCCAATGTAAGTTAAAAATGAATAATAATTATAATAATTAGATATTACAAATAATTTGGTAGTAAAACAAAGTGTTGCACGTTTTAAGCAAAGAGAAGTATATTTATTTTGTACACCATTTGCAACTGCTTTTTATCACTTGATTAGAAGCACCACAAATTAAATTGCCATCTGTTATAGGGACTACTGAACAGACATTTAGACGTTTATTTTAAAATGCAAAGTTGAAACTAAAAATAAATCTCTGTAAACACTCACATTTTTACCACACTATAAGTGTGTCCCGTCAGGTAAAGAAAAGTTCTACACACTTTTTCATGTTCACTTCAACACTTGGACCAAATACAGGAAATATGTCATATAATTAGTCAAGGGATCAAGTGCAAAAACTGCAAGTGTGCGTATTTGGACAAGGCAAAAGTTTAAGAAACAACATGTTGTATATGTTATATATGCTGTGCAAATTATAACAGCAGGAATGTTTGATAAAAGGGTAAAACTAACACAGACCTACCACTACAAATGTCTCCCTCCGCAGCTTTCTGTCTTCTCTGTTTCTAAATGAATACCTCTCCACAAACAAGACTGGGCTGACTGCTTCCTTTAGGTCTTCTCAGCTAAAAAAAAAAAAAAAAAAAAAAAAAAAAAAAAATGGGAAAGAAAAGACAGTTATATGGACAATGTTAATAATGATCTGTGAACAACATCTTTAAGTTCTAAACTGATATGAATGAACTGCAGGAGATTAAAAAACTTTTTTTAAATGTTTACTTTTTTTTTTTGGTTTTTATATTGAAAGGTATTACAAGCATGGAATACTAAGTGTAGGGATTACTGTGGTATCTGTCCTAAAAGCACATCAAAACTAGCATTACAGTGGTAAAACCATAGTAAGTTTGGTGATCACTGTGCTATTACTATACATATCACAGTGAAACTAAAGATACTGCAGTAAAAGCATAATAAGTGTTGTGGTTATTGTGGTTTTTTACTGAAACTGAAACATGGTAAGTGTCCTGTTTACTGCTTTAACTTAAAATATCACAGTACAACTTACAACAACTGTTGTACGTGTTGTGGTTCCCATGATTTTACTACAAATACAACTTTGAACCTGATATAAATATAAAACTGATCGAAGGTCTATGGCACGTCACGTGACAGAGTTTAATCACTCCAGTTAGCAGGTGTGTTCGTTTAGTTAAACACAATGAATCATAAAGACAGCCTTGGATGACAGATATAATTAAGCGAATAAACATACGGCGCTAATGTGATTAATAAAGAAGACAAGATACATTTTAAAACAAACATTAAGACAGCGTATTTACGACTACTCACCCAACCTGTGGCACACGTAAACTGATGACAAAAACCGCGATATGTGCTGAATGAGACTTTCTGAACGTGATTTCATAGCGATCATCATCTCATGTCCTTCGCGTCTGTGTTCTGACGCCAGAAGTTTCCCACTGAAATCAATGTAGGTCCCAGTTCGTCGATATAGTGACGCCGAGGGCCGCCGTTGACGTCTTCATAGTGACGCTAGAGGCGCTTGACCGTTCTGCAGTATTTGACGCCTCGGGAGTGAGAATGGGTTGCGTGCAGACTAGTTGGAAGTTCATCAGAAGATAGCATGGCATATAAAATTTCATTTAAAAAATCTCTTTAAATAAATTGTAGATTATGTAGATTGAAGATGTAGATTTACTACTTTAGTTGTTTATTAACACACATGATAATGTTTAAGGCCAGATCTGAAGTAGTGGCAGGTGCTGAATGGATTTCATGTGTGTACTCACTGGCACAGCATTTCATTTCACTTTGCTTCCACAGCAGCGATTTATAGAAAATACTTGCCCTGGTCATACAGTTACTTTGCAGTAAAAACTGTAGTACATTAATAATATGAATACATAGTTACATAGTTATATATATTTAGTTTTATAAATAAATATAAATTATAAACATGTTGGTGTAACAGACATAAAATTCACTTTTATGATAAAAGGTTTTAGTACACATTATCCACCTTATTCTTCCACTGTTTTCTGGTAATGTGTTAGACTTCCTGTTCATAATCTGCCATAGAGAAATAACGAGAACATTGAAGTGCTGTAAATGGTAAAACAGTTTGCTCTTCAAACTATTGTGTTTATAATTAAGATAATACATTAAAATAATATGATAAGACACATCAATTTGCAATATCAAGCTGCAAAACGAGCTGTTTTGGACAGATAAACATAGCTGCATGCAGATGAGACCGGAAGCCAGACACAATAAATTTACGAACGGCCGCTCCCACTCTTATGGCAAAAATAAGGTGGATAATGTGAATATATAAAATGAATAAATAGTTATTAAACTATCATTTAAATAAAATAAATATTTTTTTTAATAAAATATATTAATTAATTTATTTTTATTTTATAGATTTATTTATTTTTAAAAATATATATTAATGAGCACTTAATTTACATATAAAAAAATAATTATTATTTATTATTAATATAAATATATATATATATTAGTTATAGATTAGTTACTTTATTCTGGCTAGTATCAGAGATATGATCATAATTTAATAGACAAACAAAAGACGATGTCTGTGCCAATACCCTTGTGAGCAGCGCACAGACATATAGCGACACAGCCTTTCCCAATTACAATCCGGATTAATGACCTATTCCAATTCTACAACTCTTCAGTACGAACTGGACCATTAGGACGAATCCTATAAACACAGAATCAATTATGGTTACACAAATATTAAAAGACAAATATTATACAGAGCCATGTGTTTAGCTTGCTCATGCCAGCACTTAATAAAAGCACTATGTATGAGTATATCTTCACTTTTTTAGACGACCTCACCTTTGTTTGATCTTATAAAGCACAAAGGCAATCACGGAGACCAACAGAGCCACAGACACAATCACTCCAGACCAAACACCAATGTTCCACTCAGAAAACCCCACTGGAAACAAACAAACAAACACAAAAACACAACAGAGAGTTGTGAAAAAAGGTGTGAGGCCACACTGCTTCATGTGACAAGACAAAACTAAGGTTAAATGAGTTTTGAAACATTTGAAAATGTTTGATGTTATTCATTTACACACCCTCATGTCGTCCAAACCTGTACGAATCTCTTCCTTCTATGGAACATGAAAGGAGATATTTGAAAAATGCTGTGGTCTGAAAAAAATTGGACACCACCGAATTTCAAAGTATGTGTTCAAAATATCCACAGAATAAATTAACTCATACAATTTTCAAACCACCTGAGGGTGAATAAATTAACTCTCCCTTTAACATGTTTAAATGATTACTGAAATGTTTACATAAGGGATAATGCACAGCTAGCCATACATTATCCTGCTTATACCATGGTCATTTGTCAGCATTGACAACTTAAAGCTGTTAATGATATTTCCAGCACAATATTTGAAGGGAAAGGGTAAAAATTACGGTTATTTTCGCTCATTAACGCAAGCTCCTGGCCCCTTCAAATCAGATACAAAGATGGAATAGTGTGGTAAGATCAAATTTATTTGAATGAATTATAGCATTTTTATTATTAACTATCGATTGAGAGAGAGAGAGAGAAAGGAAGAGAGATGACAGTTGTGTATTACCTGCATCTGTGTCTCTCTCTCCCAACAATGAAGCTGTGAGTTTAGTTACTTAAAAAGTGATTTTACCTCCTTGTTGCTGATGAATATAATATAGTGATCCATCTACTGTATCTAAGCTATTTTATTAATAAAGGTTGCAGGGCAGCGTTGACAAGTTTCTGTACTCAATGTTTCTGTGTGTGCACAGCACAATCTCTGACCTCTCTCTCTGTCTCTGTTAGTGATGTGTGTGTTTGTGTGTGTCAATGAAAGCAGCGCATTAATATAGAACTGTGATTAAACCGCCTTGGAACTACCTGTGCATTAAACTGTGTTAATGCATACCTGCCAGCCAATCAGAATCAAGTACTCTGACAGACCATGGTATAAACAAATATATACAACTCACAATTTCAATATATGTGACCCTGGACCACAAAACCAGACATAAGGGTCAATTTTTTGAAACTGAGATTTATACATCATCTAAGAGCTGAATAAATAATCTTTCCAGTGATGTATGGTTTGTTAGGATGGGACAATATTTGAAAATCTGGAATCTGAGGGTGCAAAAAAATCTAAATATTGAGAAAATCACCTTTAAAGTTGTCCAAATGAAGTTCTTAGCAATGCATATTACTAATAAAAAAATTAAGTTTTGATATATTTAAGGTAGGAAATTTACAAAATGTCATCATGGAACATGATTGTTACTTAATATCCTAATGAGTTTTGGCATAAAAGAAAAATCGATAATTTTGACCCATACAATGTATTTTTGGCTAATGCTACAAATATACCCATGCTACTTAAGACTGGTTTTGTGGTCCAGGGTGACATTTATTTTGCTTACAATAAAGCAACCTCTGCAGTCTCTGTGAAGAACATGAAATATCAGTCAGGATTCAGAAATACAAATCCCATTCATTTTCCTTGTAGAGCGACGGATTTAAAAAATAAAAATAAAAAATTAAGTGATATAAGCTTCTGTAGGTAAAGTAAGTATTATTTTAGTGTGATTATACAAAGTATTGTTTAATACAGGCAAATTTATGGTGAACAACTCTTACCCACTCGTCTGAAGAGATCATACTTGAATTCACTAATTCACTAGTTACTATGGACAAAACCACAAAAGAGCTTTTTCTTTCACCCATTTCCTAAAAATGTCTAGTCTTTAAGACTACAAGATTGCACCCGACAGGGATGTAATACCATATTTGTGAAGTTTATTGCTAAATCTATATTTAAAATCAGTCAATATTGTACTGTATTGTACCAGCATTTGCAATGCTTTGTGTAGTTCATTGCCTCAAAAGTCAAACACTTTCACCTTTTTCTTCCTTTGAATGTTTAAAACATTGTGCTGTAAATGAAAGTTTTAATTTTGTGATTCATCTCAGAGCTGGATAGGTTTGGTTTAAAAAAACGTATTTAAAAAATTGTCATTAATCGCTAATATATCTTTGAAGATAACAAAATAGTTCCAGAATCAAAGTCAAACTGACCTTCTGAATCAGGATAAGCTACAAGCGTGCTGGACAGTTTATTTGCACACTTTCCTTTTAGCAGCTTAATACAAATTATAGCATAAGCAGTTGAACCTTACCTTCAGGAAGTGAAGTCGTAGCACTGATATCACCTGCAATACAATGTTATTTTACTCAGTGCATGTATTAGGACAATAAAAGATCAAATCCTTTGATTTGAGTAACTTGATATTACTATGTGCCAAACAGGGTGTATAGGATATTCAAGTGCCCCTATTATTTATTATGTCCCCAACAACAGGTTGACATGTATGCAAAGTCAAAAAACACTTTCACTGTCTTATGCATTTATTTTTACCTTATTTGCTCAAAGACTCACAAACGAATCACCAAAACCCCTCCTTTGCGTGATGCTAATCTGCGGTGACTGGTCCCAGTCTGTTGTGATTGGTCTACTGCGTGCAGTGTGTTTACATTAAACACCCAAACAGCCGTGGTACATGCGTTAGCCCAAGTGAGAAATGTATTGATAAAGCACTGCAGTTTGTACACCAACGTATTGCTAGATTCTTTATCATAACTCCAAGTAATAACGATAGCAACATTCACTATTCATCGACACAATTCTAGACTATTGAGAGAGAACGGATATTGCTGTTAGCCAGAGACCTACGAGCTGTGTGGTGTGAACAACACATGCAACTAAATACGTATTTTGCATGCTACAGAGTACATGAGAGCCACCATTTTTAAAGGATTACTCCACTTTCAGAATAAAAATTTCCTGATAATTTACTCCCATGTCATCCAAGATATTCATGTCTTTCTTTAGTCGCAAAGAGTTATTTGAGGAAAACGTAACAGGATTTTTCTCCTTATAATGGACTTCAATGATGCTTAATGGATTGAAGGTTAAAACTGCAGTTTCAATGGGCTCTAAACGATCCTGGCCAAGGAATAGCAAAACGATCAATCATTTTCTTAAATTATTATTTATACACTTTTTAACCACAAATGCTCCTCTTGTCTAGCTCTGCGATGCGCATGCGTACTCTGTGCTCTCCTGTTCGAGACAGTTAGGGTATGTTGAAAAACTCCCATCTCATTTTCTCCTCCAACTTCAAACTTCAGGGTCAAGTTTTCCCGGGTCTGTGGGAGCAACAAGTGGGCAGGCAATATGCTAATGTGACATCAACATGAAATAGCTTACGATTCGTTCTAAAAACGACCCGTTTACATGACTCAGAATCGACTTTTTCTTTTGAAAGAGTCTTAACTTTATACACAGAGCAATTTTAGATTTAAAAATTCACAGGATGTTTTCATTCACTTAGAGCTGTACACACCGTATGAAAAGTAATTTTCAAAAATCCATAATGGGGCACTTCAAAAACGTATTACAGTTCACATCACGAGAACTGACATTAATATTTATGGGTAAAAAAGTCTGTAGTGTAAATCTGGCACAGAGACTAATCGACAAAGAGTCATATCCTGCCACATAAAGGTTGTTGCTTTCACATTTCAATAACTTCCAATAACTTCCTTTACACATTTACCATATCCAGCCACAACAAAAGCCAGATGGTTACTAGCATCCTGTACTACTTTTAAACTACTGTACAGGAAAATGTGCATTCTTGTTTTCTGACAGAAAATTCTTAAGAGTACGAAGTAGCCAACTGTCAAGATATGCAGTCATGTTTAGAAAATCATATCTAGTTATAAACCAGTTACTTACAAGAGCATGGCTGCTTTTCATTAATCAGCAAAAAAAAAAAAAAAAAAAAAAAAAAAAACAAACACAAAGCAAAGCATTTCAGTTAAGTTATGTTACTAAATATCAATAACATTTCATTTGATGGCCTCGCAGTACATAAAAGCAATAAAACGTACATATCACAAACAATTTTACACTTACTTTCCCAGTGGGGCAGGAGAGCAGGCACTCAAGATTTTCAGGGCAGGCCTGCAAGGTGGCGGTGCTTGCGGTCAGATTTGTAATAGGAGAGATGAATGATGGCTTTCCTTCTGCAAAAAGTCCTGTCAGAGTTCCCTAACCGAGAGGGAACGATAAGTAAAAAAGAAAAAAATGCATGGTGGGAAGAATAGAAACTCAGTCGTCTTTAAGATTTAGCAACCAAGCCTAGTCATACAGTTGTCTATTCAACCAATGAGCTACTGTATATGACACAGGAAGTAAATGAAATATTAAAATACTATAAACCATTACTCAGTAAATGGCAACAAAGCCTAGTCTTACAGTTCAGGTCAAAAATCAGGTGACTAAATGACATAGGAAGTAAAAAATATATATATTAAAAAGCCAACAATAGTGGGTTTTCTCATTTCTGTAATCTCATTATTCATTACTTATGTACAGTAATTGGCTAATAAATGTCTTTTTAGACATAAAATACTTACATTGACAGGCAACTGTATCTCACAGTCACTGAAGTACTCTTTAATCTCATACAACATTTCAAAGAGGAGTTGTCCGGCATTCTGTTTTTGCCCAGTGCATCGCAAGACAACTGAAAGAGAAGACACACAATGAACTCTTACAAAATATAGAGGCATATAGGAGACAAAGTCAAAACACTGCATGCCAACACTGGAACTGAGAAAATGAATCCAACTATATTTGATTTACTCTGAATCCAAGTATACTTGGGTAAAATCCATCTGTCACAGAACAGATCATAGGAGTTACTGAGCATTTTTAAAGCCTAAGTCCCCCAAATGTTGTGTATATATAATCAAGAATTAAGCTATAACAATAAATTGGCTATAACATTTCTTCACAAATCTACAGCTACCAAATGACTGGAAAACTGGAAAACACCTTTCCCATTTAATGTGTATTTAAGCAGGTGTGTAATCGACACGGCCCTTTGTTTTTGAAATACTGACAGGCCTATAAATAGTTTCTGAAGATATTATCTTATATCAAGCGTGAAAAGATTATGTGATTCTCAAATAACTGTCCCTATACTGCATACATTTATCTGCTCTCTTTCAATGAGTGAAGCTAATTATTAACAAATGTTGCTCTTTCACCAAACCCCATCCTTGACCTTCTCATAACTTGTGACTACAGAACAAAGCTAAATCACGTTCCCAACCTACCAACGCTAAGAGAAAAGATGCCCATATTAGGATTCCTTTAGAGCTTGGGTGGCGAACGTCAGTCCTAGAGAGCCGCAGCCCTGCGGAGTTTTGCTTTAACCCTAATCAGACACACCTGAACAAGCTAATCAAAATCTGAAGGGTTACTAGGAAGCTACAGGCAGGTGAGATTTTATTAGGGTTGGAGCTTTATTAGAGTTTAAGAGCTAAACACTCTTAAAACAGTGGAGATGATCATAGACTTCAGGAGGAACCCCCCTGCTCTCCCCCCACTCATCATCATGGACAGCACTGTGGCTACAGTAGAGTCATTCAGATTCCTGGGTACCAACATCTCTCAGGACCTGAAGTGGGACAATCACATTGACTCTATTGTGAAAAAAGCCCAGCAGAGGCTGTATTTCCTCCGCCAGCTGAGGAAGTTCAACCTGCCACAAGAGCTGCTAAAACAGTTCTACTCGGCCATCATTGAGTCTGTCCTGTGTTCCTCTATTACTGTTTGGTTTGGTTCAGCTACCAAAACAGACATCAGAAGACTACAACGGACAGTCAGGGCTGCTGAGAGGATTATTGGTATCCCTCTACCCAACCTCCATGATCTTTACACCTCCAGAGTCAGGAAAAGGGCTAAGAAAATCACTCTGGACCCCTCACACCCAGCCCACTCTCTCTTTGAACTGTTGCCCTCTGGCCGACGCTACAGAGCGCTATGCACCAAAACAGCCAGACACAAGAACAGTTTTTTCCCCCAAGCCATATCCCACCTGAACCACACTTAACACACCTCAGTACTGGTCATGTGTATTTACTTAACAAAACTTTTGTATATAGCACATATGCACATTCATAGTTCTGTCTATGGACATCTTTTTTTTTCTTTCTGTATATTTTTATTACCACTGTTATTTATAATTGATTGTATATTCTTTTTTAATATTAGTGTTTATTATTACCTTAACTTTATGTCTGCACTATGGTTGTATTTTCTGTACTGGAAGCTCCTAACACCAAGACCAATTCCTCGTGTGTGAACACACTTGGCAATAAAGCTCTTTCTGATTCTGAACTCTGCACGGCTGCAGCTCTCTAGGACCGGAGTTCACGACCCCTGCTTTAGAGAGAGACAGGAAGCAATCACTATAATTTTTTTTTTTATCAAAACCTCACATGACTTTCCAACATATGATGCAACACAACAGGGAAATTTCTAGTCGGCTCTAATGATTGTTGTTACATCTGTTCGCAAAGGGAGAAAACAAGATATAGTATACTAGTAAGATGATCCTCACCTGCACCTGCATTCAAAATTGCAAAATCAAGTATGTCAATATAAGACCAACGAAGCTCAAAATGTATTGTTATAGCTTGACTACAGTCAATGACAAATGTATTATAAATACATATAAACAAATTTACTATATGTAAAATGACTTGCTTTGTCTATAGCATACTCATACAGTATAAGCTCAGGCACTCAGCACTGAGGGACTGAGGGAAATTCAATCTGACACGGTTGATGTGTTTTTCTGAATGAAGAAGGATGGCCTCTGACTCACAAAGCATATCAAAAGCAGAACTGTTTTCCCTTGTTGTTTAATCTGATGGTTTACATCTTATTCATCACTTTCCGTGGGAGGATGTGTGGTGGAGCACAGAATCCATGCAGGACTTTCATAACTAAAAACTGCAAATGATTATTATTTTTTTTTTTTTTTTAATGTAGTAATTATTACTTTAAAGGAGGGTACCTCAAATCTTGCCCTGGAGGGCCAATGCACTGCAGAGTTTAGTTCCAACCCTGATAAAACTCACCACCCTGTGATTTTTCTATGATCTTAAAGACACTGATTAGCATGTTCAGGTGTGTTTAAATTAGGTTAAGTTAGAACAGGAAAGTGGATCTTGTGGGCCAGATTTGAGGATTCCTGCTTTAAAGTTTTCCTTAAGCCAGGCTCACACTACAGGATTTTTAGTCCGATTTAGCCCCGATTTTGCCCTCCTGTGAATCAGAGCAAAAATCGTGTCAAGCACCTCGATCGGTCCCGATGTCTGGCACTGATTATGTGTGAACGTGAGACGTTCACAGATCGAATCTTTCACCTTCCGACCTGCTCTCACACAAATCGGGCCGCCCCGATCATATCAAACGTGTTTGATATTCAGGATTTTAAATCGGGATGATCACGGCTATGATTACATCAGTACTTTCACAACAGCCAATGCGGGACCGCAAAACAGCTGCTGTACGGTTCATTGGATAGTGGAGATGGAGGAAACTGCTTCTTATGTCTTTGTAGTAACACTGTCTGTATAATATGTTGAAAACATACCACAACCGCATGAAGTAAGGAAAGCTCTGGAGTGAAATCGTCTCTGTTTTCAACGTAGTGAGTGCATAAAGCTGCTAGCACGCTAACTAACATTTGTAAACATTAGTTGCTGAAATGACGATCTGTTGCGTGAGATCACGTGAGGTGCTCCTTCCGTCATGATGATCTTAATACTATCTTGTAGTGTGTGATGCGCCACAATTGTCAAATCTTGTAGTGTGTTCATGTTTAAGATTTCAGGGAAGATAATCTGCAAAGATTCTCCTTATGTGTGCGCTGCAACCAGATTTCATAATCGGTTAGGATTTTAAAAATCCTGTAGTGTGAGGCCGGCTTAACTGTTCTTTATTTTGACATATCAGACCAAAGAGGTCAAGAGGTCATAAAGTCAGATCAAGAGGAAACTTTTAACAAACTTCTCTTTTGGTATCTTATTTTTAAGGCCCTATATAGTTCATTTCCAGAGATATGGGGATTTCAATGTGGCTACATGAGTAAACTGTTGAATTTTAGATATTTTCAATGGATAAAACCATAATGTGTGTTACTTTGTATACAGGTGATACTTTTTTTCTTTTAAAGAGGATCACCTAAAAAACAAATATTGATAAAACAATTGCATAGAATGTACCTTTTCCAAAGTTTACATGCAAGTAACTCTAAAAGTGTTAAAGATATCAATATCTTAAGTAAACTTTTCCTTTGTAATCTTCATTTTTAAGACCTTATATGCTTCAATTATGGGACTGAACCATTTTCAATATTTTGACTATAGACTAAAGCTGGTGTAAGGCAAGCCTCCGTGGTTTGAAAAAATACCAGATACCTTTTTTTGAAAACGTCAGTTCTTTTGCCTTTTTTTTTTTTTTTTTTCTTTTTTTTTAGAAAGCTTTTTTTTTTTTTTTTATTCTTTTTCCCGCGTAGTTTTCGCGCAAAGGATTTGCGGACCTCTTCAAGTGATCCAGCACTACAGACCTAAATGGTCGAGCAGACACGGAAAAACAGGATATTCTCTATTCAATTTAACCAATTTAACTTTCAGACGCCACCTGCTTACTTTAATAGTTCGTTTGATGTCGTTTCTATGGCGTTATTTTAATGATGTCTAGAGCGCACTATTGTAATGCGGGAGCGCGTAAAAATGCGCAACCACATGTGGATTATGACGGCAAATCAATGCCATTAATAACCGAGCGCACCACTGATGCTGGCGCGCGGGGTAAATCACGTCCGCGAGAGGAAAACAGATCTACACGCGAGGAAACGGGAACCGCGAGCTCCTGTCAAACCTTCGCGCGCCCGTGACATGTTCTCTGCGCACAATACAAACCCTCGCGCGCTCAATCTTCTCTCACCTGCTCGTGCAAACACTTTTATTTTTGTCAGTCGTGGGGCGGGACTTGCTGTTTTAATTGTAATCTCAAACGCCATTGGTTACCTCCTCTTTTCCGGAAGTCAGCTGTGCTTGGACGCCTGTGCATACAATACAACCGCACTGCTTTTATTCTCAAAGTGCTATTATTATTATTATTATTATTATTAACAATTACGTCGGTTCGTGTAACCGTATCTCAAATGTGTTCGTGATCATACAGCTTTCATGAAATGTGAGTTTGCCGTTAGCCCTAAGAGATTCTTTTTTTTTTTTTTTTTTTTTTTTTCTTATTTTTGTCTAAATATTTTCTTATATTCTTCATTACAGGTCTTGTTTGGTCTTATTTCGTATCATTGCATGTTAAAAATAATGTACTTTGTTATGCAGACGCAAAATGTGAAACTGCAGTCTTATTCGCATAGGCTAGCATTTTTATAAATATTTGTAAAATATTATATATTCAGCATATTCTACTTAACCTATTTTGTATCTACATTAATTATTTAATTCATAAATTAGTAATTATTATTATTATTTTTTTTTTTTTTAAAGCGACATCTTGATGGACAACAACTAATAATGATCAACAAGCGGCATCAGTCCGTCAGATCATTTCAAAACGTAAAATAGCCTTCAATTTATGTTATAATTGCTTTATATAATTTGCAAGATTTATTTTAATAAACCTTTATGCGGAGTGTGGAATTCACCTAATGCATAACAGAGAAGCGTCCGCGCGATCACTTGTATTTTTCCTGATAATGAAACTAACTTTATTTCTGTAAACTCATAATAACGACAAACGTTGCTTTTGTAGAGTAATGAGAACAAACAGGACGCGCTTTCTGCCATCTCTGTCTCTGAAGCGCCTCGCAAAAAAGAACCGAATTATTATCGTATGACTGTCTCACATACATGAGAAATATATCTATAGATATAAAGTTTAAAATGTATACTTTTAAACAAATTCAAAACAAAATCAAATATCCCTGATTATGTAATCTGTATGAAGGTTGCATTTCTCTCTAAAGGCTTCTCCGTTTTTAAAGCATTTCATACGGATTTCCGAATAAATTCCGCTTTCAGAACTGTCACGTCCGTAACATTGATTTTTTCCTCAGAAACAAAACACGAATTTATTGAAGAAAACAAAAAAAGGCATATAGCCTATGTTTTGTGAATTGCCAACCTTTTCTCCATCCGGCAGATATTCTTGCTTTTATACTGATACTTTTCTCAGGGTTTTAGAAAAATATAAATAGATTGTACAAGTTATACATTCTATGATAATTTATGCTTCAGGTTTTGACTGCAAATGTCACGTCCATAACGCTGAAACTGCGTCATGCTAATCTTTGAAATAATTGCTTTTTTTGTACAAAGTTGTGATGGTAGTTTTTGAAACACTTTTAAACTTTTTTTTTGTTTTTTTTTTGTGAATGTTCATTAAATAGTAATATAAATATGTGCTCCACATTTTCATTGTTTGATTTATGTTTCATTTAATGTTTATTTATTTATTCATTTATTTATTTTTTATAAAGAGATATAAAATATACTGGGCAGAACTGAGTTAAGTGTATTGGTTGGGCCCAAGTTTATTACGTGACCCCTTGGGAAAATTAATTGCCCACCCCTGATGCATTCTATAGACAATTTACATTTTCATTAAAACAGATATGTTATATTTATAGAAAAAATAAATAAATTACAACTTATATGCATCTGGTCTGTTGATGAAGCCATGTCTCATGTCGCCTAAATTAAGGATCGTCTTTTCACAGGCGTCCAATCACAGCTGACTTCAGGAAAAGAGGAGGTAACCAATGGCGTTTGAGATTACAATTAAAGCAGCAAGTCCCGCCCCACGACTGACAAAAATAAAAGTGTTCGCGCGAGCAGGTGAGAGAAGACTGTAGTGATGGGAAGTTCGGATCATTTTACCGACTCGGACCTTTGAGTCTCGTTCAGCAAAATGAACGAATCTTTTTTCGAGTCATTTCGTTTATTTTAGCAAATTTAATTTAAATGTTACGTGTTGCCTCCCTAACACATCGACTACTTACACAACCGTTAATCACACTACAAACAAGACAAAACTATAATGCTATAAGAAACAGAAAAGATTAATTCATACATGGGTCTGTAATCTATGATTAGCTCAACCTCGCCTCTTATCTGACAAGTTTTCGGGTTTGAGTCGTTCGTTCATCGCGTGACAGCCCCATAAGCTTAACCTGTGCAGTCTGAGCCGGAAAGAGAATTGATTAGTTCATATCTTGAGTCTTCGGGTTCGAGTCGTTCGTTCATCACGTGACAGCCCCATAAGCTTAACCTATGCAGTTTGAGCCGGAAAGAGAATTGATTAGTTCATATCTTGAGTCTTCGGGTTTGAGTCGTTCGTTCATCACGTGACAGCCCCATAAGATGAACGAACGACTCCAAAAACCCGAAGACTCGAAACAGGTGAACTAATTCCAGTACAGAACATAATAGGATGTTGCGCATGCGCGACTGAACGAATCATTTCCCGAGACGACTAGTTCGTCCCGAGTCACATTAAAGATTCGTTCAAAATGAACGAGTCGTTCAAGAACGACCCATCACCAGAAGATTGAGCGCGAGGGTGTGGGAATGATCACGCGCGCGCGAAGGTTTGATAGGAGCGCGCGGTTCCCGTTTCCTCGCGTGTAGATCTGTTTTCCTCTCGCGGACGTGATTTACCGCGCGCGCCAGCATCAGTGGTGCGCTCGGTTATTATAATGGCATTGATTTGCCGTCATAGTGGATTCTCTTGACTTTCAATAAAAAAGACGCGCTTTCTCTCCCTTGCATGTGCGCGCTCAGAAAAAATCGGCGCATATGACAACGGATTTAATCAGTATTTAAATAGCATAACAGTAGAAAATGTATCTATTTCACACGTGTCCCACATTATCCTGCAAAATAACATCTATGTCCAGCAACAGATCTATTGCCAGGTGGCCACCCTACACTAAAGTCACAGACAATTTTGTGACAGGTAGGATTGGTAGTTTAAGGTACGTTTGATTCATTTCTATTTTTATGGTATCTGCAAACTAATTGTCACAAGTCTGACCACAAAAAAAAAAAAAAAAAGAAAAAAAAGAAACAGGACTGTGATGTGTTTGAGTGTTACGATTTCTCTAGCAGCAGAACTAATCAGTTAAGACTAAAAAGATAACTACCTGAACATAAAAACAGTTGCAGTCTAGCCACTCCATATGAAACAGATTTATAATAATATCTAAATATGCAGAAAGGTTTCTGTGAGTATTAAGCTCAGGGGTAGGGATGGAGACAGAAAATATAATTAGTTCAATATAAAAACAACACAAGTTAATGGAAAGTCCCTACGAGGATACACACAAACGTGCGTACGTGCGTGCGTGCGTCCCTGGGGAACAAATCCACACAAGGCTTGTAATGGCTTGTCATTTTTTACCTTACGGAGACAATTTTGTTCCTCATGACTCATAAGGAAAGAAGCTTATAAGTGGCATGCACGGGGGGGCTGGCCGGGGGGTCTTAAACCGTAATTCACACCATTCCGCTTAACAAAGTACTGTAGCCACAAAAGAATAATTAGTAGATAGAAAGGTAGAAAATTCAGCAATGTTCAAAAGGCTTACCGAAATAAAGCTTTCATCTCGAACTGAAGACGAGACGTACTAACACTGTGCAGCAGCACTCCAGCTCTCTTTATTCCTATCTTCCTCTACTGGCATAAAGTTGCCTTGGACGGTGGATATTCGCAAATTTAGGGACCGTCTCTAAAGTTACATACGACATTAGTATACACTTTTCTTCAATAGCATTTATAGCGAATGACTTACAGTCACACAACCAACTGTAAAGTGTTCATGTAGGTGTCAACTATAATGCACACCTTTTAGAAATTTAAAATTAATTATCATAAACTATAAATCATATGTTAAAAATTCTTCTTTTTCTTTTTTTTTTTTTTTTACTACCTAATAGGGTCAGAAGCAACATTTTCCATAATTTAGCACTTTAGCACTCAATAGCACTTGAGGAGAATCACTTACGGTCACAAAAACAACTATAAAATGTTCATGTGTCAGCTATAATGCACACCTTTTACATTTTTGATATTTATTAACATAAACTGTAAATCATATATTAAAAATGCTATTTTTCACTACCAAATAGGCTCAAAAGCAACATTTTCCATAATTTAGAGCTCAATAGCATTTGAGGAGAATATAGTCACAAAACCAACTATAAAATGTTCAAGTAGGTGTCAGTTCTTCCTCTAACTTGCAGACCGTCAATAATGTCAATAATGACTGCTGGGCGGTACTTTATTAAGCAACATTTTTCTTTCTTGGCTGGGATCATTTACAACCGCATTTGTGATTGTTTGAAGCCGCATTTAAACTGCATTTTGAAAGTTCAAAATCATGGCACCATAGCCATTATATGGAGAAAAATGCTAAAATGTTTTCCTCAAAAAACATAATTTCTTATGAAGAAAGAAAGACATGAACAGCTTGGATGACAAGGGGGACATTATATGTGAATCTTTGTTTTGGAAGTGGACTTCCAGCTCATCCATTATATGTCAAGAAGTTCCAAAGCCACATGACACGTAACACGATTTTAATGCACCATTTTAATGGAGAAGAAGTAGGCCCTATACCAGTAAATAATTTCTCTTTCTTTATGGTCTTTATTGTCTATTTCTGGATTTCATTATCTATTATTACTACTGTGATATTCCACTTACACACTACACTTAATTATAGCTACGCATAGGCCAATGTCAAATTATTCCTGCAAGTAGCCTTAAACAGTAGCCTTAAGTAAAGTTAAGTTAAATAGTAAATATAGTAAAGTTAACATAGTTTTTTGTTCACACTAGTTACTAATGCACATTGTCAAACAGCAGAGTGCAAACAGGAAAGTATGGCTGAGGCAATGGGAGTCGGATATTTGGAATGGCACAGCAGATGAAAGCACACAGTCATGATGCTCATGATCTGGGAAAACTGCCAAGAGAAAACCACAGTGAATCACCACTTTAGGTGGCTGTTGAGATAACAATATCCCATTACATCCACTTGAACAAACAATGCTGATACTTATTCAGTCAAGTTGCCAGTTATTTTCTTTTCTTTTGAAAGCAGCTCTGACATTCATTCATTAAGACATTTTGTATTTATTTGTAATATCACAACTATCAGATGCAAAACACAAAATCAAATGAAACAAATGATTTAAAATTCCTTGATTTATTATACAAAAAATCTGACCTTATATATAATAAGTACATGTGCAAAAAGAGGTTTCAAAACTGGCAAGGCAAATGTTGGATCACAATAATTAGGAACCAGTTTCCACAAACCCCTTCACTCGACTGGGATGTTTTTCTGGACGGTAAGGGCAGTGACTGTAACATCTTTTGCAGTATTAAACATGTATTTATACCGATTTCATCAGGCTCCGAAAATTCTTCAAAAAGAACACAAAGAATGGCCTTTTCAGCTGGCATAGTTGCAACTCTTGTGTCATCAGAACAGGGAGTTCAACGCACAACCGTTTCCATTGGAAAAACGTTTTGCAACGTTTTGTCGGAGCTGAATGCAAGGCAGGAATACAAAAGGGCAAGGGAAGTAAGACACTAACAAGGAACATGGCTAAACTTCAAAATAAAAGATATAAAAACGTGGACATGAACAAAACCCAAAACCCACGTTACAGTCTGTCAGCTCACACATTAGGGTCAGGCAGTCCCCAAGACTGTCTACAGTGTGGGTTCACACAGGCTTTAATTATAGTTAATTGTTTTGCAAACTGTTGCAAATACATTTAATTGGCCTTAAAATGTATTCTGATACTTTTGAACACTTAAAGGTGCCACAGAATGGAAAACTGTATTTGCCGTGGCACAGCTGAATAATAACAGTTCTGTACATATAGATGACATACCGTGAGCCTCAAACACCACTGTTTCCTCCTTCTTATTTAAATATTGTGTGTGCAAAAAAGTAGGGCAGAGTAGGGCAGGTCAATTATTTTGCCGACAGAGGGAAAAAAACACTACAGGTGACGCAGATGACTTGCAGACATGACGACGACCCCTCCCCCACAGATTTTTGTACAGATCTACACGATTCACGTGAATGGCCTATTTCAAGGTGAAAACTGCAAATTTCGCAGAAAGGTGACAAGTTTGCACCCCTGGAACAATTTATTTATTTATTCAATTAATTTATTCTATGGCACCTTTAAGGAACACTTAAAATGCCAATTAATAAATAACCTATTGCTGTTTCAGGATGACCTGCTGGTAAGACTTTGACTCTGACTCTGTCTTAGATCCATCTCCACATGAAGGAGTATACTCCGACCTAGGAAAAATGAGAAAAACAGCTCCATATGTTATATACTATTATAGAAATAAAATGAGATAAATAATACACATACTATAAAACAAAATACTACTTGTAATATGCATTTTTATGCGATATGAAGTGATATGTACATCCCATTACCAACAACCGCAATACTGTGAACACAAACAGTTTTACAACAGGAACTTACGATTCTGTCTTTGCCAACAAAACCAAATGGTAACAGACATGATGAAAATAAACACAATCCCAGTCCCCACGATTACAGCAATACGCCAATCAGGAGAACTTGCTAAAACAAACGTGACAACAAAAAAAGTGTGCATAGTAATGCTGAAGACAAATGGAATATGGAATAAATTATGGAATATATAACTAATATACAATGTTTACATTGGTTGCTTACCATTTTCTTTGCCTCCTGAAGATGTGTAATTTCCTGGCAGGGATGCATTTGTAGCTTGATGTATCACTTTAAATAAACACACAAATGTACACTTAATTGATGCTGAAAATCCATAAAGAAGGAACTATGCTACTCAGTTACAATTCATTTTCATTGTGTGATTCACCTTTTCCATACAGGGTGAATTCAGGTAAAGTGGGGTTTACACTTATAGAGCATAACAATGGTTCATAATTACAGGGCAACTATTTCTCTGAATGCTACAATAGTTTTGATTGATGCAATATGACTCTGGTGGGTGTGGCAACCTCACTGGACTGTGATGGTGAAAGGTGAAAAACCCATTGAGAAAAGATTTTTATTGGTAACTTATAAGGCTGCACATTAAATGTAAACAAACATTATTATTATTATTATTTGTTATATAAAGTGGGCCGACTTTTAACCTTCAGTAATTATACACAAATTCATTAAATAAATTGACATTCACTGGTTATTTTATAGCTGACATGTATAAATTACTTTTTTTAGAAAACAGAAATGAGACTGCAGTCAGGTATTCAAGTCAGAGATGGAAGAAAGGAAAGACAGAATATGGAAGAAAGGAAAGACAGAATATAGAGGAAGTCAATGCATGAAATTCAATCTCAAGTCAAGAAAGAATGATAGGAGAAAAATATATATGCAGAATATAAAGCCTTAAAATATAAACCACTAAAAACAGTGTGAAGTGTTTAGGGAGCATAAAACATTTTTATATGGTCACCATTGTAAAAGTTCCTCTTATTTTATTTATTTATTTATTTTTGGCCTGTTTGTTGTTGCTCGTGTTAATGCCACATCTTTAATATATTGTAGATTTATTTATTTTTATCAATATTCTGATTTCTGAATATTCTGTAATTTAGATTTTACCAAATTTAATGTCATTTCACACATAAATGAGATGTGGATTTATACATGATTTATTTTACTCATAACCTGTTTTTTTGCATTGTTGTTAAATATGTTTGTCTGATCATATGTACCATGTGTTTTTATTTAAGATTCAGAATAATTTTTGATAAATAAGGGATGGCCCACTTTACCAGACCTCAAAATGTTTATTGGTATATATATTGTAAATAACACTTTATATAAACTGTATTCAAATTGAAATAAAATAAAATAAACACAATACATATGACACAAAGAAATCACTTCAATGCTATTCTGAAAAAGTAGCCTGTCTGATCTGAAGGGGAAGAGAATTCCAGAGTTATGGTGCACAAGAAGAAAAGGCCCGATCACCCATAGAGTGTAAACGAGTAGGGGGCACCACTAAAAGACCAGAATCAGAGGAGCGGAGATCATGACTTGTAGTGTAAACAGTTAACCGTTGCGACAAATAATGTGGTGCCAAACTATGCTAGCCTTGTAGGTCAGCATGAGAGTTTTAAAACAGTCTCTAATGACGCTAAAACTGGAGAGATGTGCTTATTTGTCCTGGTCAGCATAGAATGCTGACAATTTGTCCCACTGTCAGCATCCTAGCTGCTGAAATTTAAACAAACTGCAGCTTACCTAAGGTGGTTTTAGGAACCCCAGCATGTAAAGCATTAGTGGATAACTTGGGACGGAATCTTGCGATGTTTCTGAGATGAAAAAATGAATTTTTAACTATATTCTGTCCATGAGGATCTTAGATTAATGTCAACTATCACCCCCAGATTTTTTTATTTAGTTTAAAACTCTAAAACCGTGACTTCCATTGAGCTAACGTACCAGTTTTACTGATTTGATGGGGTGAACCAATAAGCATTACCGCTGTCTTATCACTATAAAGACTTTTAAGAAAGTTTTGAGACATCCATTTTGATCTCTGTAATGCTGTGTTAAAGAAAGCCAATAGCTGTAGTATAATCACTTTTAGTATCACTGTAAATCTGGGTGTCGTCCATGTAAAAATGGAACTTAAGACCAAGGGATCTAGGAAGCTGCATACACACAAAGACACGTGCGCAAACACACAGTGAACACACTCCCGGAAGTGGGCAGAGAATATGTCGCATCAAATCATCCCCATACCAAAACTGTAAACCTAGGGAAAACACTGAGCTGGACCTTAAAGTTAACAAAACTAAAAAAAAGGAAAAATTCATCTAGCTATCTAAAATACATGCTTTACAAAAAGTGGCCCGCTTTACCCGAGTTCACCCTAATTAAAGCCTAACATCATCTTCCATGTTCTAGTAAAAAACTAGATGAGTAAAGTTTGAGAACAAACTTTAAGCTGGCTTGAGAAAGCCTAGCCTGAAAGTTTGAAGCAGCTGTAAAAGCATGGAAGCAGCTAGCATGATTTAACACACTGCTTACATGATTTAACATGTTAACATGTTTTAGCATTGCTAGCATTTTTCTATCATGATTAGCATGTTGCTAGCATGATTAACAAAGTTGCTAGCATGTTTCTGGCATGATTAGCAAGTTGCTAGCATGTTTCTAGCATGCTTAGCATGTCGCTAGCATGCTTCTGGCATGATTAGCAAGTTGCTAGCATGTTTCTAGCATGATTAGCAAAGTTGCTAGCATGTTTCTGGCATGATTAGCAAGTTGCTAGCATGTTTCTGGCATGATTAGCAAAGTTGCTAGCATGTTTCTAGCATGATTAGCAAGTTGCTAGTATGTTTCTAACATGATTAGCAAAGTTGCTAGCATGTTTCTAACATGACTATCAAAGCTGCTAGCATGTTTCTGCCAAGATTAGCAAGTTGCTAGCATGTTTCTAAGTTGCTAGTATGTTTCTAACATGATTAACATGTCACTAGTATGTTTCTAACATGATTAGCAAGTTGCTAGCATGTTTCTAGCATGATTATCAAAGTTGCTAGTATGTTTCTAGCATGTTGTTAACATGTTTCTAGCATGATTAGCAAGTTGCTAGCATGTTTCTAGCATTATTAGCAAAGTTGCTAGCATGTTTCTAGCATGATTAGCATGTCGTTAGCATGTTTCTGGCATGATTAGCAAAGTTGCTAGCATGTTTCTAGCATGATTAGCAAGTTGCTAGCATGTTTCTAGCATGATTAGCAAAGTTGCTAGTATGTTTCTAGCATGTCGCTAACATGTTTCTAGCATGATTAGCAAGTTGCTAGCATGTTTCTAGCATGATTACCAAAGTTGCTAGTATGTTTCTAGCATGTCGCTAACATGTTTCTAGCATGATTAGCAAGTTGCTAGCATGTTTCTAGCATGATTATCAAAGTTGCTAGTATGTTTCTAGCATGTTGTTAACATGTTTCTAGCATGATTAGCAAGTTGCTAGCATGTTTCTAGCATGATTAGCAAAGTTGCTAGCATGTTTCTAGCATTATTAGCAAAGTTGCTAGCATGTTTCTAGCATTATTAACAAAGTTGCTAGCATGTTTCTAGCATGATTAGCATGTCGTTAGCATGTTTCTGGCATGATTAGCAAAGTTGCTAGCATGTTTCTAGCATGATTAGCAAGTTGCTAGCATGTTTCTAGCATGATTAGCAAAGTTGCTAGTATGTTTCTGGCATGTCGCTAGCATGTTTCTAACATGATTAGCATGTCGCTAGCATGTTTCTAGCATGATTAGCAAGTTGCTAGCATGTTTCTAGCATGATTAGCAAAGTTGCTAGCATGTTTTCAGCATGATTAGCAAGTTGCTAGCATGCTTCTGGCATGATTAGCAAAGTTGCTAGCATGTTTCTAGCATTATTAGCAAAGTTGCTAGCATGTTTCTATAATGATTAGCAAGTTGCTAACATGTTTCTAGCATGATTAGCAAAGTTGCTAGTATGTTTCTAGCATGATTAGCATGTCGCTAGTATGTTTCTAGCATGATTAGCATGTCGTTAGCATGTTTCTGGCATGATTAGCAAAGTTGCTAGCATGTTTCTAGCATTATTAGCAAGTTGCTAGCATGTTTCTAGCATGATTAGCAAAGTTACTAGCATGTTTCTAGCATGATTAGCATGTCGCTAGCATGTTTCTAGCATGATTAGCAAGTTGCTAGCATGTTTCTAGCATGATTAGCAAAGTTGCTAGTATGTTTCTAGCATGATTAGCATGTCGCTAGTATGTTTCTAGCATGATTAGCATGTCGTTAGCATGTTTCTGGCATGATTAGCAAAGTTGCTAGCATGTTTCTAGCATTATTAGCAAGTTGCTAGCATGTTTCTAGCATGATTAGCAAAGTTACTAGCATGTTTCTAGCATGATTAGCATGTCGCTAGCATGTTTCTAGCATGATTAGCAAGTTGCTAGCATGTTTCTAGCATGATTAGCAAAGTTGCTAGTATGTTTCTAACATGATTAGCAAAGTTGCTAGTGTGTTTCTAACATGATTAGCATGTCGCTAGTATGCTTCTAGCATGATTAGCATGTTTCTAGCATGATTAACAAGTTGCTAGCATGTTTCTAGCATGATTAGCAAAGTTGTAAAAATATATATAATAATAAATATATATATATAAAAAAAAAATCGCACTCTCTATTGTGAAAAATATATGTATGTATACCTAAAATAATTGTGTAAGTAGAAAAAAACCCCGCAAAAAATGCATTTAGAAACAGTTGAGTTCCCCCTTCCCTTCCTCACAGTGGTTTGGCCCACTGCCTGCTTTCCCAGTTCAAGTCAGGTGTGTGGCTGCGGCTCAGTTAATGTTGAACTCCAGTAAGTAGGGTATTTTATTCACTTTAAATAAAGCGATTCTCTTTAATGTAGTTGATGCAGACTCATTCATAAATTAGTTGCGGCAAAAATGCTGATTACCGATGTAATTTTCCATGAATCTGCTATATTAGCGATTAAATTATTATTTATCTAGTTAACACTAGCTTGTTTACAATAGCTTGTTGCATAGTGCACTGCACTAACACGACAAAGCCGTTTCCCATGCATTGTTTTATTTGTGACGACTTGGCATAATGTTAACTTAACATTAACGGCCACAATTAGCATATTGTTTAGCTGTGCATTTACTAAATGAGCACTGTGCTATGTCCGAACTGACCCCACTGTATTTTTTTGTATAATCAATATCTATTCTGTTCTAAGTGTCTTAATTAATTTTAAATACAATTTTAAACCTTTTTTAATTCCTTGATTTTATTGTTGTGATTATTTTTTATGATAGTTTTACTTTCTTTATGTAAAGCAATTTGAATTACCATTGTGTATGAAATGTGCTACAGTATAAATAAACTTGCCTTGCCTTGCCTTGCAGTGTCATAGATAAAATGACGGAGAAAAGAAAAATGGACATAAGATCATTTTTCAGTGCACCTAAACGCCAAGTAAGTACAACAAGTTCACATATTAAGGCAATTTGGCTTTAAGAATGGGTGCTTATGAAAATACTAATGTCACAATATCAATCACAGGCAAAGGAGACAGAAATTATTGAGGGACAGGTAGACCAGGGTCAATCAGATGTACAGTGTCAGGTACTGTTACTGTAAATTGATTATTTAACAATTGATTTTGTTACAAAACATTACTTATTTTATATATCTTTTTCACAATAACAGTCATGTTTAAATTGTATTGTATGTTGATGGCTTGACTGTAAACAACATAACAAACAATGCAATAAATAGTTTTGAAGAAAAATCTGCTTTGTCATTGAACCTGAGAAAAACTTTGAAAATAACCATAATGGCGCAGTCTCCATGCTAGAATAATAATGATAGAAGCAAAGTTTTTCACTGTGGGGACATAAGTACAATTTGACTGTATTATTTGTGTCCCCTTCAAAAATTGCTCATGAGAAATTTTATATTTATTGTCCCCCCCCTACTGTTAAATGAAATTTACGCCCATGGGCCGCACGATTTGACGCCCGTTTCATGGGTCTGTGACAAAAACTGCAGGACGAGTTACGCGCCGAAATCTGTACGGAAGAAAAATAAGAAGAATACTAATAAGTATGTGAGATAATAATAGTAATGCTTCGCCTTTGGCAAGCACCACTAATAATCTTAAATAGTAGATCAGTAAGTTGGCTTTCTCAAGCCAACTTAATTAAAATCATCATTTTCCGAAACAACATGAGATGAGGGTACGTAAATGATGACACATCAGTTTTGGGTGAAGTAATCCTCTATAATATATTTTCTAGACTACAGCATTTATGGCATTAATGGTGCTTACCTGTATAATTGATAAAACACTGAAACTGTAACAGAACAAAAACGATATAATTAGAACCTAAATGGAACACATATTTATACACCACTTATTCTCATATATTGTGTAAACACGCAGAGAAAGATACATATTTGTTGCTTCTACCTGAATGTTGTCACAATGAAGTTGCCACTGAAGGTTTATGCAGGTGCTGGCTGTAAGGTTCTCAGGAGTCACAGCCACTACAAATCCTAAATTCTCCGCTTGGTGAGTTGCGTCAACGATAAATGTTCCATTCTATGCACAGAAGAAAACCGAACGATTACAAAAACAGCTTTATATTCGCAATATTGTCATTTGTCCTTTGAATCAAACTTAAAACGACAAGGCGCGGGCGATCCCACCAGATGATACCATCCATGTTCGCAATCTCTCAAGTCTGGAATCTTGTCCTGAGGCACCTGGTATGTATAACCCTTGGAGGTGACCATGTTCTTACATAGCGTTTCCTGCGTTGTGGGACACTCTGAAAAACCCAAAACACAATCCAGTAAACCGCAGTCCTGGCTTAAGTTGTGCCATATTTGCAGTCGCTCTTTCACTGGACATTTCACTGTTGTCCTCAATGAAACACCGCGTGGGTTGAGATTGTACAGGAGGTTAAGACTAAATGAATGGCTGTAACTGTAAGCATCCGCATTTCTTCAGTCTCTCATCATAAATCGTTATCAGAGACGTATTATCTGTCTTATCTATCTATTAGTGAGAACAAAAAAAAAAAAATCAACTTACGAATTCATTTTACATCGATACTGGATCAATACCTGAAGATTTGACGCTTAAGTAGGTTATTAACATTTTAGATTGTCATGTGACTACGGCTGCAAACTCTTACCGTAAGAAGAACATCTGTTTGTTAATATCAGTAGCCCTGTACAAAACATCACGTATGCCATCGTTGTAAGATCCAGCTGAGTTATGCTGTGCGAACTACAGTTGCAAGCAGCTCCTCTGAGATCTACGAAGACTGAGGCACAAATGAACCATCTATACACAAAGTGGGTGTGTACGTATACATCACACATTCCGCCTCTGAGGCTTCTTAAGCGACCAAATAGTGACACATGCTGATCAGTGACACAACCAGTTCACTACTACAATTAATAATAGTTCTAATCGTTATATTAGGGACTTTAAGCAACATCTGCGAAAAAAAAGTAATTTAAAAAAACAAGAGAAGTATTGCTTTTGGCATTAAATGATATTGCCAGAAGAAGAGTTTTTACTCGTGTATAATGTCAAAAAGTGTATAAACCCCGATTTACCGTGTAATAAATAGCCTTATTGCCTTTTAATCGATTAATTATTAATTCAAGTATTTATTTGTTTACTTAATGATATTTTTGGCAAACGAAATATAGCCTTGATCCCATATATTAGTATTTGGCTCCATCTACTGGTCAATGACCGTAGATGGAGCTAAAATTAATGGTTTATAACGGGATCATAATCTGAGGTTCATTTAACGTCAACAAAAGTACAAAAAATAAAATAAAATAAAATAAAATAAAATGTCTGTTGTTTTTAGTTTATATATCTTATCAGAGTACCCTATCCGCAAGTTACTAAATTAAATGATTACATTGTATGTAGATATTTCAAGGAAAAGGATATTTACCCTGAAGAGTTGGTCGACTGTTACGGACAGGCTGCGCAACACACTCTGATTACGTTTACACCTCAAGTAACGTACCATATATAAGACTTCTTTTACCTGTGCTGAAAAATCTTTATTTATTTATTTTTTATTTTTTTGTATAAATACAGGATTTTAAAAATAAATAAATCATAAATCTGCCCTAAGATCATTTTGGTAATTAACTTGTAAAAACAAAAATACACCTGTGTGGATATAATATATTCCCTGAAAGGATATGGGAAGCAGCATTCCAGTTTTTTTAAAATGTAAATAAATAAAAATAAAAATGTTTACAAACAGCTGACTGGACACATTGTATCTAGACATATTGACTGGACATACATTGTTATCTGATATTTGCTATTCTTGTGGGGACTCTCTTAGCTCTAATGGTTTTTATACTGTTTTTATCCACTTAACCCTAAACTGCATTTTTTTAGTTAAAAAAACAAAACAAAACAAAAAAAAAAAAAATCATTCTTTATGGTTTATAAGCTCGTGACACGAGTCCCTTTGAGTTTATGTGTATTCAGGTTTAAGTCCCCACCAGGGTATAAAAACAAGGTCACACATACGTTTACTTAGCTATCTAAATGGGGACATTCCATAGGCGTTATGGTTTTTATACTGTACAAACCGTATTTTTGATTGCTCTTCACCAACCCTACACCTAAACCTACCTCTTACAGAAAACATTCTGCATATTTACAATTTTAAAAAAGCTTTGTTTACTTTATTTTTATACCAGTTTTGCAAATAATGACATCCCCAAAGGGAGGTTTTTGGTGATTTTGTCAGGTTTTGCACACTTTCAAACAAAATATATAGCCTTGGAGGGTGGAGGTAACTTCAGCCTGCACGTCCCCCATCTTTGTGCTGAAATTTACACAAAATATGTGACATTTCATGCTAACGGTATTGTGCTCATGCCAGGCTGCTTCGGAGTCTCGGTTGTATGCACCCTTTGAATAATGAATTTCTTCTCTGCGGGTGGAGATACATTTCATGAAAATGCTGTATATGTAGTGCTGCTGTAGATGTGAGACCTGCTTCAGTCCATAAAATATCTAGGATTTCAAAGGTCTTTTGGATTTTGGATAGTAAAATCTTTGATGCAAAGATCTGTCTGTCTGATCTGTCTGAACAATTGTTTTCACTGGGAACAGTCTTGTAGTCCAGACTAATGTGATAAGGTGATGTGAGAGAAGTCCTTTAGAGCAGATCATTTTCATGATCTCCCTGATCCTTGGGAGTTTTTAAGAGCATCCTGTGTCATGAAAATAGATAGGTCAACCAGTGATCCTTTTACAAAGTGAGATTCTGATAGATTAAACTCACTAATGAATGATCTTACCAAAGACCCCATGAAATGTTTGGCTAAATAAATTTTCCTTTGCATGCGCTTTTAACTAGAGATCTTATGGAAGTCATTTTCTGCCTCAAGAGTTTAAAAAATAATTGTGACTTTGTTTCTCGTAAATTACAACTTGATGTCTCACAGCTGTGACTTTATTTCACATAATTGCGACTTTATATCTTACATTCGCAGCTTACCTCCATCCAATATATTAGTTTTTAGCTCCATCTACTGGTCAATGATGGTTTATAACGGGATCATATAATCTGAGGTTCATTTACGTCAACAAAAGTACAAAAAATAAAATAAATTAAAATGTCTATTGTTTCTAGTTTATATATTCTATATATAATGCAGTTTTACAAATGATGACATCCCCCACACTTCTGGGTACAAATTTGTCTCCAAACTATGGTTAGATACACACACACAGTCTCCATTAAAACAGGTTAGAAGGTTAAATCATAATTAAAACAATCTATGACGAACAATTAATTACAATCAGTGGAGACAGTCACGAAGTATGGTCATAATTATGTAATCCATGAATTTGCTCAACTTGTTAACTTGAGGCAATGTGTATTTTTGCGAATTTGCAGCCCCCTACAGTTAAGTGCGTGAAAGGCACTCTCGTATACATGACAGAAAATACAGTTAGAACAAATGTTTTGCTAATTAGATTTGTTTATTTCAAATGATTAAGAATATTATTAACTGACTCGCAAAAGAAATGCAACACAATCAAGGTTCTAAAAGTTCAAAATATTTTGCATGTCAAAGGCCTTACATTTTGCTTACATGTGCATATTTATAACAGTGAATAATATAAAAAAAGTGCATAATTCATTTAGCATGTTTTTCCTTCTTTGTAGAATGCCACAAAATTTGAATTCACAAATAAATCCTAAACATGTCAAAAGAATAGTGCTTGGAGAGGTTCCTACATATACAGAGGGGAAAAATTTTCTAGAGGACAGAAAGTTATGCTTTTAGCATTTATGAAATACACAGTCTAGCTACTCTGAACCTCTGCAGTTTTACTCTCACTACCAGGGTGGTAGCTGACTGTGTTGAAGATTCTATTTCATAATGGCCATAAAAATAAGCAATTTTTGTCATCTCAATCTCATCACAACTATCCAGTCTGCACCTGCAACCTCAGTGTCCCAGTAGTGTGTTTGAAATTGTTATTTAAAGCCCTCAAAACCCAGAACAGATGGTTGATCACAAAATCTCTCTAGAAGCTGTGATAGAGTACCTTCTCTGCTTTCCTCATCTTCACAATCATTATCATCTGAGCTCTCTTCCTTCCTCATCCTCAGGTTTAGTATCTTTTTTGTTCATATTCTTCTAGTCTGCATACTAATGGCATCTTCACCATAACTGTCTTCTTCTTTTTCTTCTATTACTTCTACTTCTTCTTCTTCTTCAGGAAAAGCTTCTACTTCTATATTATCGCTACAGTAATGACTTGCAGATTTAACTTCTTCACCATCACTTTACATGTGCAATACCTTTCATAGCATACTTTAATACAGAATAATTTAATATCATCAGATAAAATGACATATTTTGATGTGGTGTTGGAGTCCAGAATAACAAGAGCTACATAGAGAAAACATGAAAACATATTTAGTGCTAAACATGTTGTTTGTTTTTAAATTTATTTGATTTATTACCATGTAAACTAAAGCGCTCTTGAAAGGTTTTAGGGAAATAAAAGTGGGTCAGTTATTTTACTGGTAACATTAAAATGGACTGTAGGCCTCCTATTTCCTCTTCATAGATACAAGTATGAGACATTACTCAATATGGATAAATTCACAAATATGCATACATTTACACATAATGACTAACACACCTGTATTGAACGATGTGCTGCATCTTCTCCCATACTATGAATTTAAGATTTCCCAGATGTTTTGCCACATCTAACAAAGGAATATTTTCTACATCTTGTTGTGTGCATTGGGCTCTGTAAAAATACCAAGAACCAGCATAGTTTTAAGCTTGGTTTCTAAACAGCAGAAAAGACTGAAGATGACTAACCACTCCATTGTGTAGTTGAAATTCTGAAAAAGAGACAGGGAGATTAAAAAACAAAGTTACGTACTAAAAGATATAAAGCCTGGCAGCTCCAGACTAATGATATACATCATGCAACCCCAATTCCAGAAAAGTTCTCTTTAACCTTTATTTGGGGGCAGCCGTGGCCTAATGGTTAGGGAGTTGGGCTTGTAACCGAAAGGTTGCAGGTTTGAGTCCCAGGTCTGGCAGGGATTGAAGGTGGGGGGAGTGAATAACCAGCGCCTTCTCCACCCTCAATACTATGACTGAGGTGAGACTGAACCCCCAAATGCTCTGTGGGCAAAATGACAGCCATATGGCTGCCCACTGTACCTGGGTGTGTGTGTTTGTTCACTACTTACTACTGTGTGTATGCACTTGGATGGGTTAAATGCAAATTCCGAGTATGGGTCACCATACTTGGCCTCACGTCCTGTCCTGTCCTTTCCTTTCCTAATTTACTAAAGTACAAAGAAAGAATTTCCAATGTTTTCAATGGCCAATGTTTAATTTCATTTAGTAAGTATAACCAAATTTAGATTTTCATGGCTGCAACACACTCGTAAAAAGTTGGGACAGAGGCACACTGTGCCACATCAACTTTCCTTTTAATTACAATGTTTTAATTGAGGATTCTAATACTTCAAGCTTTTGTCCAATCTGGCTTGATAAAAAACTTGTCTGATTTTCCTTTTCATGACTGGTAATACATTTTTAATAGTAAACAGATCTGGACTGCAGGGAGGCCAGTCTAGCACATTCATTCTGTCTCTACAAAACCACGTTGGTGTAGCACATGCAGAATGAGACCTGGCATTGCCTTGATCTAATAACCATGGACTTGCCATGAAAGATGCCAGAGAACCCCATGGCATCACTGCACAGAATTGATGTATAGTTTTCTGCCAACGTAACAGAAATTCAAATTGCATTTATTGATGCAGTTGCAGAATGTGTTAAGTGACACTTGTGGCTATTTTTAACACCACAATATGATGGTTTCTTATGCAATGCGATCTGAGGGCCCAGAGGTCATGCACATTCACCTGAGGTGTCTTGCCTTGCCCTACACAGACTGACATTTCTCTAGATTCCCTGAATCTTATCACAATGTTATGTGTGGTAGTTGGTGAAAGACCTAAATTCATTGTGTCTTCTATTAAGAAATGTGACATGATCCAACTTCGCTCCCGAAGACTGAAATGCTCCTTTTATACCCAAACATGATATCCTCACCTATATCCATTTCACCTGCTTACTGTGAACTGTTTCAGAACAGTTTAATTTGGATATTCTATTACCGTTTCACTTTTATTTGGCCTCTGTCCCAACTTTTATGGAGTGTGTTGCACCCATGAAAATCAAAATTTGGTTATTTACAAATTAAATTAAAAGTTGGCAACTGAAAACACTGGAAATGTTTTCTTTGTGCTTTAGTCAATTAAAAAAAGGTTAAAGAGAATGAACGGATAACATATTCTTGATTGTATGGCACTTCACAGACATATAAAGTATCATTTTATAAATATTACTGTTTTTGTGTCACGGAATGTAGTTTTAAGAGGTTTTCATGCGAGAATGTTCTTGTTTATAGTTCAAATATGCAGTTTGTTAATAAAGACAACATCTATTTGAAAATTTGACGTGAGCTCCAGATGGTCAGCGGCCGTTCAGCACTCATGAATCCGCCCTACAGCGCCTCACCTCGGCCAGATCTTCTGGAATTTACCGCTAGCTTTGACGTCTTTTGTAGTGATACATGCTATGTAATTCATTTTGGGTAAAGCTAATGAGCAGTTTTTGGTCTCATTAATCTAGTATTTGTTCCAGAGAAGATAGTTTTGGCAAAAACTCATATTTATGTAAATTCAATGCTGTATATCAGAGTGTTGCCACTGTATTTTAGTCTAAATTGCCTAGAAACTGTTTTTTTTTTTTAACATTATTATTCAATAAACAATATTTTATATAAATACAGTGCCCTCCACTAATATTGGCACCCTTGGTAAATATGAGCAAAGGTGGCTGTGAAAATAAATCTGCATTGTTTATCCTTTTAATCTTTCATTCAAAAAATTCACAAAATTCTAACCTATCATTGAAGTAAAACAATGGAAAGCAGGGGAAAAATCTCATTATGAAATAAATGTTTTTCTCTACTTCATGCTGACCACAATTACTGGCACCCAGTTATTGCAACATCCTTTATTCAAGATAACATCTCTGAGTTTTCTTCTTTAATGCCTGAAAAGTTTGGGGAACACCTGACAAGAGATCAGAGACCATTCCTTCATACAGAATCTCTCCAGATGTTTCAGATTCACAGCTCCATGCTGGTGCTTCTTCTTTTCAGTTCACCTCACGCATTTTTTGCAGGGTTTAGGTCAGGCAACTGGGACGTCCATGGCAGAAGCTTCATTTTATGCTCAGTGATACATTTTTGTGTTGATTTTGATGTTTGATTTGGATTATTGTCCTGATGGAAGATCTAACCACAGCTCATTATAGAACTTCTAACAAATGTAGTCAGATTTAGATTTTTTATCTGTCGGTATTTGCTAGAATCCGTGATGCCATGTATCTGAACAAGACGTCCAGGACCTCTGGCAGGAAAATAAGCCCACAACATTAAAGATCTAGCAGTATATTTAACTGTGGACATGGGGTACTTTTTGTACCAAACCCATCTGGTGGGTTTGTTGCCAGAAAGCTCCTTTTTTTTTAGTTACATCTGACCACAGAAGCCAGTCACATTTGAAATTCAAGTCGTGTTTGACAACTGAATATGCTGAAGTTTGTTTCTGGATTAAGGAGGATTTTTCTTAAAACCCTCCTGAACAACATGTGTTGATGTAGGGGCTGTTTGAATTTTTTTTTTTTAGTCTTTTGACCCCAAGACTCAACTAATCTCTGCAGTTCTCCTGCTGTGATACTTGGAGAGTCTTTGGACACTTAAACTCTCCTCCTCACCATACATTAAGACGATATAGACACACATCCTTTTCCAGGCAGTTTTGTAACATCTTTAGTTGATTGGAATTCTTAATTATTGTTCTAATGATGGAAATGGGGATTTCTAATTCTTTAGCTCTTTTCTTACAGTCACTTTCTATTTTGTGAAGCTCAACAATCTTGTTCTGCACATCAGAACTATATTATTTGGTTTTATTCCTTGTGATGGATGATTAAGGGAATTTGGCCTTTGTGCTCCTCATATTTAACATCCTGTGAAACAGGAAGTCATGGCTGGACAATATAATACTCCTAGTCATTCTAGTGTGCTAAATAATTGCAAATATGAATGGGAATATGAATATAATTCAAAGATATTTTACTCATTATAATTTCTAAGGGTGCCAATAATTGTGGTCAGCATGAACTAGAGAAAAACATTTATTTCATAATGAGATTTTCCCCCGCTTTCCATTGTTTTACTTCAATGATAGGTTAGAATTTTGTGATTTTTTTGAATTTTTTGTTTATTGAGAAACAGTGCGTGTTCGTGATGGTGATTTTAGTGTCGTTGACTGGCATAAAGTTGGCTTGACGTTGGACGTTGAATATTCACAAATTTAGGGACCGTCTGCAAAGTTACATACGACATTAGTATACACTTTTCTAACTTCAATAGCTTTTATGGCGAATGACTTACAGTTACACAACCAACTGTAAAGTGTTTATGTAGGTGTCAACTATAATGCACACCTTTTAGATTTTTGATATTTATTAAAATAAACTGTAAATCATATGTTAAAAATGCCATTTTTCATAACCGAATGAGGCCAAAAGCAACATTTTCCATAATTTAAAGCTCAATAGCATTTGAGTAAAATGACTCACAGTCACAAAAACAACTATAAAATGTTCATGTAGGTGTCAAATATGATACACACCTTTTAGACTTTTGATATTTATTAAAATAAACTGTAAATCACATGTTAAAAATGCTATTTTTCATAACCGAATGGGCTCAAAAGCAACATTTTCCATAATTTAAAGCTCAATAGCATTTGCGGAGAATCACTTAAAGTCACAAAACAACTATAAAATGTTCATGTAGATGTCAGCTATAATGCACACCTTTTAGATTTTTGATATTTATTAAAATAAACTGTAAATCATATGTTAAATATGCCATTTTTCATAACCGAATGAGGCCAAAAGCAACATTTTCCATAATTTAAAGCTCAATAGCATTTGAGTAAAATGACTCACAGTCACAAAAACAACTATAAAATGTTCATGTAGATGTCAGCTATAATGCACACCTTTTAGATTTTTGATATTTATTAAAATAAACTGTAAATCACATGTTAAAAATGCTATTTTTCATAACCGAATGGGCTCAAAAGCAGCATTTTCCATAATTTAAAGCTCAATAGCATTTGAGTAAAATGACTTACAGTCACAAAAACAACTATAAAATGTTCATGTAGATGTCAGCTATAATACACACCTTTTAGATTTTTGATATTTATTAAAATAAACTGTAAATCACATGTTAAAAATGCTATTTTTCATAACCGAATGGGCTCAAAAACATTTTCCATAATTTAAAGCTCAATAGCATTTGAGTAAAATGACTCACAGTCACAAAAACAACTATAAAATGTCCATGTAGATGTCAGCTATAATGCACAGCTTTTAGATTTTTGATATTTATTAAAATAAACTGTAAATCACATGTTAAAAATGCTATTTTTCATAACCGAATGAGGCCAAAAGCAACATTTTCCATAATTTAAAGCTCAACAGCATTTGAGTAAAATGACTTACAGTCACAAAAACAACTATAAAATGTTTATGTAGATGTCAGCTATAATGCACACCTTTTAGATTTTTGATATTTATTAAAATAAACTGTAAATCACATGTTAAAAATGCTATTTTTCATAACCGAATGGGCTCAAAAGCAACATTTTCCATAATTTAAACCTCAATAGCATTTGAGTAAAATGACTCACAGTCACAAAAACAACTAAAAAATGTCCATGTAGATGTCAGCTATAATGCACACCTTTTAGATTTTTGATATTTATTAAAATAAACTGTAAATCATATGTTAAAAATGCCATTTTTCATAACCGAATGAGGCCAAAAGCAACATTTTCCATAATTTAAAGCTCAATAGCGTTTGAGTAAAATGACTCACAGTCACAAAAACAACTATAAAATGTTCATGTAGATGTCAGCTATAATGCACACCTTTTAGATTTTTGATATTTATTAAAATAAACTGTACATCACATGTTAAATATGCTATTTTTCATAACCAAATGGGCTCAAAAGCAACATTTTCCATAATTTAAAGCTCAATAGCATTTGCGGAGAATCACTTAAAGTCACAAAACAACTATAAAATGTTCATGTAGATGTCAGCTATATTGCACACCTTTTAGATTTTTGATATTTATTAAAATAAACTGTAAATCACATGTTAAAAATGCTATTTTTCATAACCGAATGGGCTCAAAAACAACATTTTCCATAATTTAAAGCTCAATAGCATTTGAGTAAAATGACTCACAGTCACAAAAACAACTATAAAATGTCCATGTAGATGTCAGCTATAATGCACAGCTTTTAGATTTTTGATATTTATTAAAATAAACTGTAAATCACATGTTAAAAATGCTATTTTTCATAACCGAATGAGGCCAAAAGCAACATTTTCCATAATTTAAAGCTCAATAGCATTTGAGTAAAATGACTTACAGTCACAAAAACAACTATAAAATGTTTATGTAGATGTCAGCTATAATGCACAGCTTTTAGATTTTTGATATTTATTAAAATAAACTGTAAATCATATGTTAAAAATGCCATTTTTCATAACCGAATGAGGCCAAAAGCAACATTTTCCATAATTTAAAGCTCAATAGCATTTGAGTAAAATGACTTACAGTCACAAAAACAACTATAAAATGTTTATGTAGATGTCAGCTATAATGCACACCTTTTAGATTTTTGATATTTATTAAAATAAACTGTACATCACATGTTAAATATGCTATTTTTCATAACCAAATGGGCTCAAAAGCAACATTTTCCATAATTTAAAGCTCAATAGCATTTGAGTAAAATGACTCACAGTCACAAAAACAACTATAAAATGTTCATGTAGGTGTCAAATATGATACACACCTTTTAGACTTTTGATATTTATTAAAATAAACTGTAAATCACATGTTAAAAATGCTATTTTTCATAACCGAATAGGCTCAAAAGCAACATTTTCCATAATTTAAAGCTCAATAGCATTTGAGTAAAATGACTCACAGTCACAAAAACAACTATAAAATGTCCATGTAGATGTCAGCTATAATGCACAGCTTTTAGATTTTTGATATTTATTAAAATAAACTGTAAATCACATGTTAAAAATGCTATTTTTCATAACCGAATGAGGCCAAAAGCAACATTTTCCATAATTTAAACCTCAATAGCATTTGAGTAAAATGACTCACAGTCACAAAAACAACTAAAAAATGTCCATGTAGATGTCAGCTATAATGCACACCTTTTAGATTTTTGATATTTATTAAAATAAACTGTAAATCATATGTTAAAAATGCCATTTTTCATAACCGAATGAGGCCAAAAGCAACATTTTCCATAATTTAAAGCTCAATAGCATTTGAGTAAAATGACTCACAGTCACAAAAACAACTATAAAATGTTCATGTAGGTGTCAAATATGATACACACCTTTTAGATTTTTGATATTTATTAAAATAAACTGTAAATCACATGTTAAATATGCTATTTTTCATAACCGAATGGGCTCAAAAGCAACATTTTCCATAATTTAAAGCTCAATAGCATTTGAGTAAAATGACTCACAGTCACAAAAACAACTATAAAATGTTCATGTAGGTGTCAAATATGATACACACCTTTTAGATTTTTGATATTTATTAAAATAAACTGTAAATCACATGTTAAAAATGCTATTTTTCATAACCGAATGAGGCCAAAAGCAACATTTTCCATAATTTAAAGCTCAATAGCATTTGAGTAAAATGACTTACAGTCACAAAAACAACTATAAAATGTTCATGTAGATGTCAGCTATAATGCGCACCTTTTAGATTTTTGATATTTATTAAAATAAACTGTAAATCACATGTTAAAAATGCTATTTTTCATAACCGAATGAGGCCAAAAGCAACATTTTCCATAATTTAAAGCTCAATAGCATTTGAGTAAAATGACTTACAGTCACAAAAACAACTATAAAATGTTTATGTAGATGTCAGCTATAATGCGCACCTTTTAGATTTTTGATATTTATTAAAATAAACTGTAAATCACATGTTAAATATGCTATTTTTCATAACCGAATGGGCTCAAAAGCAACATTTTCCATAATTTAAAGCTCAATAGCATTTGAGTAAAATGACTCACAGTCACAAAAACAACTATAAAATGTCCATGTAGATGTCAGCTATAATGCACACCTTTTAGATTTTTGATATTTATTAAAATAAACTGTAAATCACATGTTAAAAATGCTATTTTTCATAACCGAATGAGGCCAAAAGCAACATTTTCCATAATTTAAAGCTCAATAGCATTTGAGTAAAATGACTTACAGTCACAAAAACAACTATAAAATGTTCATGTAGATGTCAGCTATAATGCGCACCTTTTAGATTTTTGATATTTATTAAAATAAACTGTAAATCACATGTTAAAAATGCTATTTTTCATAACCGAATGAGGCCAAAAGCAACATTTTCCATAATTTAAAGCTCAATAGCATTTGAGTAAAATGACTTACAGTCACAAAAACAACTATAAAATGTTCATGTAGATGTCAGCTATAATGCGCACCTTTTAGATTTTTGATATTTATTAAAATAAACTGTAAATCACATGTTAAAAATGCTATTTTTCATAACCGAATGAGGCCAAAAGCAACATTTTCCATAATTTAAAGCTCAATAGCATTTGAGTAAAATGACTTACAGTCACAAAAACAACTATAAAATGTTCATGTAGATGTCAGCTATAATGCGCACCTTTTAGATTTTTGATATTTATTAAAATAAACTGTAAATCACATGTTAAAAATGCTATTTTTCATAACCGAATGAGGCCAAAAGCAACATTTTCCATAATTTAAAGCTCAATAGCATTTGAGTAAAATGACTTACAGTCACAAAAACAACTATAAAATGTTCATGTAGATGTCAGCTATAATGCGCACCTTTTAGATTTTTGATATTTATTAAAATAAACTGTAAATCACATGTTAAAATTGCTATTTTTCATAACCGAATGAGGCCAAAAGCAACATTTTCCATAATTTAAAGCTCAACAGCATTTGAGTAAAATGACTTACAGTCACAAAAACAACTATAAAATGTTCATGTAGATGTCAGCTATAATGCGCACCTTTTAGATTTTATATATTTATTAAAATAAACTGTAAATCACATGTTAAATATGCTATTTTTCATAACCGAATGGGCTCAAAAGCAACATTTTCCATAATTTAAAGCTCAATAGCATTTGAGTAAAATGACTTACAGTCACAAAAACAGCTATAAAATGTTCATGCTGGTGTCAAGTATGATGTTTTAGAATAGTAAAAGCTTTTTTAGTGTAGTTGCAATGTTGAGTTACATTTATCATAAATCACTGATAAAACCATATATAACCCCACTTTATTAGCATTTAAATAGTATATGTTTATGTTGAACATTATTCTTGTTGCTCATGAAGCACTTTTCAAACGTCTGTGTATTTGACAAATATTGCATTTAATTCACTTCATCTGTGATGCAAACACTGCAAGAGCTTCACTATCAAGAGCAGAAAGAGTCCGACTTGACGCCTCCATTTTGAACTCCGCCCCTAACTGCTCTCGTTTATTGTGATTAAGGTATAGCGTTTATGCATTTACACAAAATGTATTTAGACTACTATACTGTTTTTCATACAAATACCTAGGAATGACATTATATTTTTACCATGGCACTGAGGTGCTTTATTTGTGGTTTTAACTGTTATTATCATGATCTATGGATATGGAAGAGCAATGGTTAATAATAAAAAAAAAAAATCTCAGTCAGAATAATTAAATTTGACCATATAAAAATGAGGTTGCTACAATTTTTACAGATATTACTGATTTTGATAATCATCATAAATCTACATTTGCATCCTAACGTAAGCTACTATCAAATGTATATTTCTAAGAGACTATATATATATATATATATATATATATATATATATATATATATATATATATATATAAAATCAGGTAATATTATCAGGTAACACAAACCTCTTTCTTGATTTGTAACAATATTACTCATTAAAACATACAAAAATAATAAATAATAAATAATCTTTCTTTTAAGATATTTATTGTGTTAAGAAAAAATGACTGGAAAAAGTGTAAAGAATTCAGAAAACATGAAGTGTTTGTCATGATCTGACCATAAAGAATATTTAAAAGCCACATTTAACCGTCTGGGCCTGTATTCACAAAACATCATAGGGCTAAAAAAAAGTAGCCCTCGTGCTGATTTGGGAGAAAACTTTAAAAATAATGGCTGTATCACTCCTAAATTTAGGACTCCTAAATATTTCCTCTAAGAGCATTTCAGAATGCGTTTTAGGGCTAAAACTAGCTACTAAATCTGTGAAACTTTAGGAGTAGTGAACTACTACTAGAGGACTCCTAAGTCATTAAGACTAAATCCCAAACTATCCTAAACTATCCACGTTTTCCCATGCAACTTTTTTGGTTTTGGAGGTTATCCCAACTCTAAATGTTTCTCTGATTATATCATTGTTTTCATTAACAAGTTAATGTTCATTAACAAGAAAAAAAAAAAAAAAAGCTGTTTATGTGTCCAGTTTGGTTTTCTTTTACGTTTGCATGTCTTAATATCAGCCATGATTATTCTATTCTGTTAATTAAAAGGGTGTTTATATGCATATCAGCTAACTATTTATGAGAAGCATACACGTAAGCGGCTGACAATTAGCTGAACATATACTTGTTTAATTAGTGATAATTAGCCTGCATTTTAATTTTTTTTTTATTTGAATGTGGCAACATTTTTATTCTCTATGATATTTCTATGAATAAATAGAACCAGGTGAAGAGGGGAAGACAGAGACTCTTCCCCTATCAGCCAATCACTGTGTGCATTGTTTGTAAGCATGCTGACATCATCCATAGCAACAAGGTCAACCCCTCCCTTACTCTCATCTTAAGACTTCTCTCTATTCCTTAGTAAAAGTTTGTCTCAGCAGCTGTGAATAGGTTTTAAGAGAAAACTCTTAGCTAAAACCTTTTACAGCTATTTAGGAGAACTCAGTGGTTAGATAAAATATTTTGTGAATACAGGCCCTGGTTTTTACAACACACTGTACAAAAAATCTGCCTTTAAATTTCAAATAAATAAAAATGTAACATTTATAGTGATAATTATCAATATCGACTTGTATAAAAAAAAAAATTGTGATAATTTTTTGGCCATATCTCCCAGCCCTACCTTATCCCAAAAGCTTTTATTAAAAAGATGGCTATATGATAAACATGATCAAAAGGGAGATCAGACCAATTTTTGTTTTAAAAACTCTGAAAACACCTGAAAATTTCCCAAATGAAAAGCAAACTGTTTAAATATTGTCCTTTCTGGAACTCAATATGTTTAATTGTACTATTAAATGGAGGTAACTAATTTTACGCAAATGCTATTGAGCTTTAAATTATGGAAAATGTTGTTTTTGAGCCCATTCGGTTATGAAAAATAGCATTTTTAACGTGATTTACGGTTTATTTTAATAAATATCAAAAATCTAAAAGGTGTGCATTATAGCTGACATCTACATGAACATTTTATAGTTATTTTTGTGATTGTAAGTCATTTTACGCAAATGCTATTGAGCTTTAAATGATGGGAAATGCTTTTGAACGTATTCGATACTGAAAAAAATGCATTTTTAACATGTGATTTACAGTTTATTTTAATAAATATCAAAAATCTAAAAGGTGCGCATTATAGCTGACATCTACATGAACATTTTATAGTTGTTTTTGTGACTGTGAGTCATTTTACTCAAATGCTATTGAGCTTTAAATTATGGAAAATGTTGCTTTTGAGCCCATTCGGTTATGAAAAATAGCATTTTTAACATATGATTTACAGTTTATTTTAATAAATATCAAAAATCTAAAAGGTGTGCATTATAGCTGACATCTACATGAACATTTTATAGTTATTTTTGTGATTGTAAGTCATTTTACGCAAATGCTATTGAGCTTTAAATGATGGGAAATGCTTTTGAACGTATTCGATACTGAAAAAAATGCATATTTAACATGTGATTTACAGTTTATTTTAATAAATATCAAAAATCTAAAAGGTGTGCATTATAGCTGACATCTACATGAACATTTTATAGTTGTTTTTGTGACTGTAAGTCATTTTACTCAAATGCTATTGAGCTTTAAATTATGGAAAATGTTGTTTTTGAGCCCATTCGGTTATGAAAAATAGCATTTTTAACATATGATTTACAGTTTATTTTAATAAATATCAAAAATCTAAAAGGTGTGCATTATAGCTGACATCTACATGAACATTTTATAGTTATTTTTGTGATTGTAAGTCATTTTACTCAAATGCTATTGAGCTTTAAATTATGGAAAATGTTGCTTTTGGCCTTATTCGGTTATGAAAAATGGCATTTTTAACATATGATTTACAGTTTATTTTAATAAATTTCAAAAATCTAAAAGGTGTGCATTATAGCTGACATCTACATGAACATTTTATAGTTGTTTTGTGACTTTAAGTGATTCTCCGCAAATGCTATTGAGCTTTAAATTATGGAAAATGTTGCTTTTGGCCTTATTCGGTTATGAAAAATGGCATTTTTAACATATGATTTACAGTTTATTTTAATAAATATCAAAAATCTAAAAGGTGTGCATTATAGCTGACATCTACATGAACATTTTATAGTTGTTTTGTGACTTTAAGTGATTCTCCGCAAATGCTATTGAGCTTTAAATTATGGAAAATGTTGCTTTTGAGCCCATTCGGTTATGAAAAATGGCATATTTAACATATGATTTACAGTTTATTTTAATAAATATCAAAAATCTAAAAGGTGTGCATTATAGCTGACATCTACATGGACATTTTATAGTTGTTTTTGTGATTGTAAGTCATTTTACGCAAATGCTATTGAGCTTTAAATGATGGGAAATGCTTTTGAACGTATTCGATACTGAAAAAAATGCATTTTTAACATGTGATTTACAGTTTATTTTAATAAATATCAAAAATCTAAAAGGTGTGCATTATAGCTGACATCTACATGAACATTTTATAGTTGTTTTTGTGACTGTGAGTCCTTTTACTCAAATGCTATTGAGCTTTAAATTATGGAAAATGTTGCTTTTGAGCCCATTCGGTTATGAAAAATAGCATTTTTAACATATGATTTACAGTTTATTTTAATAAATATCAAAAATCTAAAAGGTGTGCATTATAGCTGACATCTACATGAACATTTTATAGTTATTTTTGTGATTGTAAGTCATTTTACGCAAATGCTATTGAGCTTTAAATGATGGGAAATGCTTTTGAACGTATTCGATACTGAAAAAAATGCATATTTAACATGTGATTTACAGTTTATTTTAATAAATATCAAAAATCTAAAAGGTGTGCATTATAGCTGACATCTACATGAACATTTTATAGTTGTTTTTGTGACTGTGAGTCATTTTACTCAAATGCTATTGAGCTTTAAATTATGGAAAATGTTGCTTTTGGCCTCATTCGGTTATGAAAAATGGCATTTTTAACATATGATTTACAGTTTATTTTAATAAATATCAAAAATCTAAAAGGTGTGCATTATAGCTGACATCTACATAAACATTTTATAGTTGTTTTTGTGACTGTAAGTCATTTTACTCAAATGCTATTGAGCTTTAAATTATGGAAAATGTTGTTTTTGAGCCCATTCGGTTATGAAAAATGGCATATTTAACATATGATTTACAGTTTATTTTAATAAATATCAAAAATCTAAAAGGTGTGCATTATAGCTGACATCTACATGAACATTTTATAGTTATTTTTGTGATTGTAAGTCATTTTACTCAAATGCTATTGAGCTTTAAATTATGGAAAATGTTGCTTTTGAGCCCATTCGGTTATGAAAAATGGCATATTTAACATATGATTTACAGTTTATTTTAATAAATATCAAAAATCTAAAAGGTGTGCATTATAGCTGACATCTACATGGACATTTTATAGTTGTTTTTGTGATTGTAAGTCATTTTACTCAAATGCTATTGAGCTTTAAATTATGGAAAATGTTGCTTTTGAACCCATTCGGTTATGAAAAATGGCATATTTAACATATGATTTACAGTTTATTTTAATAAATATCAAAAATCTAAAAGGTGTGCATTATAGCTGACATCTACATGGACATTTTATAGTTGTTTTTGTGATTGTAAGTCATTTTACTCAAATGCTATTGAGCTTTAAATTATGGAAAATGTTGCTTTTGAGCCCATTCGGTTATGAAAAATGGCATATTTAACATATGATTTACAGTTTATTTTAATAAATATCAAAAATCTAAAAGGTGTGCATTATAGCTGACATCTACATGAACATTTTATAGTTATTTTTGTGATTGTAAGTCATTTTACTCAAATGCTATTGAGCTTTAAATTATGGAAAATGTTGCTTTTGGCCTCATTCGGTTATGAAAAATGGCATATTTAACATATGATTTACAGTTTATTTTAATAAATATCAAAAATCTAAAAGGTGTGCATTATAGCTGACATCTACATGAACATTTTATAGTTGTTTTTGTGACTGTGAGTCATTTTACTCAAATGCTATTGAGCTTTAAATTATGGAAAATGTTGCTTTTGGCCTCATTCGGTTATGAAAAATGGCATTTTTAACATATGATTTACAGTTTATTTTAATAAATATCAAAAATCTAAAAGGTGTGCATTATAGCTGACATCTACATAAACATTTTATAGTTGTTTTTGTGACTGTAAGTCATTTTACTCAAATGCTATTGAGCTTTAAATTATGGAAAATGTTGTTTTTGAGCCCATTCGGTTATGAAAAATAGCATTTTTAACATATGATTTACAGTTTATTTTAATAAATATCAAAAATCTAAAAGGTGTGCATTATAGCTGACATCTACATGAACATTTTATAGTTATTTTTGTGATTGTAAGTCATTTTACTCAAATGCTATTGAGCTTTAAATTATGGAAAATGTTGCTTTTGAGCCCATTCGGTTATGAAAAATGGCATATTTAACATATGATTTACAGTTTATTTTAATAAATATCAAAAATCTAAAAGGTGTGCATTATAGCTGACATCTACATGGACATTTTATAGTTGTTTTTGTGATTGTAAGTCATTTTACTCAAATGCTATTGAGCTTTAAATTATGGAAAATGTTGCTTTTGAACCCATTCGGTTATGAAAAATGGCATATTTAACATATGATTTACAGTTTATTTTAATAAATATCAAAAATCTAAAAGGTGTGCATTATAGCTGACATCTACATGAACATTTTATAGTTATTTTTGTGATTGTAAGTCATTTTACTCAAATGCTATTGAGCTTTAAATTATGGAAAATGTTGCTTTTGGCCTCATTCGGTTATGAAAAATGGCATATTTAACATATGATTTACAGTTTATTTTAATAAATATCAAAAATCTAAAAGGTGTGCATTATAGCTGACATCTACATGAACATTTTATAGTTGTTTTTGTGACTGTGAGTCATTTTACTCAAATGCTATTGAGCTTTAAATTATGGAAAATGTTGCTTTTGGCCTCATTCGGTTATGAAAAATGGCATTTTTAACATGTGATTTACAGTTTATTTTAATAAATATCAAAAATCTAAAAGGTGTGCATTATAGCTGACATCTACATGAACATTTTATAGTTGTTTTTGTGACTGTGAGTCATTTTACTCAAACGCTGTTGAGCTTTAAATTATGGAAAATGTTGTTTTTGAGCCCATTCGGTTATGAAAAATGGCATTTTTAACATATAATTTACAGTTTATTTTAATAAATATCAAAAATCTAAAAGGTGTGCATTATAGTTGACACCTACAGAAACACTTTTCAGTTGGTTGTGTAACTGTAAGTCATTCGCCATAAAAGCTATTGAAGTTAGAAAAGTGTATACTAATGTCGTATGTAACTTTGCAGACGGTCCCTAAATTTGCAAATATCCAAAGTCCAATGTCAAGCCAACTTTATGCCAGTGTTACAATGCTGTAAGAATAAGTTATTTTTAGTTTCAACAACAGCTTGAGGCAGCGAACAAATGCACTGAGCGCAAAATCCTGTAAACACAACAGTTAATTTGTATCTTATAAAGATCCAACATACCTCAATGTGCTCTCAGTGTCCCAGCTCTTAGTATTCGCAGCTGTTTGCCTACACAGACATAACCGACTCTGTTTTGTCACGTATGTATGTTTTTAACGTAAACTTGTGTGTATTTGACAGTTTACGCGAAATAATACATGAAAAAGAACTTAGTTTAGTACTCTCATGCCATGTGACAGCCGCTTTCTCTGCCTGTGCTTTGGACGCCTTCGCTCAGAAAACCCTGTATCAACAGTTTAAACTGATATGGCTTTAAAACGCATGATTTCAGCGTAATAGACATGATAATCAAAGCCAAAAAGATATATATATTTTTTTTTCAGAGTATCTGACTTAGGAGCTGTAAAGGCACAGCCCTACTCTGGTAAAGGGGGCGGGGAGCAGCAGCTCATTTGCATTTAAAGATACAGGCACGAAAACTGCGTAGTTCTGCTAACACTCAAAATAGGCACTTTCAAAATGACATAGTAAATGATCTGCGATGCACTTTGAGATGAGACTTCACAGACACATTCTCAGGACACCTGAGACTTATATTACATCTTGTAAAAAGAGGCATAATAAGTGCCCTCTGCAGTTATCTAATTTCTAAGTAATAGTGTTACAACTGACATGTACAGTTCAGCATTGATGATGCAGTCCATTTCCCCTTTAATATTATCTCTGCTGAGATCAATAAAAAGTCAGAGGCATTTGTAATGTTTACCACAGAAATTTTGTAATTAGAATCAACATGTAGTGAGATGAGGTCTGATAATGATGCACTATTTTAGTTTTTGTTCCACTGTTAAAAAGAACAAAGAGCAGCAGGAGGACAATGATCAATAATAAACCAATATTTTGCATTCATATTTCTTCTCATATTCATCTCGATTAAATATTTATTCAGCAACGGCAACTACATACCTCCAAAAGTATTTCAGTTTCATTGTGGAGACTCCAAAACCATGCAGGACCATCATGAGAAAGGGAATTGAATAATGTATAACCCCGGCTCCAAATGTATGAGATTTCTGGCTCTTGCCACTTAACATGGCTAGATTATATGGTCATTGGAGATTTTTAACAATTTGTTAAAACACAGGCCTTTGTTTCTTCTTCTTTATCCCATATAACCATCTTGGGGAGTTTTCTTTTCACTATCACCTTTAACCTCTTTGGGGTTTTGAAGTCACAACTCTTTATATAGCCACTTTGGAATGTACAAACAACCTAAAACTCACATATCATTCAGCATATTTAGCCGTAAAGCTCTGTACAAACAAGAAGTCATGACACACTGCACATTATTCATTATTCTATAGCATTTTTTTCACATTTAAAGGAGACCGTCTTACTTAAGTAGATTACCATATGCTTACTGTTAGGCACAATGATGAAACAATCTTTCTCCTAGTTAATTTTTCATGTTGTTGAGATGAGATATTATCTTGAGATTTTTGTAACATTCCTGTAAGGCATTTAGAAGATATGCTTATTCAGAATTACTTCTAAAAATTGCTTTAGCTTCACTGGTATTCTGTAGAAATGGCATAAAAAAATCCTTATTTACAAATGGTTTTGAAACTAGTCAAAAGTATTGATAATATACAATAACACTTAACGTTGACCTTTCACACTCATATTACTGTTACTGAATCACCTAAAAACAGTATGTCAATCGCAGTGTATCCACTACAGTGAGGTTTCATGTTCACTCATGTCTGTCTATGGTCCGTGGCACACCCTCAGGCCTTGGAGACAGGAAATAATCCATGTTATGCAGATGGATGCCCTCCTGATCCTCTTGCTGAACAGGAAGGAAGTGTTGCTGGCTGTGTTCGGGAGGAGACATCAGTGACTTTCCCTCCTCTGGAAGCTGCTCAGAGGGAGCAGGAGTAGGAAGAGGTCGAGGGGAATGAAGGAGGAATGCAAAGGGCAAAGTCTGTTTTCCTATTCTAGACATGAAACGCAGCCTATTCCTGAGAACAAAAAGTAAATGAGGGTAAATAGGAATGGAGAAACAAAGACTTGGAACAACTTTTAAACAAATAGATTTTCATAGCTAAAAAAGAGTTTTACCTGAGTAAATAGACTGTGAACATGGAGAGGACTACAAGAAAACACAGCCCAAAAACACATGACACATACAGCCACACCGTAGCATATTCAATATAATCAGCTCCATCGGTTGCCACTGAACCTGAGAGCAAGAAAGAGTGCGTGAGGACAGAGGTGAAATGTCACGGAAGACTGAAACGTTTGGAAATTACAGCACATTGTTAAACTCCAAACATGTTATGGTGACCATTTCCTGTTTTGACTTTCCAGTAAGGTACCACATCAATTTCCTGTCTGCTTTTATTATAGAATTAGCAGATGTGTGAGTAACAGTACCTGAACGAGAACAATAAGATATGTTACACTCATTTTCTTGCTCAGTCTCACCTACACCAGGGTCTTCTCCAGATCCTCCTGAATCTTCAGGAAACATCTCAAGGGGCTCCTAAAAGACAATATAAAGAAATAATAAACATGAAGGCTTAAATATTTAAACGTGTACATTAAAGGGCATGTAGAGATATGTCAGTGTGTTTGTGTATTACATTTTGTTGACTGAACTTACCAAAGTAATGCTTTCAGAGGTAGTAGTCATCTTAGGAGCTACGAAGAAACGTAAACAAACATTCCAATGTTCAAAACATTTTTTAGGGGGAAAATAAATGGTTGTCACAATATTAAAGCTGTTGTTTTGCTCCTCTACAGCAAAACTGTGTAATATATTAAAAGGTATTTTTTAGAAAATTCGGTAACACTTTATTTTGATAGTCCTCTTCAGACATTCTACTAACAGTAAGTAACTTTGCAACTGCATGTCAACTAGTCATTGAAGTATTAGTAGACTGTTTACCTAATATCGTCCAACACTCTTCTAAACTTTACAAGCATATGTCAACTTATTCTACTAACCCTAAACCTAACCTAACAGTCTGCTCTGAGAGTTAGTAGACTCTAGTATGTAGTTGCAAATCAATGAGAATTAGTTGACGCAGTTGCAAAGTTACTTCTAGTTAATAGAATGTCTAAAGAGGACTGTCAAAATAAAGTGTAACCGAAAATTCTAAATGTGCCTTTGCACAGACTGTTTAATGCGGTTTGCATATGGCATAAATGCATTTCTATCATGACATCTCTTGGAAGATTTTAGCATGGTAATGGATATTCCAATGTTAATGTATTTGGTCTTGGTGGAATATGTCTGCTATGCTGCTGAACTGCTGCTTCTGTTGTAGATTATTGTTGCTGCTGCTGCAAAGCAAGTACAGGAACTTGCTACTGCCAGTACATACACTGATACGCTACTGTGAGTAGACAATACTGCTGCACAAGTAGCATATGTGACCCTGGACCACAAAACCAGTCATAAGGGTCAATTTTTTGAAATTGAGATTCATACATCATGAAAGTCGAATAAATAAGCTTTCCATTGATGTTTGATGTATGGTTTGTTATGATAGGACAATATTTGGCCGAGATACAACTATTTGAAAATCTTAAATCTGAGGGTGCATAAAATATTGAGAAAATCGCCTTTAAAGTCGTCCAGATTAAGTTCTTAATAATGCATATTACTAATCAAAAATTAAGTTTTGATATATTTACAGTAGGAATTTTACAAAATATCTTCATGGATCTTTATTTAATTTCCTAATGATTTTTGGCATAAAAGAAAAATCAATAATTTTGACCCATGCAATGTATTTTTGGCTATTGCTACAAATATACCCCAGCGACTTAAGACTGGCTTTGTGGTCCAGGGTCACATATATAATAACGCACAGCAGATCTATACAGGTGGAGCTGGGGAGGTGGAGGGTGTCAGAGGAACTTTAAAAGCATGCTGTCAAATGCTCTAGTGAATGTAAACCATCCTTATAAATGTAAAGCATTAGGCTCACTGGCTGCAACATGAACCAATCAGCTTGTGCCAAGTACAGTAGTTTAATGCTGTGAATATTGTTAGTTTGCATTAAAGACTTTCATCCTGCACCATCTAGAGTTTCATGACAGAACTTGGCATTCACACGATAATAATAACTGTATACTTTGATAACAGGGGCTTAAGTTGGTCACAGCAGGCATAATTTAATCTGGCTTTTAAGCAGCCACAAAGCAGCCTTGACTCAGATGTGTAAAGATGTAAAAGTGTATTTTCTGTTGTTCTTGAATATTACGTACTAGAATGAAAGACAACAATAATTCTATATATAGTCATATGAATTATATAGATTTGTTTTGTCTGAAGGCTTGGTCCTAAAAGCTACTACTAAAACAGTGGGTTATAGATGTGTTACAATTCTTGAGTCTGGAAAAAATAGGACTAAATTTATGTCGGTCTGACTCTGAGCTTAATTTTATGTGAAAATCTGTTATAACAGTTGTACACATATGGTGTTGTTGGTTGTGTTTGTAGGATTGTGTGTGTTGTTTTTTTTACAAAATAAAATGGCAAAAAAGCTACTACTAAACAGTAAAACTGCTTAATAAAAATAATTAAGTAATCAAAAATAATTGTATTCTTTGATATTCGATACTAATAGGTAGTGATAAACATTAAACTTAAAAAGATTCAGTTCACCTAAAAGTTCACCCAAAAATGAAAATTACTGCATGATTTACTCAACCCTCAAGCCATCTTAGGTGTATATGACTTCTTTCTTTCAGACGAACACATTCAGAGTTATATTAAAAAATGTACTGGCACTTACAAAATTTATAAAAGCAGTGAATGGCTGTTTTGAAGTCCAATAAAGTGTATCCACCCATCCATCATGAAAAGCACTTCACATGGTTCCAGGGTGTTAATAAAACCCTTTTGAACTGAATCAATGCGTTTGTGTAAAAAAAAATATCTATATTTATAACTTTATTAACCATAATCTCTAGCTTCCTCTAGAGTGCCGGTAAGAATAAGCTGGTCTTGTGAGAGCCAGGTTTTTTTTATGCAAAGGTAAACCATTGGCTTATATTAAAAATCCTCCAACATTTTACTGTACAAACCCTCATTTTGCACTTCTAATTCATGACTGGTGTTTTGTGTTGCTCACGCTACTGCACTTCGACATTCGTTGCTTTCACCTACACCCTACGTCATCCTGTATGCGCATTAGGCATTCAGCGGAAACTAGAGATTACGGTCCATAAAGTTTTAAATATGGATATTTTTCAAACACAAACGCATCAGTTCACTTCAGAAAGCCTTTATTATTGGACTTTAAAATCTCAACAGCCATTCACTGCCCTTATAAAGCTTTGAAGATTGTATTCGTCTGAAAGAAGAAAGTCATAAACACCTAGGATGGCTTGAGGGTGAGTAAATAATGGGGCAATTTTTATTTTTGGGTAACTATCCCTTTAATGTGATATGAAAGACTTCATGAAAGACTATTTCTGAGCAATTTGTGTTGTTTTTTTAACCATTTGAAATTTTGGATGTTTGTTGCTCCGCTTTTCCACAGCTTGCCCAACTGATTGAAAGCTCACTGTCCAATAGACAATCAGATGCTTTTCCCAATGCAAATACTGTAAATGATGTTCTCATTAGTCTAAATTTTGTCAGCTATTTTCAATTTTAGTCTTAGTCCTGTGTTAAATGTCCTTGTTATTTTCTATAATATTTAGTCAACCTTATCCAATTTTATTTTAGTCCAGTTTTAGTCGACTAAAAGTCTCAGCATTTTAGTCTAGTTTTAGTCAAAGAAAATGTAAAGTATTTTATTCTAGTTTTAGTCAAATAAATCATCGTCTCATTTTTGTCATGCTGTATAATGATTAAACTGATAAAAATATAGATATATATATAAATTTTTTTTTTTACTCAAAATTATAATCGTAATGATTGTTGTGATTTGAGACATTTACTTTAAATTTCAGGTATTGTACTTTCACCAGTAAGCGCAAAGCAATAGAATGTGGACTCATACACATGGTTTATTTTACCTCATCTAATGTACTGATTTATTATAGGCTATTTATTATATAAATTAATATCAAAGACTTAAACTTGCTCTCTGTCTACATTATGAAAACTGTTAAAACAAACGAAAAATATTGTAACAGTGAAATTCCTAATAGTAATTCAAATAATTACAAATTGCAATAACCTATGTTTCTCATTTAAAACAACAGCGGTTGAGTAAGCGCATTTATTCAGCAACCACAACTGCAAACAATATAGATCTCATGACAGAAGGCAGACTGGCTGAGTGACACTTTCTTTTAGATCACTAAACTCCAGGTTGTTTGTCTACAAGGCTCAACAATAAGGAGTGCCCGATGGCCCAGGGTCAGCGTGAAAGCCGCTCGGGACAGCTGACGAATCTGTCACTGGCCCGATTGGGCCACTGCCGCGTCATCACGAAAGTTTATCATTTGCTCCTGTTATTAAGTCTTGTTCATTTAAAATTTCAAGCGATCACAGAGAGACGCGTCTATGACGAACAGATAGCGTACAAAAGTATGTCAAAATATCCGTCTTGACGAGTAACTTTGTAGCTTTAACAATGATTAATCTATTTTTAATTTATACAGTGGAGTAACGTGTACCGATTGACCTGAAATCTTTCAACCAATCTCTGTTCCGGGCTTGCACACAAACTGCATGGAATATATATTTTTTAATTGTCACATGTGTGGAAATATTACAAGCTCTTTAAACATCCATTAACAGAGGCCAGAGACGCTGAAGACGAACGCAAAAAGGGAAAAAAATACTGTAACGTTAGCAGGCAGAGCAAGATCACAGTTCACAATGCACGAAATATTGGAAATAATATCCTAAATATTGAAACGGGGTTTATATTAATGTATCTCTGAGGGGAACGGACTGTTTTAAGAAAGATTTACATTGCGTTTTTTCTTCATTTGCCTCTGTATAATGCATTTAAAGTTGCGTTCATAATCACGGCGCTGCTTTGTTTACAGTGGTAACCAGGGAAACGCAGTATTGAGCTGGATTTCTGTATAGTAGCATAGTATTTAGATAGATTAAAACAAGTATTACAGTATTAAAAAATACCATGTATTTTGTTACCTGCCCAAGTGAATGCATAGACAGTGTCAGTCCAGTCACTCCAGACGCCATCAAACTCATCCTTGGCCCGAAGCTGCACTTCATACTGAGTGTGTGGCATAGCATCATAAATCGTCCAGGACACCTGTTTGTCCATCACGTCATCTATCGGCACTATCTGGTACTAAATACACACACAAACACACATAAATACAGGAAAAAACAAGCCATTGTGCCATTTCAAGATTTATACATATAAGCCTTCCCACTTCACCTGCTCTTTGAGTTGTGGTCGGTATCTCAGCTCGAAACGCAGGGAATAGAAGCCATGCTTCCAGGAATTTGGATAAGACCAGAATACTTCGAGTATGTGTTGCTGGCCTTGAACTGCTTTCACCTCCACTCGGGTCGGAGGGTCTGGCTTAACTACACAGACACAAAGATTTTTATTTGGTGGTGTGCTAAAAGTGCAAGTGACTAATCAGCATCCCACAGAACAGAAAAAAACACAAGCCTCACTGATGTCGTGTAGCTTGAAGCTGAGGTAAGGGCTTGTGGTATTCCCTGCTGTGTTAGACACACACAGTTTTGCCACATGGAGTTCTCTGTCACCCTCCTCCATGTGAAAAGCACACCAACAGCGGGATCGGGAGAATGAACAAGGCACATGAGTGACGTTGCCAGACAGTCTTTGTAGAGAGTGACGAAGAGAAGTGCACAGGAGAGATTAGATGATACTATCATTATTTAAAAGAATAAATAAAAATTCTGTTATTATTTACATAGAGTTCCAAACGTTATTCTGTGTTTTACATTCAAAAAAAAAAAAAAACATGTACAATATTTTTTAAAAATATATATTTTTTGGACATAGTGACAAATAGGGGAAAAAAAAAATCATATGGTTCCAAATGTTATTTTGTCTGTTTTTCAGAAAGAAAGAAAGAAAGAAAACTTGTACAGTACGTTTTTGTATTTTGAAATATTTGGACATAGCGACAGGATGTAAATTGTAAAAAAGCTTTAGAAATCTACATTATTATTTATTTTATGAATATTTTATACATTATACATTAACTCCTTAGCTGCCACCCCCCATTTTTTTACACAACTCAAACTTAAATCGATATAATTCATGAACGCTATGAATGCAGACCTAAGGCTGGTCTCTTTTTAAAGAAGACAGCCTGCTGATTATTACAGAAGTGGAATCATTGGAATCATTTCCCTCTCCAAAAATTAAAGCATTTAAAAAGTTTTGGAAGTTTAAATTTACTGTAAAGAAAATATACTGTACCATTTTTTTGTTTGTTTGTTTTATATAAAAATGTTTTAATCCAAAATTGCTATAAAATTTGTTGATATGAAAAAAATGGAGGTTCCTTTGAAATTTTTAGGCGTTATACCAAAAATAGCCACCGGGATTTTTTTCTTTCTTTTTTTTTTTTTTTCCATGCAATTCTCTGTCACAAATGTTTACATTTTTCTCTAAATATTACTTGGGTCACAAAATAACCAAATATGGAATTTTGAGACTCAAAATGTGACAGTAAAGGGGTTAAATATCTATATTTTAATAAGGTGATAGGACAATTATAATAAAAGGATGGGATGATTAACAACAAATTGTTAACTTGGTGTCTTTTCCTTTCAAAGAGCTTCATATGGCTTCTGAAGACTTTCCTGTTAGTTTATCAGGTGTCATTGTAACATTTTAGGCCTAGGTAAAACACATTAAATATAGAAAATATTTAATTTAACCTGTTTATAAAATCTAAACAATATTTTAAAACATTTAATAATATACAAAATATTTTATTTTATAATTTTTTTTTTTTTAGAATTAACATATATTTTATTATATATATATATATATACATTTCATATATTTATTACATTAAATTCAAGTTTATTATAAATATAGGTAAATACAAGCATATCTACGGTGGCCGAGAAGTGCAAAACAAATCACAATTCTCACAATTCAAAAATAACAAATTACAAACACGAACGCAAATCTAAAAAACAAAATAACAATTCAGAAAAAACAACAGCAATTCCGATAACATTACAACAAGTCAGAAAACACAGTGACAAATCCGAAAACAAAATAACATGTCAGAAAACACAACGACAATTCAGACAAACCGGAAAAGGTAGGTATAGTTTGAGACAGCCCCACTGGTTTGAGAATAGATACCGCTGACTAGACGAGACATCTGTCAATGAAGGTATACAAGAAGAGCAGCAGAGTCATGAAATTTTGGGAATGGTCTTAAAGTAGCTCAGTTTACGCTAATGTGAGGGTGCTTCTACTACAGCCTCTATCGGAGTAAACTGTGTGTACAGCTGTTACGAGGGAAACCATTCAAAAGTGCCTCCCACTGGCAGAGAATCCATTTGGATTATAGCCATTTTCTGCTTTTGAACTACGTGTCTTACTGCTGTTGGATGTAACTCAATTCCAGTTTAATTTTCCTAATAAAAAGACTGTTGTATGTTGTATTTATATTCCCATTTTTTCATTCCCAGTTGCTCAAATAGCAAAAGAAATGCGCAACAAGTGTTTTCACGAAAAGAAAAAAAAAAAAAAGAAGAAAAAACAATAGAGAGATAGGCTACTGATAAAGGCAGTCAGAAGATAACTATGCCAAATTTACCGCCACTCACAAAGCCACTGTATTAGAAACACCCTCGTAATAGCGTTAACTAGTTTTTTGTATTCTGATTCAAGGGTAATATAATGCAGAGTACAGTGTTGTAAATGTACATGTATATATATTTTTTTTTCCATAGTAAGGGCAATTCATACAATACATTTAAACTGAGCTACTTTAAGACCATCTCCGAACTTTCACGACTCTGCTGTTCTTTTTGTATACCTTGATTGACAGATGTCTCTACACGTGGGCAGAATGAAAAACCCCTTTCTGTTGATTGGTCAGCCGAAGATCAACCCATGCCCAAGTCAGTAGGACTGTTCGATTCTGAAAATTTGGAATCGAGTCCGAGTCCAATTCCAATTCCTGGTTTTGTTTTAGATTAGATCGATTCGATTCGATTCCAAGAACTGATTCCTCACTGGTGTTTTCGATTCTTTTCGAATCTTGATTTTTACAGAGTGGAGGAACCTAATTTCGCCATGACTGCAGGATATAAAGGTCTTAGAAAGTAGCCTAATCATAATATGAAGCTTTATTTTTTAAAAAGTATGATACATTTCTGTATTTAAATTGTAATTTTGTCTGCATTGCACATGAAGTTAGTCATAGCCCACAACGCAGCAGTGGACATGCGTTTATTGCATGAATGGAACAAGTCACAGTTCAGCTGAATGATGTGTACTTCAATGGTATGTTTTGCGCAAAATTAACAAACTGTACACTGAAACAAAATTACCAGAATAAGAATACTGATATAAGAGCTTGTGGTTTATCTGTCAAATCAGATGCGCTCTCGGCCACTGATCTGTACTCTTGGCGTTTTCTTTTAGAATTATCATTGGCTGATAGAAAGGTTAAAAATAGCATTTTATTTAAGATGGAAATAGAATCAAGACCCTCGATCACGTCATGATCTATTCTCTAGTGCAGCACTCAAAACGGTGGACAATATAAGGCCGTTTCACCGTAAAATAACTTTTGAATCGTTTTTGAACTGGTTCATTAAAACGATCTATCCGAAAAACCTTTTCGTGGAAATGAATCAGACTTTTAATCACTATGAGTGAGCAAGGCTGCATCCCCAAACTCAGACGAGCTCAGTACTGACTCTTTTCATTAATTCAGTTTATTTTCGTGAATCGATGTTCAGCGACGTTTGATAACAACAGCCGAGATATGCAGCCTTTCGTTTGAGAGGCGCCCATAGTAGGGATGGGCGGATCGATCCTAAAGTATCGTTACTGTCGATACTGACGTTGTATCGAAAGGATCGATCCTCACATAAAAATATAGATTCTGAAGTGCATTTTTAACCATTAATTTGATTTATTTAGCAAGAAATTAGGTGCATAAAATAAGCCTGTAAAAAGAAAAATATATTATTAGCGAATTAGAACTATTTGTCCTGCTCATCGGAACACACGCAAATGCTGAAAGACAGAACTAATCAATCACAGATAGTGTTCGCTGCTGACGCTTCGCTTACAGTGCTTTTCAATTAGGGCAATAGAAGCGGCACAACTATTTTCAACATCGATAATAATCAGAAATTATGTTTCTTGAGTAGCAAATGATATTAGAATGATTTCTGAAGGATCATGTGACACTGAAGACTGGAGTAATGATGCTGAAAATTCAGCTTTGATCACAGATCCTTTTTAAATGACAATTTTCAAAATATTAAAATAGAAAATAGTTATTTTAATTGTTATATTTCCCAATATTGCTGTTTTTACTGTATTTTTGTTTAAATAAGTGCAGCCTTGGTTAGCATGGTTAAAGACAAATTACAAAATCGTACTGACCTCAAACTTTTGAACAGTATAGTGTACATGAAATATTTATTTAATTAGTTAACTATTTGTGCTAAAGTTTCACCTTTAGGGGTACAACAGCCTGGCAGTCTTTTACAAAAAAATAACCATGGTTTTACTACAGTAACCACATTTTCCACATATTTGTAGTAAAACTGCAGTAACAACAAATTTACCATGGTTAACACTCTCTGTCTCTCTTTTTTAGCTTGCTTCCTTTTACCATCGTTAACACTACAGGAACATTATTTTACATTAATATTTGTAGCAAAAACCATTGTAATAATAATTAATAATGATAATAATAATAAGAAGAATTTCATTAATTTTTAAGTAATTTTAGTGCTTATGTAACACTATGGTTGTTTTTCATCAGGTACCCTCAAAGGTACACCTTTCTACCTTATCTACCCTTCACGTGTGTGTACTTGTATGGTATTAGTATGCTTCCTGGCTTTTAGGGGTAGAGAAGGTGCACATTTGAGGTTACTGCCCCAGTAAAGAGCTAAAATACAATTTTAGTACATTTCATTTATAGACTTTCAAATATAATGTTAAGTGAGTATAATTACTTGTTTTATTCTTTTAATAATTTAAAAGATCAGTTTAGTTTAGAGGTATCGGTATTGATATCGACGATACTGGCCTTGAAAACATCGGTATCAGATCGAAAATAAAAAAAGAGGTATCGCCCATTCCTAGCCCATAGATAAGCTTTGTTGAACTGAAAACGGCTGTGAATGGAGAGTCGATTCCCCTTGATGGGATCAATTCCCAACTTTGCAATCGACTCTCGATTCCCAACGCCTCGGAATCGAGGAATCAATTCTTTTTGGAATCGACTCCCAGCCCTACCCGTCAGTTCTTCCGCAGTTTTGCGCAAAATAATAGTCCTCCGCTGCTGCAGTCGAACGGATAATTGCATACTGCATTTAATATTTTTCTCATCAAACAACCACACTAACGAATAGCTCGACACAACCCGTACCGGGGCAGAGCCTAGACAGGGCTTTCTTCTGTGTGCTATTCTCAAAGTGCCAGGGGGTGCGTAAAATAATTTGCTATAGCCTACCTGGACTGTACGTCACGTTTTTTTTTTTTTAATTATTATCATGAAACATGCTGTGATTTATTCCAAAGTAATTTATATAATGGATTTAACGTCAGATAATCTTAATGCAGACTGTTAAAAGTAGACGCGTCAGCTGTGTTATTATGGTTCATGTTTGTGGCATATGCCAGAAATACGTTCAAGGATACAAAAGCAGCGCATTCTATTGTTTTCTATATTTTTCAAAGGGATGAATTTTGATTTTACGCAAATAAAAATACATTTCGAATGATGTCCTGCTCTTAACTGTATGACTGTAAATTACAGAATATGAAGTTCTTTCCACTGCCGAGGAAAGAAATTCAAGTCCTCCTGCGCTCAGTGCACTGTTTATTATCAAAGTAAAACACCATCAACCAAACATATTAAAAGTTATTAAGCTTAATTAAATGTTTCTGTTGTAGATAGCCTATAGGCTAAAGGTATCCTCACTTGTATAGCTGCTGACTGTTATTTTACTTGCATAGTATAGGGACCCGACTGAAGAAACCTTCTTTACAAAAATATTTTAGCAGGTAAATCGCAAACAGGCTATAAAAACTTTGGACTGAATGAGAGATGCAAGTCCAATATATGTTAAAATATACACTTGCTCTGGAAGTATAGTTGGCAGAGAAAATAGAACACATCAATTATTTGACAACAAGTATTAATGGCAGAGAATAATGACTTTCACTTTTTTTTTTTTTTTTTTTATGTGCCATCAAATGCTGCCAACTAATGCAAAGCGCAAGTAAATTTATGTCTACACAGAACAAAGCCCTGTCTAGGTGTTTCATTCCACCCACGTGTAGAAATCGAATATTCAAGCTGCTTGCTCATTTTTTCACCCCTGAACGAAAAACGAAAAATCAAGCTGAATTCTTGTTTTTCGTTTTTCTGGAAAACATGAAAAAACGAAAAAAGAGCCATTTTCTCATGTTTCTTCTTTCAATATTAAATAAAAAAAAAAAACGAATGGACAAATGATACACGTATTTGTTTTCTAACTTGTTATTTTGTTTTAGAATTTGTCATTGAGTTTTCTGATTTGTTATAATGTTTTCAGAATTGCTGTTGAGTTTTCAGAATTTTTTATTTAGTTTTTTTTAGATTTGCGTTTGTAATTTGTTATTTTGTTTTCCGAATTGTGATTTGTTTGGCACTTCTCGGCCACCGTACTACACCAGCTGGGAATGGCGTGAGTTGGTGAGTCATTTATTCATAAAGTGCTGACTGCTGATAAATGAATTAATTCTGTCTTACACATACACGTACAGCACATACACTCACCCTTTTTGAAGAAGTAAGTAACATAGCGGCCGTGGGGTTACTGGATTTTTGGATGTCCAATCGCAGCGGACTTTACTGGTGTGAAACCTCCTGTAGCAGTAGACAGTGGGTGTCTCTGGGGGCGCTGTGAAAAAAGCACAAGGATGTGAAT